>CM025787.1:15046013-15108549 GCA_014636745.2 Centella asiatica | reverse complement strand
TACTCCACTCTTCTTCTCTTTTACTTGAGAAGGCTATCACTAGAACTTTTGTTCACACAGAACAATCAGCAGGAGGACACTTAGTCCAATTTACAATAGATCACTTAGCACAACTTAGCAGGAGGACACTTAGTCCAATTTTGTCACACACACACTAAGCAGATTTGAGAAAATCTTGCTTGCTATCTTCAAGTAGTTTGCTCCTTAGTTTGAGCAGATAGATAGCACTTGTTCAAGCTTTATGATGTCTTGTTGTAGTCTTTAAGATGTCAGAGAGTTTTGTTCAATTGGAGGTAGTTGGTTGGTTAGTCATAAATGAAATTTATGACTTCTATTTATACTCATTCAGAAAATCTATCTGTTGGGAATTTTTGAAATAGATCCGTTGGAGTGTACTGTTCTTGATGTGACTTGTACTTTCTCAGCAATCCTTGCTTAGTTTAAAAAGTTAGCCGTTTTTCTGTCTTCTAGTGCCCTTCAGAAGAGTTTCCTAGAAGTTGACTAAGCAGGGGTTAAGATAACTTTTCTGACAATCTTCACTTTGATAAGCAAAGGATCTTGCTTACTAAAGTCCTTGCTTATTTCCATTCTAAGCAGGACTATACTTAGAATATTTCTTGCATCTTCAGCAACCTTCTTCAGCAGACTTCAATGGTGATCAAAACTCCTTGCTTAACTAAGTAGTATATCCACCTAACAAGTTGGATATTTTTCTAAGTCCTTTTACAACATTTAAGCAAGGACTATATTACATCATCAATTCTTATATACTAAATAATGAATAAACATTTAAGCAAAGATTGTATAAGCAGGGGTGCAACAACAGTAAGGTAGTTAGATAATGATCAGTCTAGTCAGGTGATGCATTATCTGATGAGTAAAGGGCAAATCATGATTTATTGAAAGAGGGTTAGCCCTTGATATCACTCGGGTACCCTAAATGATACATGTTTATTTATCATCACCAGGTGTTGGTAAATGATACATGTTTGTTCATTATCACGAGGTGTTGTCATTGCTTCGCCTAATCTAGATGAATACTAAAGCTTTTGAATTATCTATTCTTATTGCTTATGATTATATACTTGCTGAGCGTAAACGCTTATGTGGAATGCTATGAATGTTTTTCAGGTTATGTCTTGAAGGCTGATTCGCCTAAGAATGAGAAAGAGAGAATGACTTAAGAGTGTTATAGTTGTAAGGCTGTATGAGCCATCTAAAGTTTTGTTTCCGCTGTAGCTTGCTTATTTTCAAGCTTTCAGGTTTTGTAAGATGATGAGTACCTTAAGATTTTGTAATGATGTTTTGAGAATATATTTCTCAATTAAGTGTTGTAAATGTTTGGTTGTGTTGTTGTCATTGTTGTGTTGTGAAGTTGTCCTGCAGTTCCCAGGCGTGGCTCGAGATCCCAGCTTGGAGATCTCGGGGATTGTCATCCAAATTGTTGGCAGTGCCTGAGGCCCAGCTCGGGGGATTTCCGGGGGTGCCACACGGATGACCAGTCATCCCCCTACGGGTAGATTATCCACTAATGACTAGTCATCCCCTGAGAAGTAAATTATCAACTGATGGCTAATTTATCCCCCGATGGTCATTCTTAGTCCCTGATGACCACTTTTATACTACAATGACTACCCACTGATGCGCAGTTTATCCTGAAGGGTATAACATATTATTTTCTTCTATTAATTAAGATAATTTTTATTAATTACTAAACCTCAAGAGTTCAAATGTTAATTTAAGACATTAAAAGTTTAAGGACATCATATGTGCTCATTTTCTCATATCTTTATCAAAGGTATAAATTTCTCATGTGCTTTTCCTGTCAAGCTTGCAACCTGCATAGTCAGCATCTGAATAACCAATTAGTTTAAAATCAGATTCTTTGGGATACCATAAACCAAGGTTTGGGGTACCCTTTAGATATCTGAGTATTCGTTTTACAGCAATCAAATGTGACTCTCTAGGGTCAGCTTGAAATCTAGCACATAAACATGTAGCAAACATTATATCAGGTCTACTTGCAGTTAGATATAAAAGAGAGCCTATCATGCCTCTATAGCTAGTAATATCAATTTTTTTTCCTTTTAAATCCTTATCTAGCTTAGTGGCAGTAGGCATGGGTGTTTTTGCAGATGCACAATCAACCAAATCATATTTTCTCAATAAGTCTTTGATGTACTTCGACTGATTGATAAAAATTCCATCAGTTGATTGTTTTATTTGCAATCCTAAGAAAAATGTTAATTCTCCCATTATACGCATTTCATATCTAGACTGCATTAATTTTGAAAATTTTTCACAGAGTTTTTCATTTGTAAAACCAAATATAATATCAGCTACATATATTTCAACAAGTATAATGTCAAAGCCTTGCTTTCTATAAAATAAAGTTTTATCTATGATACTTCTAACAAATTTATTTTCAAGTAAAAATTGAGATAGAGTATCATACTAGGCTCTTGGTGCTTGTTTTAAGCCATAAAGTGCTTTGTCTAACCTGTAGACATGATTTGGAAGTTTAGAGTCCACAAAAGCTGGGGGTTGGCAAACATATACTTCCTCTTCCAATTTTCCATTCAAGAAAGCACTTTTGACATCCATTTGGTATACTTTGAAGTTCTTGTAGGTTGCAAAAACCAAGAAGATTCTGATTGCTTCAAGTCTTGCTATTGGTGCAAAAGTTTCATTATAGTCTATTCCTTCTTCTTGAGAATATCCTTTTGCAACCAGTCTTGCTTTATTCCTTGTAATTGTACCAGCTTCATCCAATTTATTTCTGAAGACCCATTTGGCACCTATAATTGATCTATGCCCTGGTTTGGGTACCAATCTCCAGACTTTGTTTCTTGTGAATTGGTTTAACTCCTCTTGCATGGCTATTATCCAGTCAGGATCTTAAAGTGTTTCCTCAATTTTCTTTGGCTCAATCTTTGAAAGAAAACTAAGATATAAGCATTCATTTTGAGTTGCACTTCTAGTCTTGACTCCATCCTCTAGACTTCCAATAATCAAATCTGGTGTGTGGTCTCTCAACCATGGAATTGCACGAGGCAGATTTGACCTTGAAGTGGAGGCTTCATTTTCTAGATTGATGTTGTCTAATCTATCTTCATGATCAGAGATTGCTCCCCCTAAACCATTGACTTCTTCATTATTAGCTCCCCCTGAGCTATTGATCTCAATAGTCCCTGTTGTCAAGATAGTCTCCAATTGTGCATTAGTGACACTATTCCCTGGTGAACCATTAGTGTCTGATGGTATACTACTGTCACCAGTTTCTTGTGTTTCATTTGATTCTAATACCCTAGTCTCTGATAGAGTATTAGTCCTTGGTACTTCATGCACAACTGTTAACTCCCCCTCAATTATGTAGGGATCATTACTATCTTGGGGTTTTTTAGTAGTCTCTGATGGATATTTCCATGCATCCAATTCATTCTCAAAACTGAGAGGTTCATGCAATCCTTGTCCAATCATTCCTGAAATTTTTTTGTCATCAAATACAACTTGTATTGATTCCACAATGACCTTTGTTCTTAGATTATATACTCTGTGACAGAGAATAACCTAAGAAGATTGCCTCATCAGACTTGTTGTCAAATTTTCCTCTTGTCTCTGATGAATCTCTCAGTACAATGCACTTACAACCAAACGCATGTAAAAACTTGAGAGTTGGTTTTCTCCTAGTCATTAATTCAAAAGGTGTTTTGTTGTATGCTTTGTTTATCAATGATCTATTCTATGTAAAGCAAGTTGTACTTATAGCTTCTTCCCAAAAATATGTAGGAAGCTTTGCTTCTTGTAACATAGTCCTTGCTGCTTCAATAAGGGTGGGTCTTATTTTTTCTCTCAACAACTCCATTTTGATGAAGGGTTCTTGGAGCAGAGAATTGGTGAGTTATTCCTTTTTCAGCGCAGAATTCAATAACTTGGGTATTATTGAATTCTGTTCCTCTATCACTCCTTATTACCCTTATTGTTTTTCCTGACCCAATTTCTATTTTCTTGATATGATCAATTATTAACTGAGCAACATCATCTTTTGTATGGAGGTATTTTACCCAAGTATACCTCGTATGATCATCCACAATAACCAAAGCATATCTATTTCTTAAGATAGACATCACATTCACTTGACCAAATAAATCCATGTGTAGCAACTGTAAAAGGTCAGTGATTGATGTTGCTGGTTTGCTTTTGAATGATATACTTCTTTGTTTCCCTTTCTGGCATGAATCACACAATCCATCTTGTGTAAACTCCAATTGTGGAATGCCAGCTACCAATCCTTTCCTCACAAGCTTGTTGATATTCTTAAAATTCAAGTGGGAAAGCTTCTTGTGCCAAAGCCAACTTTCATCAGTTGAAGCTTTGCTATAGAGACATGTGATTTGATCAGAGGAAGAGATAAGGTTTGCAATATACAAATTTCCTTTTCTTTTCCCTGTCAATATCACATTATCAGATTCTTTGTCACACACCAAGCATTGATTTTCTTTGAAGGTGACATTGAATCCCTTATCACATAGTTGACTCACACTCAGTATATTGTTCTTTAAGCCATCAACTAGTGCTACATCAGTGAAGATGACATCTCCATGTTCAACACTGCCATAACCCTTAGTATGGCCTTTGCTGTCATCTCCAAAAGTGACTTTTGGGCCACTTTTCTCTTCATACTATTTTAGCAGGGACTTATCTCCAGTCATGTGCTTTGAACAGCCACTATTCAAGTACCATGTTTTCTTCTTTTTGCCCTGCACAGTAATGAGTAACTAGTTAGAAATTTTTGGGACCCAGACTTTCTTGGGTCCTTTCTCACTAGTTATAGACTCAAGACTTGACTCAGATTGAGTTGATTGTCTTTTAGCATTTTTGACTTTAATTGGACAATCACTAGTCTTGCTACCTTTTTGTGAGAGATTGCCAATCTTAGAATTTTCACAGTTAATGCAAAGATGATTTAACCTTTTTACAGGTGATTTATCTTTTATTATCTTTGAAGGTGCAGTCTCTATTATAGGAATTTTATTTTTTCTCCTACAGTGAACAACTATGTGGTTGGGGTTACCACATACATGACATGTCTTTCTAGGAGCATCAGGCACTCTAGCATAATTTGTGTATTTATTAATGTATAGCTTTCCATTCCTATTTTTCCTATTTCTACTTAATTCCACTGACTTTTTAGCCTTTTTGTCAGGAAGATTTTCCAATTTTTTATTTAATTGTGTCTTTGTCATGAACTCTTGTCTAGATATTCATCATAACCTAGTCCAAATTTTTTACCTATCTTTTGACATTCTACTAAGTTTGTCAACTTTTTAGAGGAAGTATTCCATTGTTTAATATTAGCTTGAGCATTCTCAAGTTGCTCTACTAAGTAATATTCCCTATTTTTCAAAGCATCGATCATATGATGAGCTTTGTTTAAGTTAGACTTGATAGTGTCAAATTGCACCAATCTCTCTTCAAGAAATTTGTTTCTTTTCAAGAGAAGGTCACGTGATTCTTTTACATTAGTATGTTCAATAGTTAATGATCTAAAACTAACATGCAAATCAGACATATCTTTTTGTATGCTTTCAATACTAGATGTATCAAGTAAGTTAAGCACATTAAAATTCTGAGATGCATCACATACCTTTGTAGAATCACTTGACTCGTCACTTCGAGCTATCAGGGCAAAGTTGACAACTTCTTCCTCAGAATCACTGTCAATCCAATCTTTACCCTCAGTAATCAAGGCTTTGCTCTTTGATTTATCCTTCTTGTCAGCAAAGTCATTCCCCGTTTTCCTTGATTTTTCATCCTTAGATCTATCACTAGATCTAGGCTTCCTGCACTCATTGGCAAAGTGCCCTAACCCATCACAGTTATAGCATCTTATTTTCTTTAAGTCGAAGGTCACAGTTTGACCTTCATGTTTAGGGTTAGGCTTCCTTGATGATCTCCTTCCTTTTCTACTAGCCCTAAATTTCTTGAACTGTTTCACTATGAACGCCATGAATTCCTCCATGTCATCATCAATGTCTAGTTCATCTTCCTCATCAGTCGAGCTAGCATTGGAAGTTTCATCATCAAGTTTCTCTTGAGACTTGTTTGTCTCAACCATTAACGCAGCTCCTTTGTCCCTGTCATGCATACGTTGTCATTGCTCTACCTCAAGTTCATAAGTCTTTAAATTACCTCTCTTATAGCCATATTCTTTGGATCCCAACTTGGTGGGAGAGATCTCATGAACTTGGTGTTGACATCCTCATTATTATAGGACTTTTCAAGTATCTTCAAGTCATTGAGCAAAGTATTGAACCTATCATAAACTGACGTTATTGGTTCACCAGGCTTTGCTTGAAAGAACTTATATTGTTATGTCAACAATGACCTTTTGTTCTTTCGGACTTGGTCAGTCCCTTCACAAAGGACTTTGATGGTGTCCCAGATTTGCTTAGATGTTGTGCAGTTGATAATGCTTGTGAACATATTTTTGTCAATACCATTGTAGAGTATGTTCATAACCTTAGCATCCTTTAACACTTGCAACTTGTCTTCATTTGTATAATCACTTTCAGGAGCAAGTTCAAAGTGTTCGGCCACAACAAATCCTTCAACAGTTTTAGCAGGAATAAATTTCCTGGGTAGATATGGACCCTTCTCAATCCTATTAATATAATCTGGATCTGTTGCTCTCAAGTGCATGTACATCTTTTGCTTCCAAATAGGATATTTTTCTTGTTTCAGAATTGGAATCCTGGTTCCACCATCACGACTTCCTATATAAGTCATTATTCTAGAGCTGCTTACTTCATCATTGGCCATCTCTTGGAACGTGTTAATTGAGTAAATTCAATTAAAGGCTCTGATACCAATTGTTTTCCCAGTGAGATAGCCGAGAACTTGTAGAAGGGGGGTTGAATTCGAGTTCTTTGAATTCTTTTCGGTTACTTGTTCTTTAAGAAATTAACTTTTCTTGCGGAATATAAAGAACAAGAACTCAAATCAATTTATAAACAATTGCTTTTATTGATTTTAACAATTGAATACAAATTCTAACAATCACAACAATATGATCGTCAGCTTCTTTTTCTTTTTTGTATAGTAAAGATAGAAAACTATAAAAACCTATATAACTTCGAATTACAATTCTGTAAACCTAATTACAGCTTCTAAAACTGAATTACCATTTAACTCAGTTTCCTTTTCTAAATCAATAATGATTCAGCTTCCTTATTCGAATCAAACACAATCTTTCCTTTTTGATTTGGAACAGATTTCTGGCTTGTTTCCTTACCAGCTACGTCTTCAATAATATCTTGATTTATGTGGAAGACATTCCTTATTCAATTCGAACTTTGTATCTCATCAGGGAATAATTCACGACTAGTCCCTAACGGCTTCAGTCTTAGTCCCTGATCAAGTCATCATTTAGTCTCTAGTCTTTTAGTCTCTAAAGACGTCAGGTTGTATAGTCTCCGATAGAGTTATTAGTCTCTGATGTTTTAGACTTAGTCTCCGATGACATCAGCTTAGTCTTTGATGCACTAAGCTTAGTCTCTGATGACGTAAGCATTAGTCTCTGACACTTTATCTTTAATCCTTGATGACGTAAGTCATAGTCTCCGATAAGTGTTGCCTTAATCTCCGATAAGCCTTTTTGTAATCTCCGACGGATCAAATACACACTTTGACTTGTTGAAGCTTTGATACAACTTTCCAGCAGTTACTTACAATTAAAGAATAAATCTATCTCTTTACAAAGAATAAATGAATTACAACCAAAGAGATAACTACTGGCTACAAAATCTCAATGCTACTAATTAGCACTTTCTATACATTTTTAATCTAAGTAATGTAAAGACAATCATCATCAAATGTTATAAAACCTAACACTTTCCTTCTTTTGACGGCAGCCGGAGTCCTGTAAGGGATTTTGGGGTCGTCACAGTTTTCAAGTTACTTTTGTGTGAATGAGTGAATTAGGTGGAGATGGTGAAAACTAGGAGAAATGGACCAAAAAGAGCAAGGAAAATCGAAGAAGGAAATTGAAGAGCGACTGATATGCCAAACGACATATGGATGTCGTATCCGTGATAAGACTGGCAGTAGCGAAGTAGCAGATTATGCAGAATAGATGGGCTGGGCCCTGACGTCAAGGACAGAGACGCGTGGAAAGAAGGAAAGATCTGGAGCAAAAGACAAAAGAAGAAACCAAATTGGAAAAGGATTCTAGAAACCAATTAGGATTAGGATTGTTTTGTAAGGCAAAAAGATAGATATATAAATAGACTTGTTAACCTAATGATACAGATATATCTCTTTATTATTATGCTCCACCCCTCTTCTAGTTTTCTGCAGAAAAAGAGCAGTTTTTATATTTTATAGCATTATGTTTTCAATCATTATAAATAACTAAATCTCTCTTGTTGAGGTACTTTGATTTCTAGCCAAGGATAATATCATGAGACTTTTGTTTTCATTAGTTCTATTCAATTTCAAGTATTTATCTGATTTCTACGCTATAAATTGTTTATGTTATCATTTAATTTATTATGCAATGTGGCCAGTTGTGTGGTTTATTTAATGATATCTTGCTGATTAGAATAGGAAGACCGTTTGGCACTGTTCTAACAAAGTAGCAAATTGATCTTACACTGATAAAGGCTTGGGGTAAGGTTGGTGAAATTAAATAGTCTAGTTTAAATAATTTACGGGTGTCCAATTTTATTGGCTAGGATAGGGGTCTTTTCGTTCATAAAGCTGCCTTAGATTAAATCCTATCAGGGTGTCTGGGGGTTGTCTATTTGGTTTAGGGAAGTAATCTATCAGGGTGTCGGGGGTTACCGACAAAATAAGAAAAGATTGGTTAAGTAGAGCGTTTGCCCTTAGCTATAACCCTATCTATTTGAATGAATAAAATTTATCTTTCGTGTCGATGATCGAAGTACTTGGCTAGATTGAAAAGTACCTTGGCTAGATTTGTCTTTATTGAATTTTTCATATTTAATTTTTCTTGCAATCTTTATTATTTTAAGTTCTCATTTTTATTGTTATTTTTAAAATCCTCCATATTAATTTCATAAACTTGTTTTCCTAAGTAAATAATTAACTACACTAGTCCCTATGGATTCGACCATGTTCGTCATTATACTGCGTAAGTGTAGGAGGATAGGAATTATTATTTTTGGTGGGTTGACACCCTATCAAATTTTGGCGTCGTTACCGGGGAACTAGTGTGTAAGGTTTATTATTTGTGATCTAACCGTTTCTTTTGTGTTTGTATGTTGTGGAGATCTTCTTCTGCAGGTGAGCTTTTGTTCGACTCTGAAATCGAGAAAATTGCAAAGCAAAATGCTAAGGCGACAAGACTGCGCAAACAAGAGAAAGCTTCTGTACAGAAATTGACTAAAAACTTTGAGAGATTGTTGAATTCCGAATCTTGTTCAGACAAAGAAGAAGAGGAAATCTTTGCGATGGCCGATCAAAATCTTGAAACTTTGTGGGACATGCTCGCACCTCTAGTGAATCAGCAGCCATTGTGTATTTAGTACCCAAATGTTGAGGAAGGTTTCAAATTGAAACCTGGCCTGATTTAGCTTTTGTTGAAATTCCATGGGATACATAGTGAGGATCCAAATCGGTATCTAAAGGAATTTCATGTGGCTTGTTCTGGCTTCTGACCGCGCAGAGTATCTGAAGAGCAAACCAAACTGCGCGCCTTTCCTTTCTCACTGGAATCCAACGCCAAAGAATGGTTGTACTACCTTCCCTCTAGATCAATCAATACTTAGCCTGAAATGGCAAAACTGTTTTTGGAGCGATTCTTCCCTGCATCTCGAGCTGCCAATCTGCACTGGGAAATCTGCAGCATCCGACAAAAAGATGCAGAATCACTCTATGAGTATTGGGAGAGGTTCAAGAAACTTTGTGCTAGCTGCCCACAACATGGGATTACCGATCAGTTATTGATCCAATATATTTACGAGGGGCTGCTACCACTTAAAAGAAGAGTAATTGATGCTGCTAGCGGTGGAGCGGTGGTGCTTTGGTGAGTAAAACACCTCAAGAAGCAAGAAATCTTATTTCTGCCATGGCTGCCAATTCTCAACAGTTTAGTGGTCGATTCGATGCGCCAACAAGAGGCATACATGAGGTGAAATCATCCAATCTTGAATCTAAACTTGATAGAATTGCCGAATTATTGGAGAAAAATATTATTAGAAATGCAAGTGTTGTTAATCGGGTTCAACAAGTCCCAGTTTGTGGTATTTGTTGTTTTCAAGGACACCAAATTGATGCATGTCCGACTTTACAAGATGATTCCAAACAATGAAGTTGTGAATGCAATGAGTAATTACAATGCCCAACCTCAAAGGAAGTATGATCCCTTTTCAAATTCATATAATCCAGGCTGGAGGGATCACCCAAATCTGCGTTATAGCAACAACTACCAGCCACCACAGCAACCCCCAAGAATGAATTATGGGGAGGAAATCATCAACTTGAAAGAGATGATGGCCAAGTTCATGGAAAGCCAAGAAAAACGTGATGAGTAGTTTGGGGAATTAGAGAATTAGTTTAGTCAAATGATGACAGCACTGAACATGGTGGAGAATCGTGGAAAACTGCCCTCTCAGCCAGATGTAAACCCAAGGCACAATGTTAGGGCCATTACATTGTGAAGTGGCAAAGAATTTGAAGCTCTAGCACCTAAAGAACCAGTACGACATGGGGATGTTGTATCTGAGGAAGCAGAAAAATCAGTCCCAAGTGACGAAATTATACAAGCCAATCCTGAGAAACCGCCATTCCTACATAGATTGGCAAGGAAAAAGAAGGCCACCGATGACACTGAAATTTTTGAAACCCTCAAAAAGGTGGAAATCAATATCCCACTTCTCACTGCCATCAAACACGTTCCAAGGTATTACAAATTCTTAAAGGAACTTTGTACTAACATGAATAAGATGCGTGTGAATGAGAGAGTTCACATAGGAAAAAATGTATCAGCCGTTTTGAGAGGAAAACTACCCACAAAAGAAAGGGATCCAGGTATGTTTGCTATCCCATGCAAAATAGGTAATGTAGGCATAGAGCGAGCAATGTGTGATTTAGGAGCATCAATTAATTTAATGTCTTTATCTATTTATTCTGCTTTGAATGTGGGTCCTTTGAAACAAAATGGGGTAGTTTTAACTTTGGCTGATAGGTCTAGTGTTTTTCCCGAGGGAGTATTGGAAGTTGTTTTAGTCCAAGTAAATGATTTGGTGTTTCTAGCTGATTTTTATGTTTTGAATATGGAAAATGGAACATCAACCAATGGTGAGATAATATTATTAAACAGTCCTTTCTTAAAAACAGCAAGAACAAAACTAGATGTTCATGAAGGGACTCTAACGATGGAATTTGATGGTGCTTTGATTAAATTTAATATCAATAAAACAATGAAGCACCCAATTGATTATGCATCTGCGTTTTTTGTTGAGCATTCTGACCCAAACACCCAAAAGTATTTGGAGTTTTGTGGCTGTGATTACTTGCAGGTGGCATTACCCGAGGACCTTACTCCTTCAAAATTGTCAAAGTGGGAGCATGAATGGCAACTGCCAGAGGGTTTGGTCCAAACAACTCAGGACCTTAATGCACTAGACCCTTTGCATGACAACAAACTACAGTTTCAACCTCTAGAAGCGATACGACATGGCCATGTCGTAAACGCCCAAACCCAAGATTTTGTCATCCATCGAGAAACCACCCGAACTAGAATTGAAGCCACTGCCCTCACACCTCAAATATGCATTCCTGGGAGCTGGTGAGACACTGTCAGTGATAATTTCGAATGAATTAAGTGAGGAAGAGGAAGAAAGCTTAGTCCAAGTTCTTCAAGAAAATAAGGAGGCAATGGGGTGGACTTTCACGGATGTTAAAGGCATTAGTACAACGATTTGCATGCATCAAATACTACTGGAAGACGATTGTAAGCCCATTAGATAGCCACAAAGAAGGCTCAATCCTCCAATGATGGAAGTAGTGAAGAAGGAGATTTTAAAATTATTAGATGTCAACATGATTTATGCGATTTCTGATAGTAAATGGGTGAGCCCAACACAAGTAGTTCCAAAAAAGGCTGGAATTATAGTTGTGGAGAACGAAAAAGGTGAACTAATCCCAACAAGAGTTCAGAATAGGTGGCGTGTGTGTATTGATTATTGGAAACTTAATGCGGCCACAAAAAAAGATCATTTCTCATTGCCCTTTATCGACCAAATGTTGGAAAGGCTGATGGGCCGAACCCATTATTGCTATTTAGATGGGTATTCGGGTTTCCACCAAATCCCAGTCGCGTCGGAAGATCAAGAAAAGACAACTTTTACATGCCCCTTTGGCACTTTTGCGTACAAATGCATGCCTTTCGGGTTATGTAATGCGTTGGCTACCTTCCAAAGATGTATGGTAAGTATTTATTCTGATTATGTAGAGGACATTTTTGAGGTATTTATGGATGATTTTACAGTTTATGGTGATTCCTTTGTCTTGTTTGGAAAATTTATGAAAAGTTTTAAAGAGATGCATAGAAACTAACCTTGTATTGAATTATGAGAAATGCCACTTTATGATTAGTCAAGGTTTGATTTTGGGACATATAGTTTCAGCTAGAGGCATTGAAGTGGACAAAGCTAAGATCGACATTATTAGTTCATTGCCTTACCCCGCGAATGTGCGGGAAGTTCGATCTTTTCTTGGACATGCAGGTTTTTATCGCCGGTTTATTAAAGACTTTGCCAAGATAGCTCATCCAATGAGTTGTCTACTTCAAAAAGAGGTTGCCTTTGAATTTGGTGATGAGTGCAAGAAAGCTTTTGACACTTTGAATGAGAAATTAGTGATTGCCCCAATTATCAAACCACCAAATTGGGAGCTGCCCTTCGAAATAATGTGTGACGCAAGCAACTTTGCAGTTGGCACAGTCCTTGGCCAAAGAATGGGGTGTGATCCACATGTCATCTATTATGCATCCAAGACATTAGATAAAGCCCAACGAAATTACACCACCATAGAGAAAGAATTCTTTGTTGTGGTGTTTGCGTTGGAAAAAATTCAGATCATATCTCTTGGGTACCAAAGTCATAGTTTACTCAGATCATGCTGCCTTGAAACACTTGATGAACAAGAAGGACGCAAAACCAAGGTTGATTCGTTGGGTTTTGCTATTGCAAGAGTTTCAAATAGAGATTAGAGATAAGAAAGGAGCTGAGAATCTAGTTGCTAATCACCTCAGTAGAATAACAAATATAACAAATGATGGAAAAAACATTTCTGTAGAGTTCCCTGATGAGCAGCTGTTTCGAGTCAATACGACATGGCCATGTCGTAACCCCTGGTTCACTGACCTGGTGAACTTTTTGACAAAAAAACGGGTTCCCTGAAGGTTATACTCGAGCCCAGCAACACAAACTGAAGAGTGACACTAAATACTTCATCTGGGATGACCCATACCAATGGAAAATGTGCTCCGATCAAATCATTCGCAGGTGTGTACCTGAAATAGAAATATCTTCCCTTCTGCAATTCTGTCATTCTTTTGCATGTGGCGGCCACTTTGGTCCGCATAGAACAACTAGAAAGGTGGTTGAATCTGGATTTCATTGGCCTGATTTGTTTAAAGATGCATATGCGTTCTGCAAAGCTTGTGATAGATGCCAAATGGTTGGTAACCTTAGCCGTAGCAATGAGATGCCCCAATTACCTATAATTGTTTGCGAGATCTTTGATATTTGGGGAATTGATTTTATGGGACCATCCCCATCATCATTTGGTTATCAATATATTTTGTTGGCCGTTGATTATGTCTCCAAATGGGTAGAAGCAAAGGCTACTCGCACCAAAGATTCTAAGGCCGTCGTCGACTTCGTAAAAGCTAACTTTTTCTGCAGATTTGGCACACCCAAGGTTGTTATAAGTGATCGAGGGACTCATTTTTGTAACTGAATTATTGAAACTTTATTCAAAAAGTATGGGGTCACTCATAGGGTATCAACTGCTTATCACCCTCAAACGAATGGACAAGCGGAATTGTCAAATCGGGAAATTAAGAGCATATTGGAAAAAATGATGCATCCAACAAGGAATGATTGGAGTTTGTGCCTAGATGATGCACTTTGGGCATATAGGACAGCATACAAAACGCCATTGGACATGTCTCCTTACAGAATTGTCTATGGCAAGACATGCCACTTGTCGATCAAAATTGAACATCGAGCTTATTGGGCCGTGAAAACATGTAACACCAATTTCGATGAGGCTGGCCAGCAAAGGAAATTCCAAATTCAAGAACTCGAGGAGATTCGCAACCATGCCTACGAAAATGCAACGACCTATAAGGCTAAAGTCAAAGTGTTTCATGATAGTAAGATCGTTGCGAAAGAACTCAAGGTAGGACAAAAGGTACTTCTCTTTAACTCTACTTTGAAATTATTTGGAGGAAAATTGTGTTTAAAATGGAATGGTCCCTATGTTGTAGCACATGTTTTTTCCAATGGTTCTGTTGATATCCAAGACCCAAATACGAAAAAGATTTTCAAAGTTAATGGGTATCGTTTAAAACCTTTTTATGAAGGATTTGCACCATGTTTAGCTGAGGCACAATATGTTCAAACACCTAACTACAACTAATCATGGAAAACGTCGGGCTAACGACATTAAACAAATGCGCTTCTTGGGAGGCAACCCAAGGATTTTATTTACATAACTATATACTATTGATTTAAGTTAACTTTAAAGAATATTTAAGTTTAATAATTTAATAATATTATAATTTAATAATATATAGTATTTATTTCTTTAAAGTTCTATTTTAGTTGTTATTTTTCTTTTCATTGCCGAATATATACTGGCTTGACTTGCGAAAAGGGCGATACGACATGCCCAATGTCGTACTGCCAAGTCTGGGATATTTCTGTTGTCTTGAAATTGTTATTTCACGCTGACAATTTTCTCTGCCAAATAGCATGTGGACAATCTTTTACAGGTTTAAACCATTTTAAATGGAGTGTTCCATGGCACACATGAGTACAAGAGGATAATTGTGGGGTTTATGAAGGAAAAAAGGACCAGCCCCCACCATTCCCACCATCACCATGACTCGTAACGCACCTCTTACCCTCACTTTTATTTTTATTTTATTTTGTCTTCTTGAACATTAAGGACAATGTTTATTCTAAGTGTGGGGTTGGGGGAAACACCTTTGTTTTTTTGTGTTTTTGATTTTTGATTAGTTGTGATACTATGTGTTTTTATAAATAAAAAAAAATAGAGATGTGTTTCAAGTGTAGGTACTTGAATTGTGCAGTTTTCTGTTTTGTTGCCCAGAATAACAATACGACATGCCCATGTCGTATGGCTATTTTTGCGGTTTGTTGGATATTCAATTTCTGTTTTGCATCTGTTATCACTGCATTCTGCATGTTAATTGTTAGGAATTGCACTACTGAAAAAACCCACTATTTGAATGAAGCCAAACTTTTAGTAGCTAGATAGGTTAGAATTTCCGATAACCAAAACTTTGTGAAATTTTTGAGCACCTATCTAGATTCCAATTCAAAAGTGGCATAATTCTTATTCTTATTGCTCAAACAAATTCCCCAATGGTATGACTTAGGAAGGAGATAATTCACACCATGAAAATAAACCGTAAGATTTTGAGCCGACAAAGAGTACATAAGCACTCTTAATTTTTTGTTGTGAGTTGACTAGCTATAAAGAGACACTACTAGAATTTGACATTAGAGTACAATTTGAGACCACACAAATCGATACTAAGGTGATAAAAGGCATTGTTTGTTGAACCCCTTGTTTTATCCTTTTTCTTGATTGACTATCCAATTTAATGTTTACCACTAGTATTACCCTTTGAGGCTTAACCTTTTTCTTTGTTTGAAACCGAAACATAGCCAACTTCCAATTTTTGTTGAAAATCCCCTTTGTTTGTTAAAACCTTGATTGAGAGAACTTTCTACCAAACTTTACATGTCGAATATTATTCCTTGTGTAAGTGCCATGTTTTGTACTTGAGTGATATATCTTGTGAAGTGAATTGAAAAGAAACGTATGGCTGTCAAGTTTTGATTTGATGTACCACATATGCCAATGTTGCTCAAGGAAAAAAAAGAGAAAGAAAAAAAATGAAAAAAGCAAAGAAAGAGAAGAAAAAGAGAAAATAATTCTTGAGATGGAGCACAAAATGCCCTCAAGAGAGAAAAAAGAGAAAAAATATATATATAGAGCAACCTAAGGATGGAAGCCATGTTAGCATTAGTAGAGGCATGTATATTAAGCTATTTGGCACTAGTAAATTCTGTTCATATGAGGCACGTGATGATTTGGTTTGAATTGCTCTCAATCCCCAGAAAAATACCATGTGTTAGCCCCATTACAAGCCTTAATAAAAGTCCTTTTTGATTGGTATCATTAAAGTGGTGGAAGATTGACCTTTTGTCAAGTGATGAGAAAACATCTTGTTAAGGTTAAACACTAATGATGATGTTTATGTAATAAATTGTGCAACTGTAAATACTTAGAGGTGTTGTATAAACCTTTAGATAAGCACAAGTTTTGCATCTGCTGATGATAATAATATCCATCAGTGGATGATTTAGTTCTTCACAAGACAAGTCAGAAAATGGAACATTTGAAGGGCTTGGCTTCGTGGAGAAGAATGTCTGATGTTACTTAAACAGTCAAAGTATTCCGCACATCAGATATTCTAAATAAGAGTTACGTTGATTTCATACCATCAGGGGAACCCATCAGGGTGAACCCGTCAGGGGGAGCTCGTCAGGGGAACCCGTCAGGGGAACCCGTCAGGGGGAGCTCATCAGGGGAACCAGTCAGGGGGAACCAGTCAGGGGGAACCCGTCAGGGGGAGCTCGTCAGGGGAACCAGTTAGGGCAACCTATCAGGGGATGACGAAGGCAGACCAACCCATCAGGGGGACACTTTAAGATATGTCAGTGTCAGACCAATTCATCAGGGTAACCTGTCGGGGGGGATTGGTCAAACATGACATCAGTGGAAGCCATGAATGTATGCAGTCAGTCATAACCATCAGGATCAAGAAGCACTGAGTAAATCTCAAGTGAAGAACGAAGCCCTGAACCAATTGATATGTATCAGGGGGTCCAGAAGCACTGATCAAGATCCATCAGGGTTGTCCATTACTGGATCGTTATGACAGCATACATCCGTCATCAGCATATACACGAAAATCAATGTAACTTGAACAGAAGCAAGAGATATCAACTGGAAAGATATTTCTTCAAGTCTATATCCATCCAATGAGAACCCTTGCGCATTAAATGCATACAGATCAGGGGAAGAAAAAGAAGCAACAAAGCATGCATCTGTCTGACACATTAGGCAGTGATGTGACATACTTGCGGCTAAGTTGAAAAAGGCAGCACGTCTCAAGCACGTGATTTTCAACCACTAATCTACATATATAAAGAAGGAGTTTTCATTGATGCACACATAGAGACAAATAGAAGCACACAAACACTAGGAAGCTCTGTAATATTTCTTGAGGGATTTATTGTCAGAGAGAAATCTTTGTAGCTAGTGAGTGTGAGAAGCTGTGAATTTTATTCACAGAAATTGTAGCTGTAATTCACATTTGTGATATTACAGATTTCCAGAAAAACACCAAGTTATAATACAACTACTTTAACTAGAATCTGAGTGTTGTTATTTCACTGTTTTTCTGTTATCTTGCTATTTCTGGAAGGAGCTATCGCAGTTCAACAGAGCGAAAAAGTTTTAAGTGTTTGTATTCATCCCTCCCTTCTACAAACACTTGAGCTTATTTTTCTCTAACAATTGGTATTAGAACCACTTAGCAGATTACACGTGCTAACAACGATCTATCAAGCCCTGATGGCCTCTTTCACAGACAGCAATAGCTTACAGGTAAGTCTCGAAGTTTCCTCTAACATGTCTAAAACTGATTGTATTAAAACTGTTAAGGAAATGGCCTGTGAGATAAAGGATCTCTATGACACCCTAAGGAGTGCTGTGACTAAAACTGAAATAGTGTAGAAAATAAACGATCAGTTGACTGCAAGAAACACCTTTTTAGAATCAGAGCTCTCTAGACTTGAGAATCTTGAAAAGGAACTCTCAAAGACTAAAAATCTTCTTGACTGTGCTATAAAAAGATAGGAATGGACCTCAAATCTTCTTAGTCAAGAAAGGGAAGTTATTAAGAGATGGAGTGAGTCTGGCAAGAAACTGGAGGATCAACTAAATAATCAAAAATCTGATCCAAAATTTGGTTTAAGCTACGAGGAGACTCTAGTGCAGCAACCTCCCATTGAGGTTGAAAATGCAGCTAGCTTTGGAAAAAGGCCAATACAACCAATCAAGTTTGTAAAGGCAATAACCAAGTTAGAAAAAGGGAATGTTTTCCCAAATAGTGAAGCTTCCACTAGTTGTGGGAGAGACAAGAAACATATTCTTGTCAAAGCACTCAAACTTCCAGTTAGAAAACAACTAGACTGTGCATCAGTGGATTCACAGTCATCAGGGGGAAAGAGTGCATCAGGCCATTGTAGCCCATCAAGGGAAAAAGGTCTGTCAGGGGAAGGTAAAAAGAATAGAAATGGTAAGCTAGGTATTAATAAGGCTAGCATTCACACTTCTACTCATGAAGCCCCTAGAAAAGTGTGTTGGAATTGTGGTAAATGTAATCATCTATCTTTTTAATGCAAAGAAAAACCACAAATTTTGGCAGGCACTATTTTATATGTTGATGATTTACCAACAGCTAAAGCTGACTCTTCTAAAAGTAAAAGCAAATCTGTTGTTGAGAAATCAAAAGCATATGTTGAAGTTCCTAGAAAGGAGAAAGTTTTTAATTTGCCAAAACCAAAAGTCACTAATAAAGAAAAGGCTGTGTTATCTACAACTGTGACTATACCAAGAGGACCCAAAACCAATTGGGTACCAAAAACAATTTAAATGTTTTTTTGTGTGCAAGGAAAGGTCAAAAGTAGTCAAATCTGGTTTCTAGATAGTGGCTGCTCAAGGCACATGACAAGAAACAAAGCCCTGCTCACAGAATTCCAAGAAAAGGCTGGTCCAATAATTTCATTTGGTGATAACAGGAAAGGACTAACTCTTGGTTATGGCAAAGCAGCAAGTGGGAATGTCTCATTTGAAAATGTAGCACTGGTTGATGGGCTCAAGCACAATTTTCTAAGCATAAGCCAACTATGTGATAAAGGATTCATCACTTCCTTCAAAGGAGATCAGTGCCTAATCTCAAATGAAAGTGATGGGAAGCTGGTTTTGTCAGGGATAAGAAAAGGAGATCTCTATATTGCTGATTTTAATTCAGTAAATGGAGAATCATGTTTCTACAGCAAGGCAACTCCTGATGAAAGCAAACTATGGCACAAAAAGCTCTCTCATCTGAACTTCAAGTCAATCAATGATCTAGTGAAAAGAGAGTTGGTGACTGGACTACCCCAAATGGAGTTTATCCAAGAAGGATTATGTTCAGCTTGTTAACAAGGGATGCAAAGGAAATCATCCTTTGTCAGCAAGGAAGCCACCATGATCAAGGATCCAATTCAATTGCTACATATGGATCTTTTTGGCCCTGTCAATATTATGTCAGTGTCAAAGAAAAGGTTTGCAATGGTCATTGTGGATGACTACACCAGATACACATGGGTGAAGTTTCAGCACGCTAAATTAGAAGTGCCTCAACAAATTATTGACCACATCAAGAAAGTAGAAACAGAATCAGGGTCAGTGGTTAGAATGTTGAGGACAGATAATGCAACTGAATTCAAGAATGCAGCTGTTGAGGGATTTTGTGTGGAGAAAGGCATAAATCATACATTTTCTACTCCAAGGACTCCTCAACAGAATGGTGTAGTGGAAAGGAAGAATAGAACCCTGATAGAAGCTGCTAGATCAATGCTAGCAGAGGCAAAGATTCCCACTTATTTTTGGGCAGAGGCAATTTCCACCGCTTGCTTTACCCAAAATAGATCTTTAATCAACAAGGCTCACAACAAGACTTCATATGAGTTAATGACAGGGAGAAAACCAAACATCAAGTTCCTACAAGTCTTTGGATGCAGATGCTTTATTCTAAGGAACTTTGGTGAGAACTTAGGAAAATTTGATCCTAAAGCCGATGAAGCAATTTTCCTAGGTTACTCCTTGACATCTAAGGCCTATAGGGTTTACAACAAGAGACTTCAGGTGGTGATGGAGTCTATAAATATTGCTTTTGATGATCAACAGATTTCTGGACTTGAAGACCCTGGTTTTCATGAAGAACTGAAATTTGAAAATGAATATGAAGATGATTATCAAGAGACTGAAGCCGATGTGTGCAGAAAAATGGATAACTTATCCATTCCTGTTGTCAATCCACATTTTGTAGAAGCCCAATCAACAGATAGAGTCAATCTTCTAGACAACAGATCAGGAGATACTTCATCAGGGGATCATTCATCAAGACATGCAACATCAGGGGATGACTTAAATCTTGAATTATCCACTAATTCGGGGGGAGAGTTTACAGAAGCTGGGAGCACAGACTTAGGGGGAGGAAATGATAGTCAAGCAAGTTCATCAAGACACACTTCTAATCCTAAATGGGCTAGGAGTCACACATCAGATCTGATTATTGGTGACCCAAGCAAGAAAGTGCAAACCAGGAGGGCAACATCTAATGAATGCCTATATGCTTGCTTTCTTTCTCAAATTAAACCAAAGAAGTTTGAAGAAGCTATTCAAGATGCAGATTGGATCTTGGCCATGCAGGAAGAGCTAAATCAATTTGAGAGAAACCAAGTATGGAAGCTTGTACCTAAACCTGAAGACAGAATCATAATAGGTACCAAGTGGGTATTCAGAAATAAGATGGATGAAGCTGGCATTGTTGTAAGAAACAAAGCAAGACTGGTTGCAAAAGGATATCTTCAATAAGAAGGGATTGACTTTGACGCGACCTTTGCACCAGTAGCCAGACTTGAGGCTATAAGAATTTTCTTAGCGTATGCAGCACATTCAAATTTTAAGGTCTATCAAATGGATGTGAAAAGTGCTTTTCTAAATGGAAAGTTGGAACAGGAGGTGTATGTCCAACAACCTCCAGGATTTGAATGCTCAAAGTTTCCAAATCATGTCTACAAACTGGAAAAGGCACTTTATGGACTGAAGCAAGCACCTAGAGCTTGGTATGATACACTGTCAAAGTTTTTGGTGGAAAACAAATTTTCAAGAGGTATCATTGACAAAAAATTGTTCTTCAGACAACACCAAGGTCATCTGATTTTGGTTCAAATTTATGTTGATGATATTATTTTTGGATCCACTGACACAAGACTGTGTGAAAAAGAACTCTTGGATCCATCCAATGAGAACTCTTGCGCATTAAATGCATACAGATCAGGGGAAGAAAAAGAAGCAACAAAGCATGCATCTATCTGACACATTAGGCAGTGATGTGACATACTTGCGGCTAAGTTGAAAAAGGCAGCACGTCTCAAGCACGTGATTTTCAACCACTGATCTACATATATAAAGAAGGAGTTTTCATTGATGAACACATAGAGACAAATAGAAGCACACAAACACCAGGAAGCTCTGTAATATTTCTTGAGGGATTTATTGTCAGAGAGAAATCTTTGTAGCTAGTGAGTGTGAGAAGCTGTGAATTTTATTCACAGAAATTGTAGCTGTAATTCACTTTTGTGATATTACAGATTTCCAGAAAAACACCATGTTATAATACAACTATTTTAACTTGAATCTGAGTGTTGTTATTTCACTGTTTTTCTGTTATCTTGCTATTTCTGGAAGGAGCTATCGAAGTTCAACAGAGCGAAAAAGTTTTAAGTGTTTGTATTCATCCCCCCTTCTACAAACACTTGAGCTTATTTTGCTCTAACACATCTTATAGCTAGATATTGAGCATAAACACCAACCTAAACACAAAGAGAGTGCACGAGTGATTTGACCGGTGAGGGGTGTGAATTAGAAACTTTCTAGGGAATGTTATTAGGGGAATGTTTGCTTTTAAGGATTTGACTTATGTTATTTTTGGAGCAGAAATATAAGATGGGTGTGAGAAGATAAAGCTAAGGATTGGATGTTTATTTCTCTAATTTGGTTAGATACTTGAGGACAAGCATCGTTTAAGTGTGGGGTTGTTTGATAGTGTGCAATTTGAGTATAGATTTGCATGACATTGCATTTATTTTGTGTGTGTTTTATGTGTTGTTATGGTGTTTTCGAGTTACTTTTGTGTGAATGAGTGATTTAGGTGGAGATGGTGAAAACAAGGAGAAATGGACTAAAAAGAGCAAGGAAAATCGAAGAAGGAAATTGAAGAGCGACTGATATGCCAAACGACATGGGGATGTCGTATCCAGGATAAGACTGGTAGTAGCGAAGTAGCAGATTATACAAAATAGATGGGCTGGGCCTTGACATTAGGGACACAGATGCGTGGAAACAAGGAAAGATCTGGAGCAAAAGACAAAAGAAGAAACCAAATTGAAAAAGGATTCTAGAAACCAATTAGGATTAGGATTGTTTGTAAGGAAAAAAGAGAGATCTATAAATAGACTTGTTAACCTAATGATACAGATCTATCTCTTTATTATTCTGCTCCGCCCCTCTTCTAGTTTTCTGCAGAAAAAGAGCAGTTTTTATATTTTATAGCATTATGTTTTCAATCATTATAAACAACTAAATCTCTCTAGTTGAGGTACTTTGATTTCTAGCCAAGGATAATATCATGAGACTTTTGTTTTCATTAGTTCTATTCAATTTCAAGTATTTATCTGATTTCTACGCTATAAATTGTTTATGTTATCATTTAATTTATTATGCAATGTGGCCAGTTGTGTGGTTTGTTTAATGATATCTTGCTGATTAGAATAGGAAGACCGTTTGACACTGTTCTAACAAAGTAGCAAATTGATCTTACACTGATAAAGGCTTGGGGTAAGGTTGGTGAAATTAAATAGTCTAGTTTAAATAATTTACGGGTGTCCAATTTTATTGGCTAGGATAGGGGTCTTTTCGTTCATAAAGCTGCCTTAGATTAAATCCTATCAGGGTGTCCGGGGGTTGTCTATTTGGTTTAGGGAAGTAATCTATCAGGGTGTCCGGGGTTACCGACAAAATAAGAAAAGATTGGTTAAGTAGAGCGTTTGCCCTTAGCTATAACCCTATCTATTTGAATGAATAAAATTTATCTTTCGTGTCGATGATCGAAGTACTTGGCTAGATTGAAAAGTACCTTGGCTAGATTTGTCTCTATTGAATTTTTCGTATTTAATTTTTCTTGCAAACTTTATTATTTTAAGTTCTTGTTTTTATTGTTATTTTTAAAATCCTCCATATTAATTTCAAAAACTTTTTTTTCTAAGCAAATAATTAACTGCACTAGTCCCTGTGGATTCGACCATGTTCGCCATTATACTGCGTAAGTGTAGGAGGATAGGAATTATTATTTTTGGTGGGTTGACACCGTATCAGAAGCCCTATATGGTAGGAAGTGTAGAACACCATTATATTGGAATTAAGTTGGAGAAACAAGACTTGAGGGACCCAAGATGGTTCAGCAGACTGAAGATGCAATCAGAGTCATCTGACATAGAATGAAAGCTGCACAGGATTGACATAAGTAGTACGCAGACCATTATCAAAAGGATCAAACATTAGAAGTTGGAGATTATGCTCTAATAAAAATTTCGCCATGGACGGGCGTCATGCGTTTTAGACAAAAAGGGAAACTGAGCCCCCGCTACATTAGACCATTCGAAATACTCTGACGTATTGGTGAAGTAGCTTACCAATTGGCACTACCCCCAGCCTTGGGACATGTTAATGATGTTTTTCATGTGTTAATACTTCAAGCCTATAAAGTGGACCACATCGCATCATTGATTATCAACCTATTGAACTTCAACCAAATTTGCATTATAAAAAGATTTTGATGCAAATTCTGGATCGACAAGTGAAAGTTCCAAGAAATAAAGAGATTCCCTCCATGAAAGTTTTATGGAGGAATCAAAATGTTGAAGAAGCAACGTGGGAACTAGAAGAAATGATGATGCAAAAGTACCCCCATCTTTTTCATTAGTTAAGTTTTGAGGACAAAACTTATTTTAAGGGGGAGAGGATATGAGAACCCGAAAATTTAACATAGGTTTTGTTGTATGGATAATAAATTCATATTATGATTAATATATATATATATATATATATATATATATATATATATTATGTATGAATGTTTAATTTTAAATCGGTATGAATAATGAATTCATATCTTGAATAAAAGCTTTAATGGCAATGTGATGTCTAAAAGGTTATAAATATATTTTTGAACTCAAATCTTTAAATGTTTATTTTTATCCAAGTACTAACAAGAAATAAGTGTAATTTATCACATAAGGAAGGCAAACAATACACGGGTGAGCTACAGTGTCTATTTTTGAACCAAGGATTACAGTGAGGCAAGTGATATAATTATATTATATCATGGTTGAGTTGCACATGACCCATCAAATTGTAAATCAACTCCAACAGTACACTAGATTGTTGGCTATGATAGATGACTGACTGACTTTTAGCAGCCATAACACCACCTTTTTCTAACCAATCATCTCTTTCTAAGGCTTGTTACTACCCTTTATAGCCAACAACTGAAATCTACCTACAAACAATCCAACTACTCTTATTGTTTGGAAAAGTGATATAAATATATCATTTGGAGTACAACCGTAGCCTCACTTCCATAAATTTTCTCTACAACCAACCCCCCACAAAATCCAGGTTCACTTTCAAGAGCAATTGTCTTTCTCGAAGAATAACCCAAGCTTTTAACTTCTTCTTTACAGCCAAAGAGGTAAGAGCACTATATTAAAGTCCTGCTTTGCTCCTGTATGATTTTGTTACGTTATACATGCCATGTTTGTAAAATACCTTATTTATTCATTTCCAAAAGTATGATTTAATGCATGCTTTTAACATCTGGAATTAATATCATTTATTCTAAAAAGGCTATCCAAGATGAGAGTAAGGAATGTTGACGACCACCTAGTAGACAAACTATTTACTTCCAAATATATCTTTTTATTTGTAGTTAAAACACCATGCTCGTGTCTCTGACAACTAGAGTTCTGGAAGTCTAGCAATGTCCATAAGAATAAGAAGAGAATAAGAAATTTTTCACACTACAAGATAGATGATGAGAGAATGCCCTATGTATGGTTATCTATTGATAACACCACCCATTAAAGAATAAAGAAATCACCACTATATCGGAGACAAGTCCTAACATAGTCTCTGTCAGCATGATTTTAGTCTCTGATAGTATAAAATAGTCCCTAGGAGATTTCAAGTTAATCTCCAACAGTATAGAAAAATTAGTCTCTGAGGAAAAAATTTGTTAGTCTCCGATGAACAAATTTGTTAGTCCCCGATGAACAATTTTTCTTAGTCTCCGAGGAACAAATATACTAGCCTCTAATGACTTATGGAGTTCGGCACTGAAGAAATCATCCAACAATGAGTTTGGTGCTGACTTAGTGAGTTTGGTGCTGAACAAAACATCCACCCAGGAATTGGTGTTGACTTATTGAGTTTGGTGCTGAACAAATTACCTACTGATTAGTTTGGGGACAGCCAAAAGACTTCGGCGGTAGTCAAATTGATTATCAATGAGTTTGGTGATGAACAAGATCATCCCCTAATGGTTGATGGTCATCCCCTGATGACCGAGGACCATCCCCTAATGGTTGAAGATCATCCCCTGATGGTCGAAGGTCATCCCTTGATGACCAAGGACCATCCCCTGATGACCGAGGATCATCCCTTGATGACAAGTTATCCCTGACGGGTAATTTATCCACTGATGACAAGTCATCCCCTGACGGGTAAATTATCCACTGATGACTAGTCATCCCTTGATGAGTAAATTATCCACTAACGACTAATTTATCCCCCGATTGTCATTCTTAACCCCTAATGACCATTTTTGTGCTTCAACGATTATCCACTGATGTGCAGTCTATCTTTAAGAGTATAAAATACTTTTTCTTTCTTTCTTTAATTATTTTAAAATGTTATTAATTAACTGTGAAACCTCAACAGTTTAGATGTCAAATTAAAACATTAAATTGTAAGGACATCACATGTGAGCATTTTTCTCATATCCTTATCAAAGATATAAATTTCTCACGTATGTTAAAATGCATGTTTTACATAGTCTCTCACTCACAAGTGAATTGAATTAGAATTAGCTAAGGACCAAGGCAAGTATATACTCACTCTACTTTCTTTCAATTAATACGTATGATCTTCTTTCGATATACGTAATATATCCAAGATATTATTATGTCAATATTCATGATTCAATTTCTTCAAAGTTAAGTAACGTATGATCCCTTGATCTGATGTACGTGAAAAATGTTGTACTAGAACCAAGCATTCTTCGGGCGGATGTTAGCTATTCAAATTTGCTAACACGCCAAGCTAAATCCTATACGAATAGAAAAAGACTTAGTTTTTCTCATCCTATACTTGTAAAGTACATCCGTGTGGGTAACTAAAGGCTAGTGGGATGTATCTTCCTGGCACCCCGTGCCTAGAAATGATAGGGGACGGAAACCGAAGCATCGATAACCGAACCCTTGCAAATAAAAGATTTCTTCTTCAACTATGTATGTCATTATGATGAAGTCAGACGGTGGTCAGGCTGACCAGCTGATATACTGTTTGATACGAAGTTCCTTAGGGCACGTGCGCCAAATGTACATGGTTATAAGGTGCTAGTGAAATTATCTTTATTTGTTTAAGTAAAGGGTCAAATCCCTCGTTATCACTCGGGGACCCTGGAATCTATTTTTCCACTAAGTTATTAAGAGATGTGGACATTGTTTCCATCCAACCTCATAAACACTTAAGCCAATAAATGTTCAATCTTCAAAGCTCACCCAATACTTGATTATATACTTGCGAGCATAAATCACTCATGCTGCTATTATCTAATGTTTCACAGGATATGGCGAGAAGGCCGAGTCATCTGATAACGACAAAGAGAGGATGGCATGATGAACGCTTTTTGCTTGCCCTCTTATGGATGACATTCAAGGGAAGAGTGAAGCGTGAGGCGATTATTAAAATATTTAGATTGTAAGGCGTATGTGGGTCCCTCATAGACTTCCGCTGTTAGAATTATATTTTGGGATGAATGTAATAAAAATTACTATTTATTTCTCTTATTTAATGATATGCACGCTTGTATGTTATTACTTTTCTTCTATCAATTTTTGATGGTGCTCAAAGTCCGGTATGGGATTTTTGGGGCCGCCATAATAAATATCAACTGGACCTAATTATTATGCACTGATGAACAAATAACACATCAGAGGATCATACTTAGAAAAATTTAGCTTCAAAAACTTATCTCCTGGTGTTTATAAAACACATGTACTTTTTTTTAAAATCGTTGACATTGATTCCTCCCATTACACTACCCCAAACATTTCTAATATTATAATAACAATCACAATTAATATAATTTAAAAGTCATACAATCGCAATTAATATAATTTAAAAGTCAAAACTCAATCACAATTCTTCTTCATCATCGTCTAAATCTAATATACTATGTTGAGACATTTGCGCACGCATCTTCATTACTTTATCATGATTTCTCTTACATGATCAGTCTATTCTTGACATATACCACAGTTTCACAGACTTTTTGTAGATTGACTTTGTTCAATTCCGCTCTTTAATCTTGTAACCTTCTTATGTCCTTAATTTGTGAATGAAGTGGGGGAAACTGTTAGCGTTCTGACAAATAAAATGCAACAAAAAAAATGATTTAAACAAATAAAAATGAAACCCTAACCCGAGGATCCATGTGAAACAATTTAATACAGATGCTTTAAGATTTTACCGATTAAAATTGTAGAATCTGAAGATTTGATGAGGGTGTTGAACGTCTCCGAATCTTTAACGCAATCCAACTGGATGACGCCTCTATGGTATCCACACGAACACCCCACGAATCGTCTCATGATCCAAAGCAAGGAGAATTACAATACTAGTTGTTGAATCTGTTTCTCTCTATCTCTCTCTCAACTCTAGTCTCTCCCCTATAAACAGCTAGGGTTTTTTAGAAAGCATATATCAGATGGAACAATTGATATATCCTATATATAGTTGTGTATAGAGTAATTCCAAACCCTAATCTAATTAGGAGAATAAAATCCAAAATTTATATTTATTATATATTTTAATCAAGTCTCACTTAATTAATATATATATATATATATATATACAAATAAATATATATTCGTATTTTTTTCCAAGGGACTCTACTATAAACAGATTACATACATATAATTTAAAGTCATGATTTAAATAAAATAAATCTTATTGATATATTAAAATCACTGACATTTAAATTATATCTCCTTAATGAATGTTCTTAGTGTGCGACCCTATAGGTTATTATTATGTAACACCCCAAATTTGTGTAACTATTAGTATAACATTAAAAATATTAATAAATAAATTTTATTCAAATTTATTTATGAGCGTGAGCAATTATTTCTTTATAAATATCAAAAGAAAATAAATTTTTGGTGTAAGATATTATTTGAGTTAATTTATATGGTAATATAAATTACTACTACTATTAAATTAATTTTTGGTATAAGATATTACCAGAATTAATTTATGTGATAATACTGTTACGAGAAGGATAGCTAAGTAATTACCCCGTGTAATGAGTAAGCGTTATAGGTGTTGAAGTTCTTTTTAATGAGTAAGCATTGCAAGAACTAAGTCATTAGTGGTATGTACTACCATTTGACACCTATTAGTAACTCATACTTATCATACTTACGTGTAACCATAATTGTTATAACATGTTTTAGTAATTTAGTAAATTTCAAGTCTGATGTTAATCTAAGTAAGAAATATCTCAGATATTTTCATATTCCTAGCGCCTATATAAAGAGAACCTCTACCACTCATTTTCCTCACAACACTCTCAGATATCCACCGATGAGTTTGGCGATGAACAAATCATCCCCTGACAGGTAATATCCACTGATGGGTAATTTATCCCCTGATGGGTAATTTATCCCCTGATGGGTAATTTATTCCCTGACAGGTAATTTATCCCCTGATGGGTAATTTATTCCCTGACAAGTAATTTATCCCCTGATGGGTAATATCCACTAATGGGTAATTTATCCCCTGACGAGTAATTTATCCCCTGATGATTAATATCCACTAATGAGTAAATCATCCCCTGACCCCCTGATGGCTGTAAGTTATCCCCTGATGACTGTAAGTTATTCCCTGATGGGTGTGAGCTATACCCTGATAGCATAAAACTTATCCTCAAAATTCTTTCGAATTTTGTGAGTTTAGTGAATATACTATATTAAAAGTTGCGGAATTGAAAAAATACAATATATCATAAGTGTTTCTGAACTTTTATAAATCAATGAAAGATTACAAAAGCTCACTGGTGTGAATGACCAACTTCTAACAACTCTATTGAAAATAACAGTTGCACTCTAGAATATGAATTCTAGCTTATCTCAAGTTATGAAAACTTGTTTCTCTTTCTCTGTAAGTTTATTACAGCTGCAACATGATCTGAGATAAGATATATTCTTGTTGTTATCTCAGTGATAGCTTGTTATATCTCGATGTATATTACCTAAGCTGCTCCATGTCTCTATCTAAAGACATAGCTTCCTTGTTCTCCAAGTTTCTTCAGTGAGTTGCCTCCAAAAAAAATTATCTATGATATTCTTTGGTAATTGCAACTCTGTCATATAACTTCTTTTTTTTTTTTTTTTTGCATGACCTTCCTTGCACACCAACCTATTATGTAACATCTCTGGTGTATCAGCACACCAACTCCCTCTTTTCTTCTTGGAGTTCCCATGATAAGTTATCTCTGTAGTGAATAACTTATCTATATGAGCTTCCTCGTTTTTTATTGGACCAGCTTCCATATTTTTCTCCTTCAAGTTTCTATACGTTATCTCTGCGATTTTCACTCCAATAGCTATATACGTATGCTAGTGTAGAAGTATGAATTTTCTCCATATCAGTGTTCACACCTGCAGTGTATAACTTATCTCCTTGAAGCTTCTTTGGTATCCAATCTCTCCTTATTGGACTATCATCTATATTTTAATTCCGCCGCCTTTACACTTGAGTTAGCGAATTTGTGAACTCAGCTATGTGTCATCCCATATGTCATGTTTAGTCTCTAATTATTTTATCGCCTGATAGACATTCTCTGTTTATCAATGGATATTTATCCTCGGATGAACAGTCTCTGGTACCTAGAAGTCTATCCCCTGATGACAAGAAAACTATCCCCTGATGCTGAGACACTCATCCACTGACGCCAAGAATCTCATCCCTTGATACCGAGAAACTCATCCACTGATGCTGAGAAACTTGTCCCCTGATGCCGAGAGATTTATCTCCAATGACCAAAAACTTAGTCTACGATGAACAAAAACTTAGTCTCCGATGACCAAAAACTTAGTCTCCGATAGGCTAATTTTGCTTGAACTCTCCAAATGCATTCCTTGTAGTCTCTTATGGCCTCCTGCAGTCTCTGACGGTAGTATTTGATTGAACACTACTGCAGATAATTGTACAATTGCAAAATCTAACAATTCTAAGTTTATACACCATCATCAAATGCTATAATTCCTAACAATCTCCCCATGTTTATGATTTATCAAAGATAAGCATAAATCTAGGTTTGATGATGATGTCAAAATACCAACCTTATAACATCATTACTATTGATGCACCCCTACTTATATTACCCTGTTTAAAGAATTACATTTATTTTATATAAGAATTGATGATGCAATATAGTCCTTGCTTATATGATGTAAAAGGACTTAGAAAAATATCCAACTTATTAGGTGGATATATTCTACTAGTTAAGCAAGGATTTTGATCACAAGTGAAGACTTTGCACATCGATCAAGAAGGATGATGAAGGTATAGAGAAAAAGTTCAAGGACAGTCCTGCTTATAATGGAAATAAGTAAGGAATGATATAGCAAGATACCTTACCTTGATCCAAGCAAGAGTGTCAGAAAAGACTATCTTTTGTCCTACTTAGTCAACTCCTAGAGAGCTTTTTCAAAAAGCACTAGAAGACAAAATAACGACTATTTTTTTGAACTAAGCAAGGAATAGCTGGAAAAATATAAGTCACTGTCAAGGAAGTACAACTTCCAATGGATCTATTTCAAAATTCTCAACGGATAGATTTTTGGAGTAGTATAAATAGGAGTCATAAATTTCATTTATGAGAACTGAACAACCAAGAATTGCTCTGGCAATCTGACACTTGAAGAATATAGCAAGACACAATTCAAAGCTTGAAAAAATGCTATCTAATCTGCTCAACAAGGAGCTCTCTGCTTAGAGATAGCAAGCAAGAAACAACATCTGCTATTAGTATGTGTGACTTGGTCTAAGTGACCCATTATAATATTGGACAAAGTGTCCTGCTGCTTATTGTTCTGTGTGAACATTCTAGTGAGTGCCTTCTCAAGTAAAAGAGAAGAAGAGTGGAGTAGGCTTAGACCGAACCACTATAAAAATTCTTGTGCCTATCTTTCACTGATGGCTTCCACTGATGCAGTGTTGAGCTTTCCCCCTGACGGGTTACCCTAATGGGTTAGCCTAACACTGTCATACCCTAAAGTTTTACCCTGACAGATGACATGACTTGATCATGCCTTGACGCGTTCCCCCTAATGAGTTTGGCCAGCCACTGCCATACCCTGACGCGTTCCCCTGACGGGTTGGTCTGCCTCAGTCATCCCGTGATGGGTTCCCCTAACGGGTTCCCCTGATGATTCTTAATCATTGAAGCTTTGATTGGAATATCTGACGTGCAGAATACTTTGACTATTTTGGAGTAACATCAGACATTCCTCTTCATTTTGTCAAGTCCTTTAGATGTTCCATTTTACGACCTGTCTTGTGAAGTGTTTGATCATGCCCTAATGAAAAAGTTTATCATCAGTAGATGCAAAACTTATGCTAATATTAAGGTTTATAAAATACCTTAAGTATTTACAGATGCACAATTTATTCTCTAAACATCATCATCATCAATTAACTCTAACAATCTCCCCCTATTTATGTTTATCATTTTGATAACCATAAATTTCTAGATACATTGATGATGATGTCACAACCAATGCTAAATACAAGAAAGAATTGTGTATGAACTAATAAAAAGAATTTCTGTACAAGTATTTCCTATATCTATTACAAAAATATACAGTTTTAGACATTAGGACCCCTTTTCCTTTTGGTTGAGACAAAGGGCAGTGGATGACTTGACTCCATAGGTTGAGTGTCACTCCCAAGGCCTTGTGTCCTTTGGTCGGGAATCCTGAGTCTGTTGCCTTTCCCTCCAGCCTCCAGTTGCTCCAGCTCCCTTTGAAGAAGTCTTCTGAGTTGACTATGTTGACATTTTTGCTGGATTCCAAAGCTTCAAGGATAGATTTAATCTCTTCAATGTTGGCTGCCACAAGTTGTGACCAGTAGAAGGTAATGATTTCCCCTTTTTTATTTTTGAACTCAACACCCATGGGGCTTGTGATCATTTTTGGATATTCTTTGAATCCCTTCACTGGTGGCACATCCCTTACTGCAGCATTCCTATCATCAGCTTTGGTTTCTTCAATCTCCTTTAGCACTTTCTGAATCAACAGGATTCTGAACTGGATGACATGTTCATTTTTGTGAGAACCAATTTGGCTTAGAACATGCATCACTTCCTCCAGGTCGAGTCCATCAACGTCTTTGATCTTTATGTTTTTCTCCTACCCATCAATGGATTTATAGAATAATTTCAGTGGCCTCGCCAAGGCTGTGGGCAGGCTTCTTTCATTGTTGATGGCTCTCCTCAGCTTGTCGATCATACCCCTTAAGTCTTTGTTAGTCGCTGAAGATTTGGAAATCAGGTTCAGCATCAATCCTAGTTGTTCAGCATCCATTCTCCTAAACCAGTCCATTGTAACATTGAATTGTGACCCACTCTTTTGTTGCACTGTTATCAGCTGATCCCTTTTATTGTTGAACCTATCATTTATGTTTTTTATTGAGAACATAAATGTCAGGTGTTTGCGCCTTTCTTCTTTGAGGGATTCAGCTAGGGTCGGTGGACCATATGTTGTGGTTATAGGAGAAGGTGCTTGATCCTTCGCTTCAGATGACTTTGGTTTGGTGGCATCAGGGTCATCAGTTTTGTCTTCATTCTTATCCCCTGATGCACCTTTAGAATTCTAAGATCTTCTTGGCTGAGGTTTCCTGGAGGTCCTGGGTCCGACACTCTTTTTCTTCTTTTCTTCCTCCTGTTCCTTTGCCATTTCCCTCTCTTCTTCTTCTTGAAGTTGTTATGCATAGAGTGCATCAGCTTCCACAAGCTTTTTGTCCTGAGGGTAGACCAACTCCACTTTCCTGTCAATCACAGCTTCAACAGGTGTTGGAAAGTGAGCTGTCTTCATGGCGTCTTCAAGTAGCTTAGGCCCTGATTGAGTGTTGGATTTCTTCTTTGGTTCCTCAATCAGGATGCCTTTGCCTTTGTCCTAGGGTTTTGGAGCAGGAATAGGAGCAGTCATATCCCCTGATGGTTGACTTGTAGATTTCTCAGCAACAACCCCTGACGATGGCCTAGTAGATTTCTCCCCCTTTTTGACAGCATCATCAGTGGGATTTGAGAGTCGGGATGTGACTTGTAGAACTTGCTTTAGAGTGTCAGCCATGGTTAGTTGCAGAGTTTGCATGCTGGACAGTTGAGTAGTGAGATCAGCAAGTTTCTTGTCCACATTGTCAGCTTGCTTCTTCATTCGAAGCAAGGTGTGGCTGGTTACCAGGGAGTCGACAACCTGCTATACACTGTTGATTTTATTTGTAAAGTGTGTATATAGTTTCTTGTTCTCAATATCTACAGACTGACCAATCATGATTTGTGATTTTAACACTTTTATCAAGATTGGATCAGTGGTCCTTGCAAGCTCTTGCTTGAATAAATGTATAGTGTCCAACATTTGATTCTGTTGAAAGTACAAATCAACTCCAATGAACTAGGAAAAATCATCTTGTGGAGCATCATCTTCATCACTTTCAGAGCTTGTAGTATTATTTACAGTATCTGTATTTTCTCTCTGTTCTTTATTTACAAGGATCTCATCCTTATCTCCCTCATTCTCTCCTTTTTCTTTGCCTTCTAAGGCATCACTAGTATTCTCTCATTTTTCTTTGTCTACTAAGGCATTACTCTTTTCCTCTCCTTTTGCCAAAGTCCTCTCAGGGGTTTGACTTTGCCTCTCTTCACTAAGTATTTTCTCAGCCTCACTCAAAATTGTCCTAGAAGGGCTCTTATGGGCTCTGAGATCAGCTTCTGTGCCCAGCTTAAGTAAGTTATGTACAGTTACTGGTTCCACAGAAGTGATAGGAGAAGGAGTGGAAGTAATAAGTGTATGTACAATTGGAGAAGTGTATGTCTCTATAGAAGAAGTATTTACAATTGGGGGAACATAAAGACTTATTGCTGTTGTATATACATTAGAATTTATGTCCCTTGTCTGATCAATAGTGATTGTATCAAGTAAAAATGAGTCAACCATTTGAGTGTGGTGACTATCAATCACTATGTCAGGGAGTGTTGGCTCCTCCACTAATTGAGAAAATGGAGAATCTGATCTTATGACACTCAATGTTTGTGCCATAATATCTGAAGAAATTTGAGGAACAGAGAAAGAAGGAAGTGGTGTAGAAGGGAGTGTTGGATGAATCACTGAATGAGGAGGATTCATCAAAAGAAGCTATAAAAGAATGCTTATGACTCATGTTGATCTTATTGAGAAGCTTTTGAACTACAACATCTTGGAGAAAACTAGACGCATCAAAAGAAGTAGTGTGTGCACTCACCATGTCAGATTTCTGCAAGTGGCTCTCAGAGACCCTGATGTTAGTTTCATCAGAGTCTAGGGTCAGTGTATGTGCCTCACTCAACTGTGTCCCTGGTTGGGGACTATTTTCAATAACTAATTCCTTTTGAGAGGAACTAGTTAGAAATATGTTTAATTCCTTATCAAAAGCAATATCCTTTTGAGAGGATATTGCCTGGTCAGGCTTTTGGGTAACACGTACTCGTGGCTCCCTTCTTCTTCTTCATACACTTGTAGCCAATCACTCTCTCTCCTTGCTCCCCCTCAGTTGATGTGGTAACTTCACTGGGTTTTCTTTTAATCCCAATAGTCTTTTGGGAGACTATGGGTTGGGCTATAGAGAGTGGTTGTGTTGAAATTGGTTGTTCTACTTGGGAAGGCAGAGAAGTGGTTGTGATCTCTGCCAAAGTAGATAAAGGTGAAGAATTTGCAGGTTGGGAAGTAGAGGGTGAAGTATGCACTACCTGTTCCATATGCATTGGAAGAGCGAATGGTTCTGCAGTGTATGACTTCTTTATTATTTTTGTAAACAATTTCTTTGTTTGCTTGTATGTTTGTATAGTAACATCATTCTCAAAAGAAAAATTAGTAATTTGCTATTTAATAATCATATACAAAAATCTAGCATAATAAACTTCAGATTTCCTAGAATTAAAACTACCTAATTTATTTACAAGGTCATCAAAAATTAATTTACCTATATTTATATGTACATTTTTAATCATTGCATACGCTATTTTTAAAGTTAAGGAGGTAATTACCTCGAAGTTAGAAGACTTACCTGAGAACACCTTTGTGATGGTGTCAAAAAGGTAAGAGATCTCTCGCTTCACATTCACCCTTTTTAGGTCCTTGAACTTCAACACCGTGCTAGGAGCAGCGTTGTAGGCCAGTTCCCTCAAAAAGTCGAGCAGTTCAGCATCACCAAGTACTTCCACAAAGTCCTGTGTAGGTATAATCCCAGTGTAGAGTTGATTCTGGAAGGGGTTATTTTTCCCTTCTCAGAAGAAATCTTGAATAAGATTCCTTTCACAGCCTCCGGTCTTGTTGAGGAGTTCATGAACTTAGCAATTGACTAGAACTGTGAAAGTGCTTCTTCAGACATTTCTTCATCAGTAAATATTGCTCGACTATACTCAGATTTGAGTAGATAGTTCATAATCGGCTTGAAGCAATCATTTACCTTGTCAATGTCTGAGAAACCCACATAGTTTGTGGGTGGAACCACCAGATTTCCTCGAAGTTATTGAGCGTTGCTGGGTGCCATTGATGCTTTTGAAAATTTGACGTTCTAGGGTTTCTGTGAAAATGAGAGAGAGAAAGAGAAAGAAAACTCGAGCAAATATTAGAGAAAGATTAAATGTGTTAAGGTGTTTTAAAAAGTAGGAAAGATAGAGTATTAATACCCGCCTGTTGACGTTTGAAAACTTCTCCTGAAAACACGCAATCAGGGAGTCATTTCAATTCTGTGATGACATGTCATCAGTGAGAGAAGAACACCCTGATGAGTTGTCATTACTTAACTGACCGTGATCCCCTGATGCAGTTAAAAACATTTTACCTTACCCTGATGCTCATTGTATTTACATACCCTGACCCTGATGCACAAGACAGATGCCCTAACCCTGATGCGCGAGCCAGATACCCTGACCCTGAAGCACCTTGAAAGAGACCCTAACCCTGATGCATCAATCAAAAACAAACACAACCAAACAAAAATACAAAATATACAAGTATACATATACATATTTACAGTATTAATAACATATATATAGTCACATATCAATTGATTTCATCAGGAACTTATGAAATGAGTTAGGAGCATCAGAACTTAGGCATTTGACCCTGACCCTGACGCATAGTTCACCATTCCTAGCTCTCCCACAAGATTGAAAAACGTGGCTTCATCAAGAGCTTTGGTAAATATGTCTACCAGCTGCTGGTGAGATGGTACAAACTGTAGTTCAATGGTTCCATTCATAACATGTTCCCTGATAAAATGATATTTGATTTCTATATGTTTGGTTCTGGAATGTTGCACAGGATTTTCAGCAATGGCAATGGCACTTGTGTTATCACACCTGATTGGAATTTTGTTGAAGATCAGGCCATAATCCATTAACTGATTTTTCATCCATAGAATTTGTGCACAACAACTTCCAGCTGCAATATATTCAGCTTCAGCAGTTGATGTTGAAATTGAGTGTTGCTTTTTGTTGAACCAAGATACAAGCCTTCCTCCTAGAAATTGACAACTTCCTGTTGTACTTTTTCTGTCAATTCTGCATCCTCTAAAGTCAGCATCAGAATATCCCAGCAATTCAAATCTAGACTCCTTTGGATACCAAAGTCCCAACTCTATAGTGCCCTTGATATATCTCAAGATTCTTTTCACTGCAATGAGATGAGATTCCCTGGGATCAGCTTGATATCTTGCACAAAGACATGTTGCAAACATTATGTTAGGCCTGCTTGCTGTTAGATACAGCAATGATCCAATCATTCCCCTGTAAATCTTTAGATCAACTTTCTTTCCATTCTTATCAGGTTCAAACTTGGTTGCAGTGGCCATAGGTGTCTTTGCTACTTTTGAGTCCTCTATATCAAATTTCTTGAGAAGTTCTTTGCCATATTTTGTTTGATGAATGTAAATTCCATCAGTGACTTGTTTGACTTGCAATCCCAAGAAATATGATAACTCACCCATCAAGCTTATTTCATACTTGCTTTGCATGAGTTTGGAGACCTTTTCACACAGTCCAGTGTCAATGGATCCAAAGATAATATCATCAACATAAATTTGAACCAAAATCAGATGACCTTGGTGTTGTCTAAAGAACAATGTTTTGTCAATGATACCTTTTGTGAATTTTTTTCCACCAGAAACTTTGACAATGTGTCATACCAAGCTCTAGGAGCTTACTTCAGTCCATAAAGTTCCTTTCCTAGTTTGAAGACATGATTTGGGAATTTTGAACATTCAAACCTTGGAGGTTGTTGGAAATACACCTACTGTTCTAATTTCCCATTGAGAAAAGCACTTTTCACATCCATTTGATAAACTTTAAATTTTGAATGTGCTGCATAGGCTAAGAAAATTCTTATAGCCTCAAGTCTGGCTACTGGTGCAAAAGTTTCATCAAAGTCAATCCCTTCCTCTTGAAGATAACCCTTTGCAACTAGTCTTGCTTTGTTTCTAATAACAATGTCAGCTTCATCCATCTTATTTCTGAATACCCATTTGGTACCTATTATGATTCTATCATTAGGTTTAGGCACCAACTTCCATACTTGATTTCTTTCAAATTGATTTAGCTCTTCTTGCATAGCCATTATCTAATCTGCATCTTGAATGGCTTCTTTAAATTTCTTTGGCTCTTCTTGTGAAAGAAAGCAAGCATATAGGCATTCATTAGATGTTGTTTTTTTGGTCTGCACTTTCTTGTTTGGGTCACCAATAATTAAATCTGTTGTGTGACTTCTAGACCATTTGGGATTAGAGATGTATCTTGATGAGCTTGCTTGATTTTCATCTCCTCCCCCTAATCTGTGCTCCCAACTTCTGAAAACCCTCCCCCTGAATTAGTGCTTAAATCAAGGTTCAAGTTATCCCCTGATGGTGCATGCCCTGATGGATGATCCCCTGATGGAGTATCTCCTGACCTGTTGTCCAAGAAATTAACTTTATTTATGGAAGGGGCTTCTATAGAGTTTGGATTGACATTAGGAATGGATATGTTCTCCATTTGTCTGCACTCATCAGCTTCAATCTCTTGATAATCAGTCTTATCTTCATTTTCAAATCTAAGCTTTTCATGAAAACCAGAGTCTTCAAGTCCAGAAATCTCTTGATCATCAAAAGCTACATTTATAGACTCCATCACCACCTGAAGTCTCTTGTTGTAAACCCTGTAGGCCTTAGATGTCAGGGAGTAACCTAGAAAAATTGCTTCATCAGCCTTTGGATCAAATTTTCTTAAGTTCTCACCAAAGTTCCTTAAAATAAACCATTTGCATCCAAAAACATGTAGGAACTTGATGTTTGGCTTTGTCCCTGTCATTAGCTCATATGGTGTCTTGTTGTGAGCCTTGTTGATTAAGGATCTATTTTGAGTGAAACAAGCGGTGGAAATTGCCTCAGCCCAAAAATAGGTGGGAATCCTTGCCTCTGCTAGCATTGTTCTAGTAGCTTCTATTAGAGTTCTATTCTTCTTTTCCACTACACCATTCTGTTGAGGAGTCCTTGGAGTAGAAAATGTATGATTGATGCCTTTCTCCACACAAAATCCATCAACAACTGCATTCTTGAATTCAATTCCATTGTCTATCCTCAAAATTCTAACCATTGACCCTGTCTCAGTTTCCACTTTCTTAATGTGGTCAATGATTTGTTGAGGAACTTCTGATTTAGCATTTTGAAACTTAACCCAAGTGTATCTGGTGTAGTCATCCAAAATGACCATTGTAAATATTTTCTTCGACACTGACATAATGTTGACAGGGCCAAAGAGATCCATATGTAGCAATTGAATTGGATCTTTAATCATTGTGGCTTCATTGCTGACAAAGGATGTTTTCCTTTGCTTCCCTTGTTGACAAGCTGAGTATAGCCCTTCTTGAATGAACTCCATTTGGGGTAGCCCAGTTACCAACTCTTTCTTCACTAAATCATTGGTAGATTTGTGAGAACCCAATAATTCAAAAGTAAAAATTTTGAGGATTATTTATGAATTTATCGTCCAGTAAATTTTTTTTTTTTTTTTTTTTACGGTTACGTGTACGTAAGGGTTACGTAATTCATTACGCACACGTTCATTAATATTTATAACAAATGTTATATTGTTAATTATTGCGAGACAATAAATTGTGACAAGATATTTATTTTAAATTTTATTAGATGCTAATTTTGATAATAATTTTATAATCGCACTTTTATTTCGCCGAGGCGGATTAATTTTTTGGTTAATGCAATAAATAAATGCATAACCATTAAAAATGTAAATTAGTGAGTAATTAAATTTTTACTAATTACTCCTATGGTAAATAATTAATTTACATCAGTTACAAATGATAATTACCATGCAATTAGTATGTAATTAATTAGGGTTTTAAAATTTGAAATTCAAAATTTAATTAGTGCATTTAATAGGGATTTATTTACTCCTTGATTTCCTACTTAGCATTGTTGAGCATTTTTTTTACTAGAATAATCACAGTATACTCACTAAGAAATCATCACAAACACTCTCAAATTCGGAGCTGTGTTCTTGAGCAACTTGAAGCTTTGGCAAGAAATTTCATAAAAGCTTTTAAGAGGTAAAAAAATTTCTGCACTTTTATTTTTACATCGAAAATTTTTCTAATTATACCATGTCGTAGATAATATTTTTCAGTATGATTTTCACATATTACACTTCTTCATATCATTTATATATTGAGAGATATTAATTTTCGAAGTTTAATTAAAATTTAAATGAAGAGAAAACCTTTAGCAACGCTTGTTCATCCTTTAGCAACGAATTATTCATATAGAATCCGAAACTTTGGATCCCTATTTCGTCGGATCTATTGCATGTTAATTCGAATAGATTATGCCATTAGATTCCTTATGATTATACCTTTGATTTGACATAAACAATTTAAAAAAATGGTGGAGTATTTCGTAGATCCATTTTCAGACTTTTAAACCCAAACTTTGAATCGATTTAGAATGCGATATAGTTGATGAAAATCGAAATTTATTGCATGTATGAGTTCCTTGAGATCTCTAGATTCGTTTCCATGTATAGATCGATCTAAATGGACTCAAAATGGCCATGAACGGCCACACGCGTAAGCTCGCCGGCGATAATGGCGAAGCTTGCTCCGGCGGCCTTCAACGGCTGTGTTCCACGTTTTTCGGCGATGGCAAGCCGTCTAGGGGGGTATTCGCCTATGTATATCAACACGGTGGTGCTTTTTCCTTCGATCCGTGTGTGTGTATGTGTGAGAAACGGCAATGGAAGGTGGCGGGGCTGCCGGAGTTCTTAGCCGGAATCTGCAGAAAGTGCAGAATCCGATGAAGGTGCACTGATCCGACTCGGTCCGAGTTTGACCCGGTTTTAACCCGGTTTGACCCACTGTTTTGACCCAGATTTCAAAATAAAATTTTTGACTTTGATCCAATAAATTTTACCCACTTGATTTTAAAATTTCAACCCATTTTGAAAATTATTTTTGACCCAATCAAAGTTTTCAAAAATAAAATAAACACTTATATATATATTTTTTAAAGTATTAATAAACAATTTTTAAATGATTAAATATTAATTATTATTTAATTAAAGTAATTAAACAATAATTAATAAATGAATTTTAAATGATTAAATATTAATTATTATTTAATTAAAGTAATTAAATAATAATTAACAAATGATTTTTAAATATTTAAATAAATCATTTAAACTAAGATTTAATTAAGAAATAATTCTTAATTAATTATAGACCAATTATTATTTAATTAAAGCAATTAAATAATAATTAATGAATAATTTCTAAATGATTAATAATAATAATTTAAAGCCTAAGTTGATTAATTAATATTTATTAATTAATCTAAGGCCTCCTATAATTAATTAAAATTATCGAGGACCTACGAGTGACGTTTAACCAAGTCCACTAATCTCTCGGACATCGATTCGGTTCCAACCGAATCCCAATATTACGAGTGACGACATAAGTAGTTAAGTATAGACTTGAGAATTTCATTAACACTTCGCATGAACATTTATCATGTGTATTTAAGTGGAGATTTCTCATATTATTATCTGTACATGTTTTACAGAATTTTCTGCTTTCACGAGTTATTAAACGTGAGCATTCTAAGGACCAAAGGCAAGTATATCTTCACTCTTATGATTATTTCAAGATAACGCATGATCAATTGTTTCGATATGCGTATGATATGTTATGAAATGATATGCATGTACATATCTCTTTTATATTCATGACAAATATGTTTTCAAATGATTTATATTTCAAACTAATGCGTATAATCAATTCTTCGATATACGTATATGATATTGATATTATGTTGATATTTATTCAAAGTTAAGTAACGTATGATCATTCGATCCGATGTACGTGAAAAATGTTGTACTAGAACCAAGTACTTCTTGGGCGGTTATTAGCTGTTTAAGTTCGCTAATACGTCAAAGTAAACCCTATACGGATATAGAAGCCTTATTCTTCGCCCCATACTTGTGAAGTATATCCGTGTGGGTACTGGTTACGTGGATGCATATGCTTGTCATCCCTGACATCCCGTGCCTATTATGGATTTCTGGTTACGTGGGTGCATATGTCTAACATCCCTGACATCCCGTGACTATTATGGTAGGGAACGGAAACCGAGGCATCGGTAAACGAACCCTTGCAGACAAATATTTCTGCACTGACTACGTATGTCATTATGGTTATGGCAGTCAAACGATCAGGTTGGCCACCTGGTATATCGTTTGATGGAGATCTATTCAAGATTCTTTCAAGAAAAGGGTCAAATCCCTCGTTATCACTCGGGGACCCTAGAAACTATTTTTTTTCCAATTGTTCAGAGGTGATGACATTGTTTTCGTCCAAACCTCATAAACACTTAAGCCAGTTCTCTATTGTTCAAGCCTACCCAATAGTACTTGATTATATACTTGCTGAGCGTAAATCGCTCATGTTGCTATTATATTATGTTTTACAGGTTACGGCGAGAAGGCCGAGTCATCCAATAAAGGAAAGGAGAAGATGACATATTGAACGCTTCCTATAGATGACATTCAGGGATAGCGTAGAATATGTAATAATAACAGAAGAGTTTATTGTAAGACTGTGTGGGCCCTATTTTAAGACTTCCGCTGTATTAAATACTCTTTAATGGATAATGTAATAGAGATTCGTTATTTATCTCTTATTTAATGTTATGCATGCTTGGATGTATTAATTATCTTTTGTCAATTATTGATGGTGCCCGAAATCTGTTTTATGATTTTTGGGGCCGTCACAAGATTTGTAATTCAGGTGAGAGAGCTTCTTGTGCCATAGCCTGCTTTCATCAGGAGTTGCCTTGCTATAGAAACATGATTCTCCACTTATTGAATTAAAATCAACAACATAGAGATCTCTTTTCCTTATCCCTGACAAAACCAGCTTCCCATCATCCTCATTTGAGACCAAACACTGATCCCCTTTAAAAGAAATGATGTAGCCTTTGTCACATAATTGACTTATGCTTAATAAATTGTGCTTAAGCCCATCAACTAGTGCTACATTTTCAAATGAGACATTCCCATTTGCTGCTTTGCCATAACCAAGAGTCAGTCCTTTGTTGTTATCACCAAATGAAATCACTGGACCATCCTTCTCTTGAAATTCTGTGAGCAGGGCTTTGTTTCCTGTCATATGTTTTGAGTAGCCACTGTCTAGAAACCAGATTTGATTGCTTTTTACTTTTCCCTGCACACAAAAAATATTTAATTTGTTTTTGGTATCCAATTGGTTTTGGGTCCTCTAGGTTTAGTCACAGTTGTAGGTAAAACAGTCTTTTCTTTATATGTGACTTTTGGTTTTGGCAAAATGAAAACTTTCTCCTTTTTAAGAGCTTCAATATATGCTTTTGATTTCTCAATAGTTATCTTGCCTTTATCCTTGGAGGTGCAAGCTTTAGCAGTTGGTAAATCATCAGCATATAGGATTGTGTCAGTCAAAATTTGTGGTTTCTCTTTACATTGAAAAGATAGATGATTATTGTTACCACAATTCCAGCACACTTTCCTATGGGCTTCATGAATTGAAGTGTAATTACTAGCCTTATTTACACCTAGCTTACCATTCCTATTTTTTTTATTTTCCCCTGATAGGCCTTTTTCCCTTGAAGGGCTACGACGACCTGATGCACTCTTTCCCCCTGATGACTATGTATCCACTGATGCACAGTCTAGTTCTTTTCTGACTGGAGGTTTGAGTGCTTTGGCAAGAATAGGTTTCTTGCCACTTCCACCACTTGTAGAAGCTACACTCATCGGGAAAACATTCCCTTTTTCTAACTTTGTTACAACCTTTACAAACTTGATAGGTTGTATTGGCCTTTTTTCCAAAGCTAGCTGCATTTTCAACCTCAATGGGAGGTTGCTTCACTAGAGTCTCTCCATAGCCTAAACCAGATTTGGAATCAAATTTTTGACTGTTTAATTGATCCTCCAGTTTTTTGCTAGACTCATTCCATTTCTTTATGACTTCCCTTTCTTGACTTAGAAGATTTGAGGTCCATTCCTCTCTTTTGATAGCACAGTCAAGAAGATTTTTTGTCCTTGAGAGTTCTTATTCAAGACTCTCAAGTCTGGAGAGTTCTGATTCTAAAAGAGTGTTTCTTGTAGTCAAATGCTCATTTATTTTTTGCACTCTCTCAGTCTCAGCTATAGCACTCCTTAGGGTGTCATAGAGATCCTTTATCTCACAAGCCATTTCCTTAACAGTTTTAGACATGTTAGAGGAAATTTCAAGGCTTACTTGTGAGCTGCTACTATTAGTGGATGAGGCCATCAGGGCTAGGTTGACATATTCTTCAGCGTCTTCTTCATCTGAGTCAGCCCAGTCCTTACCCTCAGTAATATATGCTTTTCCCTTCTTGTTGGCATTGAGAAGGTCAAAGTATTTCTTTTTGTAATCCACTTCAACTTCCTTGCCCCTGGATTCACCTTCTTTTGTGGCCTTGCGGCACTCATTTGCGAAGTGACCCATCTCATTGCACTTTTAGCACTTTATTCTTGATTTATTAATAAAGTTTTTAGTGCTACTAGGCTTCCTTGCTAAAAATCTTTTGGATCCTGCAGGCTTTTGGAATTTCAGCTTGGAAAACCTTTTTGCAAGAAAGGACATGGTTTCACCTAGCTCCTCTAACTCTTCAGGAGTATATTCATCCTCCCTTGAGTCAGCTTCATTGTCCCCTTCCATCTCAGCATCTCCTGACTGCTACTTCATCAAGACACTTGGTCTTGCTTCTTCTTTGTCCTTCTTGGCAGCCATCAGGGCTACAGATTTAAGCTTCCTAGCATCCCCTGACATTTCAAATCTTTGTTGAACCTCAAGTTCATATGTCTTTAGGGTGCCATAAAGCCTATCCAAGTCTAGGAGATTCATGTCCTTGGATTTCCTAATGGCTGTTGTCTTAGGAGATTCATGAACTTTCTGTTCACATCCTTGTTAGCATAGGCCTTCCCATATAATCTCAGGTCATTTACCAACCTGTTAAATATGTCGAACATTTCAGTGAGTGTTTCACCATTTTACATTGTGAACCACTCATATTGTTGTGTCAATAGCTGTAGTTTATTCTCCCTCACTTCCTCGGTTCCATCACAAAGGATTTGTATGGTATCCCATATAGATTTAGACGTTGTAAGATTCATGATACTATTCAGCATATCATTGTCTAAACCATTATATAGGATGCCTGTGACTTTGAGATCCTTTTTCACCTTTTCTCTTTCCTTTGGAGTCATCTCTTCGGTAGTTTTTGGAAATAACTTTTTCGAAACACTGACTCCATTAATAACCTCCTGAGGGATGAGCTTCTTGGGAACATGAGGGCCTTCTTCCAGAATCTACAAATATTCATCATCAATAGCTCTTAGATGAACTATCATTCCTTGTCTCCAGAAGAAGTATTTTCCCCTTTCCAACACGGGGAGAAAACCTTACTGCCATGTATGAGAGATTCACTGTCCTTCACAACAATCTATGTGCTCTAGGGAAAACCTATGACACCAAGGACATCAATCTCAAATTCATGAGATCTTTACCAAGATAGTGGGATCCTAAAACCACTGCTGTAAAGGAATTGAGGAACTTACATGTTACTGATCTTCAACAACTCTATGGAAACCTGTTCACCTACGAAATGGAAGTAGCTCAAAGAGATGCTACTGCTGAATCGAGAAGGAAAGACAGAGGAGTGGCCTTGAGTTTGCTGATAGTGATGAAGATAGGGCTATGTTAGCAAGGAAGTTCAAAAGGTTTCTAAGGAAAGACCGAGGAAACTTCAGAAGAAATATAAGTAGCAGCAAGAGAGATTCTTCAAAAGATCTCTGCTACAACTGTAAAAAGGCAGGACACTATACTGCTGATTGTGGAAGCACAACAAGAGAGGAAAAGAAATTCCCTGCTAATGATAAGAGCAAGGGAAAAGAGTACTACAAAAAGAAGTACCAGCAAAAGAACAACCCTTCAAACATCAAGAAAGACAAAGGTCTTCTTGTTGAACAATCATGGAGTGAGAGTGAAAGTGACTCAGAAGACTCCGGACCAGAAACTGCCAACATTTGCTTAATGGCTAGAGAATCCGAAGCAAGCAAGAAAGTGGATCTTACAAATGTATTTGATTTTGACTCTACTGACATTACTGAAGCTGAGTTGCGCTCCTTCCTTAAAGAGGTTGCATCTCAGTGGCATCGATATAGAAGATTGCTAAGAACTACTTCAACAGAGTCTGATCAACTAAGGAGCAAGAACTATGAAATCCTGCTTACACTTAAAAAAGTGAGAGCTGAGAATTTGGAGTTAGTTGCGGCTGATGATGAAAGGACCCTGCTTAGACAACATCTCAGAGACTCTCAAGAAAGGGAGTTTAAGTTAACCTCCCAAGTTGAGGAATTGATAGCAACATTCTCCACATGGAACAAGTCATCCTCTAATGCTTGTGCTTTGCTGAAAAGCCAAAGAAGCTTGCTAGATCGAGGAGGACTTGGATCTGGAACTTGTGAAGTTCCTGCTGAAGAAAGTGGAGAAATTGAAGTTAAATCAACCAGCAGAGCAATCTCCATTCATTCAGCAGAGTGTGAACCTCCTGCTAAAACCAAGGGTAACAGAAATGTTACCTTGCTAAAACACAAATTCCTTGCTGACCGTAACCATAAGCAAGAACATAGTGCTAAATGGACCAAAGGTGGAAAATTTAGCAAAAACCATGTTCTCCCTGCTCATCGTTACAACACAGCAAGGAATTTGGAATTTAGCAAAGGTTGGGTTAGGAGCAAACACTAGAAACAACCTCAACTAAAGAGAAGAGGTAAGCAACACACACAACACAACATGATGCATTTAAGATGTTATTGCTGCCATAGGATTGGTCACATTGCTTCTTTTTGCCTTGCAAATCCTTACTATACTGTTGGGTCTCTAAGACCAAAAATGAAACAAGTATGGGTTCTCAAGGGTACTAACCTAAATGGACCCAAGTCTTGTTGGGTACCAAAATGACTCTGCTTATGAATTGTAGGATGTGAGCAAGGAACAAATTTGGTACTTGGACAGTGGATGTTCAAGACACATGACAGGAGATAAAGCCTTGCTCACCAATTTTAAAGAGAAAGATGGTCCTCAGGTAATTTTTGGGGATAACAGTTCTGGAAAAACTAAGGGATATGGTTTAACAGGAAATGGAATAGTCTGCTTCAACAAGGTTGTCTACATGGAGGGTCTCAAGCACAACTTGCTTAGTATAAGCTAGTTGTGTGACAAAGGGCATAAGGTCACCTTCTTAGACAATCAATGTCAAGTAAAAGATCTTCAAACAAATTCTCTGAAGCTTTCTAGCTCAAGAAATGGTAATGTTTATGTAGTAGATTTGGCTAAGCTAAGTCCTGTTGAAACAACTTGTTTTCTTGCTAAAGCTTCAGCAGATGCTTGTTGGTTATGGCATAAGAGACTTTCACACTTAAATTTCAAAACTATTTCAAAACTTGCTACTAAGGAACTAGTAAAAGGTTTACCAAAATTCTCTTTTGAAAAAGAAAAACCATGTAGAGTTTGTCAATTTGGTAAACAAACAAAACAATCTTTCTTAAGCAAACCTGAAAAATCAAACTCTATGCCTCTCCAACTATTACATCTTGATTTGTTTGTCCCTATATCAACAAGTCTTGGTGGAATGAAATATGCATTCACTATTGTGGATGATTTCACAAGATATACATGGGCACTATTTCTTGCTCACGAGAATGATGCACTAGCAGAGTTTGAGAAGTTTAGTAGACAAGTGCAAAATGAGAAGGAACTCAGAATTAAGACAGTTAGAAGTGATCATGGGAAGGAATTCGACTTTGGGGGCTTCACTAAATTCTGCGATAAGCAAGGAATATCTCACAACTTCTCAGCACCAAGAACTCCACAGCAAAATCGAATAGTTGAAAGGAAAAATAGATCTTTGGAAGAAACAGGAAGAACATTGCTTGTTGATGCTCGACTCCCTGAGTATTTTTGGGCAGAAGCAGTAAATACTGCTTGCTATACTCAAAATCATTCTCTCATACATCCTACTCTAAGCAAGACTCCATATGAGCTATGGAAAGGAAGAAAACCCAATATCAGCTATTTTCACATCTTTGGATGTCCTTGTTATGTCCACAACAATGGTAATGACTATTTAACTAAATTTCAAGCAAAATCCGATGAAGGTATTTTCTTAGGATATTCCACTCATAGCAAAGTTTTTCATGTTTTTAATAAAAGAATTCTAACAGTTGAAGAATCTATTCATGTTATATTTGATGAATCTAACCATGAGGAACCAAGTGGTTCACTCCCTCTTATAGCTGAGCAGGAACATGATGAAAATCAACAAACTGTAGAAACTAAGGAAGATCCTGCTGAGAAACCTTCGAAGGCAACATTCAAATAGAAAGTACCCCTGCTATAGCAAAAGATGATGAACCCAACTTGGAGGAACTAAGGCAGCAAGACATTCAAACAGATCTACCAAGGAGTATGAAGTGGACCAAATCTCACTCAGAAGATTTGATAATTGGCAATCCCACAAGTTCAGTAAAGACTAGAAGATCTGCTCAAAATGAAAGTAGTTTTCTAAGTTTCCTATCTCAAATAGAACCAAAGAAAATTGAGGATGCTCTTGTTGATGCTGATTGGATCCTTGCTATGCAAGAAGAGCTAAACCAATTCAGCAGGAACAAAGTTTGGAATTTATTTCCCAGGCCAAGAAATCATACAGTAATAGGCACCAAGTGGGTATTTCAAAACAAGATGGATGAAGATGAAATCATCACAAGGAACAAAGCAAAACTTATGGCTAAGGGCTACTCACAGAAGGAAGGAATTGATTATGATGAAACCTTTGCTCCAGTAGCAAGGCTCGAAGCCATAAGAATATTTCTTGCTTATGCTTCTTATCAAGGCTTCAAGGTGTTTCAAATGGATGTCAAAAGTGCTTTTCTTAATGGACAACTTCAGGAGGAGGTATACGTTGAGCAACCTCCAGGCTTTGCTGACCATTCCCATCCTAACCATGTGTATAGGCTTGAAAAAGCTTTGTATGATCTTAAGCAAGCACCACGGGCATGGTATGACACTTTATCTTCCTTTTTAGTTAATGAAGGATTCAGTAGAGGTAAAGTTGACACTACTTTATTCATTAAGAAGCATAAAGATAAAACACTGCTAGTACAAATTTATGTAGACGATATAATATTTGGTTCTGTTGATGAAAAACTTTGTGCAAGATTTGCTAAGCTTATGCAGAGTAAATTTGAGATGAGCATGATGGGAGAGTTGAATTTCTTTCTTGGACTTCAAATTAAGCAAAGCAGTGACAGAATTTTAATAAATCAAACCAAATATACCAAAGACCTGCTTAAGAAATTCAGATTGGAGACAGCAAGTCCTATGAAAACTCCCATGTCATCAGCAACAAAGTTAGACAAAGATCAGCAAGGTAAATCCGCAGATATAACAAGTTATCGAGGTATGATTGGATCCTTGCTTTACTTAACTACAAGCAGACCTGACATTATGTTTGCTACATGTATTTGTGCACATTTTCAATCTAACCCCAAGGAATAACATTTAGCTTCTATTAAAAGAATTTTCAGATATATCAGAGGAACTCCTAACTTAGGAATATGGTATCCAAAAGATTATAACTTCAACCTTGCTGGATACTCGGATGCTGACTTTCCTGGGGGTAAAATTGATCGTAAAAGCACTAGTGGTACATGCCAATTTCTAGGAGGAAGACTTGTCTCATGGTTTAGCAAGAAGAAAAACTCTGTAACAACATCCACTGCTGAAGCTGAGTATATATCAGTAGGAAGTTGTGTTGCACAAATTCTGTGGATGAAGAATCAACTTGCTGATTATGGGTTTGATTTCAAGTCTATCCCTATATTTTGTGATAATACTAGTGTTGTAGCCATTGCTTATAATCTTGTTTTACACTCTAGGACTAAACATATAGATATAAGGCATCATTTCATTAGAGATCATGTACAGCAAGGTACTATAGAGATAAACTATATTCCTACTGAAAATCAATTAGCAGACGTATTTACAAAACCCTTGGATGAAAATCGTTTTAATAAATTAATAAATGAATTAGGCATGTTAAATTTTGAGTAAGCAATTTGCTAGTAACATCTTGTTTGCTTGAGCAAAGACTTATGTTCTTAGCAATATGATAAACTTCTTGCTTAGGTGGAGAAAAAGATCCTGCTAATGATTAAGTAGGCTCTTTATTCGTGCTGAACAACACATTTCATGCTGCTGAAATGTAGCAAGGTGTTGCTGATCGAGTCCTTGCTGATTATGAGTCTTTACTGTCTCAATCAATATTGTCCTTGCTGAAAATTTCATAAAAAGGGGAGTCGTCTCGAGCCGTTTTAGAAACTGTGTAAAGACCCTGATGAAATATCAAAGATGTTGCTAATAGGAGATTGCCTGCTGGCATTAAGCAACATTCATCAATGCTGCTGTCTTAATCAACATCGACCCTGCTACAAATTTCACAAAAAGTGGAGCCTCCCTGACAAAAGTGTCGTTTCAGAAACCAAGTCAAAGACCTTGCTTATATCATAAGCAAAGGATGTTCTTGTTGCTTACAAGTTAAATCTCCCTGCTCTTCTGACCCTCAGTGGCAACAGAGATCCTGCTGTCTACATAAGCAGGATATATGTCACCAGCAAAGACATACAATCATCCTGTTGTCATCTCATGACTTGTCAGTTTTTCTTTGGTCACTTCCAGTTTTACCGCCGTGAAAAATAGTCCATCATTACTTTAGCCGTTTATTTTCTCTCTCCACATTTAATGCCACTCTACCCCATGACCTATTTACGGCTGCTGTCTTTTCGATAATTAATTCTCACCACTACCCACAAATTTTTCTCCCACTAACTCTTCCACTACTCATCTCAGTAACTTCCCTAAACCTCTTCAACTTCTTTTCACCCCCTATATAAACTCTTTAACCTTTCTCATCAGTTTTAACCTTCAAAATTGCTCTGACTTCTTTCTGAGATATACTCTCTCTCTCTCTCTAAAACTTCTGTTGTAATCACCTACCTGAAACCCTAAAACCACCCCTTTTTCTGACCAAACACAGCAAGATGTCAAACTGGTTTAATAAAATCGAGTCTGTGTCTATCATTGATTTAGACTCCTTTGCTTCTAATCAGCAGGATGCTGAGATACTTGATGTTATAAGGCTGCTGAGGAACAATGGCATCAGATATGTAATCTCTGCTGATTGCCCAACATTTGAAGAAATTCTAAGGGAATTTTGTCAGACTGCACAAGTAAGAGACAACAACATCAGTGGTCGTGTCAATGGACAACAAGTACCGATCATAGCAGCAAGTATCAGGGACACGCTCCAAATGACAAGTCAGGGCTTGCTGCCCCCATCTATAGTAGTCCCTGTTGTACTTGAAGATCTTAGCTATGTCAGAAATTATAGCACCAAGAAGAGGAAGGATTTCTCGAAGAAATGGGACTTCCTCATGGACACCCTACACAAGGTCATCTCCCAAGACGAGGCATCAGCAAAGGTCATCTTTCTAGAATCCCTGCTGAAGTCTAAGCAGGAGATCAATTGGGCACAAATATTCTTTGATCTGTTGAAAGATTTCTTCTCCAGCAAGAAGAGAATCAAGATCTACCATGGATGAACACTATCCTTGCTGCTCAAGGGTATTCTTGGGAGCAAGTTCCCAGCAGGGACCAGATCCAAGAAGCTGCCAAAGAGCAAGATCATTACTCCCACCATCTTACTGAATTATGAAAGGAATCCTGCTGCCCTAGCAAAAACAGTTGTTGAAAGGGGAACAAAGAAATCGGCAGACCCTGCTGAAAGACAGTAGGATGTTCAACATCCTACTGAGAGGCCATCTACAACCACCACAGTCTCTGCTGTCCAACCCAGCAGGAAGAGGAGAGCTGTCGCACAAATTCAGCTGCCCAAAAAGAAATCCAAGGTAGTCCCTACTGATCCGGAGTTTTACCCTTCCACCCTCAACTCTGAGGAGAGAGAAGTGTACGATTTCTATATGGAATTGTACGATGAAGATGCTGCTGCTCAAGCAATTGCTGCTGGAGGTTCGGATGTTGAACCTCCAACTGACGATGAGCAGGAACCAGACCAGCAAGGTATACCCTTTGCTGTCCCCATCACCACTGTTTCTGCTGATGATGAGCTGTTCAGGGAGATTGACGAGTACCATCCTGCTACCTCCTCATCAATGGTTCCTGTTGATACCAGGAAGAGTTCATCTGATGAACACTTCAGAGAAATTGATGCTATCTCTGAGGCGATCATTGCTGCTGATCAACCCACCCCCACTGCTGAACTATCAGCAACAAGTGATGCTGCTACCACTGAATTAGTCAGCAATACTGAAGTTCTGGAACTTGCTGACACACCTGAAAGTGTCACTGGTTCAGAAACCAAGGATGATGCTGCTGACCTTGAAATCACTAGAGAATTGCAGCACACCAACTTACATCTTGCTGATCTGATCAAACCAGAACCCATCTCAGAAGAACTCTCCAATGATCAGACAGCAGAGACTCCTGCCCTCACAAAACCCCCTGCTGCCAGACGCCTTGTGTTGCCTCCCTTTGCTATTAGAAAGGTACAAGCAAAAAGAAAACATGTTACTGTAAAGGGGAAGGGTAAGGCTAAGCAGATAGAGTCTAGCAGCAGCGACTCTGAAAGCTCTGATGAAGTTCCTGCTAAGAGGAGAATGGAACAACAATCTGAAGAACTCATCAAAGCCCTGCTGATTCAAGATACAGAGGAAGCTGGCCTAGATCCCAAGGCATACCTTACTAAACAAATCCAAGAAGGCCTTAGTCACTTATCACCAGCAAGGGTATCTGCCGAGGGGGAGCCAAACGAAGAAGCTGCAGAAGGAACTGAAGAAGTTGACATACTTCTTACTAAAGAGGAGCCTGCTGTTGAGGGGGAGCAATAAGAAACAGAGGCCGAGAAAGTGGCTAAGGTACATGTTGCTGCCATCAGGATGGTCAAAAGGGATCTTATTGAAGATCACAGCATTGAACTTGAAAATGACTATTGCCTACTGGATCTTAGTCCTGACCTCACAGTAAGGCATTACTGGAGGATCCTACTGAAGCAGCTGAAGGAACTTGCCTTTGATGCACTAGTCAAACATTCTTCCTTCTACGAACGTGTTGAAAGAGAGATTGTTCTATATGAACACTTTGAGAAGAGGATGCTTGCTGAAAAGACCAAGGACTTCTCTGCTGAAAACATCAGCAGCATCTACGGTGCCTCTCGATGACAACTTGAAGAAAAGATCATCCCTTCTGAAGCTTCAGCAGGAAGCAGAAGACTTTGGTTGGGTCTTTCTGATGATTTCTTTTCCTACTTGCTTCCTACTGACTTCATTCTATTCCTACCCCTCCTTCATGCATACTAGAGTGGCATGGGCATGCGTGTCATTTCGGATTCATTTAGACGGGTGACAAACTTCAACGTGCTCATTGAAAATCCTTGGAGAGTGGCCTGGAATATGATCAACTCCTCTCTTACTGCCGAGCACATTGCTGCTGCCTTCGTCAATCGACTCAGAATGGATATGCGCAAATACAAATTCCCAATCATACCTACTACTGACATTCCTGTTGTTGATGGATATCTTCCTCCTGCTGATCCGTCTCTGGAAAATCCTTCATGTGCACGCCACCAAGTATACATCTACGCACATTCTACTGTTCCAATCAGACTCAAAGACTCTCATCCTCCTAAGGCTTCTCATGTTGCCCCCAGCCATCAAAATCAGCCCGCTCGCATTTTGCCAAGTCAACAAAGAAGAAGCTTGTTGAACTTGATTCTAAAATGGATAAAGTTTTAGCAAGTCTCAATCTCTAGCTTGCTGAATCTGTACAGAGCTCCATGGCACCTCCTACTGCCTCTGATCTTGAAGACCGGATTAACAAGATGGAACGCAAGCAAGATCAGATCTTGCTCACTCTCAACAAGCTGATTGACTTTCTCCCTTTAATGGTTGATGATATCAAAAAAGGGGAGAGAGATCATGATGCAGCACAACAACAACAAGATCAAGCTACTCTGACTCCTGCTCATGCTCCTATCGTTGCTCCTGCTGTAACCCCTACTGTCGTGGCCAGAAGAAGAATTCCTAAACATATCCTTAATTCTGCTGTACAAATTCTCAATCCTTCTCCCTATATGAGACTGCAGAAGGCCCTTGAAGAAGTGGATGTGATGGCCAAGAAGTCAGGCCCTGTTGAAAGTCTCAAACTGCTTGCAAGCATTAAAGACTCTGAATCCAAAATTAAGCAGTACGAGATGGAAATGAAAAGACTAAGGGACTAGCAGAATGAAAGGGAGTACAATCACAAAAAGGAAAGGATGGAGAGAAAAAAGAAAGAAAATGAGGCAATAAAAAGGAAAAGGGAGGAGGACAAGGAAATAAAGAGACTGGAACTGCTGAAGTATGGAGAAGAAGATCAACAAGTATCTGAGGAATCTGCTGATAGTGAAAGTTAGAAAGGATTTTGTTTAATTGTCTTTATTTTCATTCATCATTCATGTACTTAAATTTTTTTTTTTTTATGAAATGAAATGGATATCTTGTTGCTTGTTGTGGTGATCAAAATAACTCGTTTTGACATCATCAATTAGGGGGAGATTGTTGATGCACCCCTGCTTATATTACCCTACTTAAAGAATTACATTTATTTTAAATAAGAATTAATGATGTAATATAGTCCTTGCTTATATGATGTAAAAGGAGTTAGAAAAATATTCAACTTGTTAGGTGGATATATTCCAGTAGTTGAGCAAGGATTTTGATCACAAGTGAAGACTTTGCTCATCGATCAAGAAGGATGATGAAGGTATAGAGAAAAAGTTTAAGGACAGTCCTGCTTAGAATGGAAATAAGCAAGGAATGATATAGCAAGATACCTTACCTTGATCCAAGCAAGAGTGTCAGAAAAAGACTATCTTTTGTCCTACTTAGTCAACTCCTAGAGAGCTTTTTCAAAAAGTACTAGAAGACAAAATAACGGCTATCTTTTTGAACTAAACAAGGAATAGCTGGAAAAGTACAAGTCACTGTCAAGGAAGTACAACTCTGTTGTCTCAGTGAAATAGCATAGAACTTATAGAAAGGGGGGGGGGGGGGGGGGTTGAATACAAGTTCTTGAAATCTTTTCAAATTTCTGTTCTTCAAAGTATATTTACTTGTAGAAATTAAAGAACAAAAACAAGAACAAATTTATAAACAATTGTTTTTATTGATGAACAATTGATTACAAAGTCTAACAATCACAATCTGATTGTCAACTTCAAAATCATGTACGCTATTTATAAATCTTTACAAACATACAGCTTCTAATACAATCCTGTAAATTTAATTACAGCTTCTAAATCTAAATCGTAATTCAGCTTCTAATCTTATTCAATGTATATTTTCTATGTTCAATCGGAATAGGTTCTCTATGGTTGTTCTCATTCTTTTGTTTCCTAACCAGCTTCAACTTTAACTACTCTTCAAATCTCCAAATCAAAGATGACTTCTAATTCAATTAGAAGTTTGTCTTGTATCAGAGAGTAATTTAATTTAGTCTCTGATGGCTTCAACTTTAGTCTCTGATCAAATGTTTAGTCTCAGATAGCTTAAGCTTTAGTCTCCGATGCCTTATGCTTAGTCTCTGATGACTTAAGATTAGTCTCTGATGCTTTAAGTTGTAGTCTCTGATGCACAAATCTTTTAGTCTCCGATAGACTAAACATAGTCTCTGACTTGTTGAAATCTCTGATACAATTCTGATAGTCTCTTATAATACAAACTTTAACTTACTTTCTTATAAAAATAAATTACATGAATCAGAGAGTAAACTATCAGCTACAAAACTCTAATGCTATAAACTAGCACTTTCGGTACATTTGTATATCTAAGTATTCTAATTACAATCATCATCAAATGTTATAAAACCTAACAAACTCCCAACGAATCTATTTCAAAATTCTCAATAGATAGATTTTTGGAGTAGTATAAATAGGAGTCATAAATTTCATTTATGAGAACTGAACAACCAAGAATTGCTCTGACAATCTGACACTCGAATAATACAGCAAGACATAATTCAAAGCTTAAACAAGTACTATCTAATCTGCTCAACAAGGAGCTCTTTGCTTAGAGATAGCAAGCAAGAAACAACATCTGCTATTAGTCTGTGTGACTTAGTCTAAGTGACCCATTGTAATTTTGGACTAAGTGTCCTACTTCTTATTGTTCTGTGTGAACATTCTAGTGAGTGCCTTCTCAAGTAAAAGAGAAGAAGAGTGGAGTAGGCTTAGATCGAACCACTACAAAAATTCTCGTGCCTATCTTTCTTTCTGCTTATCTTTCTTACTGCTTATTTATTTTACTCTTACTTTGCTAAAGTCTCTGCTAAACTCTTTTAGCAAAGACTTACTGTCATTGCTCCTTTAGCCATTAACTTTTATTCCAAAATCTAATGGGTTCTTTGCTTAACAAATTTTGCTGCTAAATCTTTTCAAAATATAAGAAACTCTTTTAATAAGCAAGAAGTGTTTAAAACTGCAAAGTTTTCTAAGCATGTCTCAAATTTCGAAAAACACTATTCAACCCCCCTTCTAGTATTTTTCTCTTCAGGACCTAACAATTACTTAGAATTGAACTTAAACATTTAAAAACATAATTGTACATGATGAACTTAACAGTGATGGTTTTGATGTTTTAGTTCCTCAATGCCCAACCATCAATCTATTAATTATCTTTAACAAATCTCCCCTATCCTTATCAGAATTACTTTTTTCCCCCTGCCTTTGATAATTCTCCCCCTTTTTGACATTAGCATCTTAATGTTGGAAGATAGAAATCATCAGTAGAGGTTGACTAGAAGGATGAAATTCTTTGTGCTTTGTTTGAAGGCCATTGATTATGAAGTATTGGAGCTTTGTGTTGTACTTTCTTCGATCAATGCTTCAAAAATATTTTGTGAGTACAACTACACTTACCTTATATGAGATCAAAATATTCTAATATGAAGTGTATTGTTGCCTCATCCAATAATCATGTGTTGCTTGCTTCCAACCAAACATACACAAGTTCTTCTCTTAGTATTCTCGGATAGTTTATTAGAATTGGCAATCAAAGAATACATGCGCTGCAAAGGTAGTGAGTGAAATAATTTCTCTCTATTCTTTTCTTCAAGGATCTCATCCTTGCTCACACCCTCTCCTTTTGCTTGACTTTTACAAGTCAGCCTCTCACACTTACTTTTCCAAAAAAAATTTTGCTTTAATTTTTTTTTCCAGACACAAGGTCTGACTCTCATTTTGAATTCTCTTAGGCTCACGAAATATAAAATCTTCCTATTGTGGGTGACCTGAAGTGGTGTAGAAAATATAAGAAGAAAGTGTTTTGCATCAGTGGATGTTTGATCAAGTACTATTGTAGTATCCACTGATGAGTTGAGAGCTGCTCTTTGTGTTTCAGCATCAAGAATTGGCTTCTTTGATGATTGAACTATCAAAGAATCTAAAACCAATGGAATTAAGAAATTTTCCATTGCTTCTTAAGAAATATCAAAGACAGAAGAAGAATTAATAAGGGTAGAATTTTGAGTATTGTCTGCTCCTTTTAAGAGAAAAGAGAAACATCAACATGAGACCCTGTGTGTGCATTAAGTGACAAGTTGATCATTGATCAGAGCATGTTTCTTCTTCTTCTTCTGAAAGGTATTTATAGATGTGATCATTGTACACTCAAATACCTGTGTCCTTGGAGGTGGACTATTTTTAATAGATTCATTCTTTTGAGAGGTTGCACCTAGAGATGCGCTTTTTCCTTTTAGAATTTAATATCCTCTTGAGAGTATATTAAGCAGTCTCCAAGGGTTCTCATTGTTCCTTATTTCTTCCTTATAACTACGTTTTTACCAGTTGAGTCTTTGTCAAGTTTAGTGGTTATTGTCGTGGGAGTTTTAGAAGTTGCAACATCTTGTAAATTAAATTTCTTTAAAAGGTCTTTTAAATATTTTGTTTGACTGATGAAAATTCCATCAGAGGTTTGTTTAACTTGTAAACCTAAAAAGAAAGTTAATTCTCCCATCATCCTCATCTCATATCTACTTTGCATAAGCTTAGAAAACTTAGAGCATAAGTTCTCATTAGTAGAACCAAATATAATATCATCAACATAAACTTGAACTAGTATAATATGACCAACATGTTTTCTGTAAAATGAAGTTTTATCTATGATATCTCTAGAGAATTTATTTTTAATTAAAAACTGAGATAGAGTATCATACCATGCTCTAGGTGCTTGTTTAAGTCCATAGAGTGCTTTGTCTAACCTGTAGACATGATTGGGCAACTTTTGTTCTTCAAAGCCAGGAGGTTGTTGGACATACACCTCTTCCTGTATTTTCACATTTAGAAAAGCACTCTTTACATCCATCTGGTACACTTTAAAATTTGCATGAACAACATAGGCAAGGAATATCATAGTCAGGAGGTTGCTTCCAATCTTGCAACTGGTGCAAAGGTTTCATCATAGTCAATCCCTTCTTCTTGTGAATAACCTTGTTCAACCAGTTTGACCTTATTCCTTGTCATTGTACTAGCTTCATCCATCTTGTTTCTAAAGATCCATTTAGTACCAATGATTGATTTATTCTTTGGTTTTGGTACTAGTCTCCAGACTTTGTTTCTTTCAAACTGATTGAGTTCCTCTTGCATAACAATTACCCAATCAGCATCTTGTAATGCCTCCTCAACCTTTTTAGGCTCAATCTTTGATAGAAAGTTGAGGTATAGGCATTCATTCTGAGTAGCACTTCTTGTTGACACATCTTTAGTTGGATCTCTTATTATTTTCTCCATATGATGATCTCTTGTCCATTTTACTTGTGGAGGAAAACTTCTTAAAGAAGACACTTCTTGATTATAATTTCCTTCATGGTGTTCAGTGCTCTGAGCTTCATTGAAAACTCCCCCTGAATTAGTGGATATTTCTTGATTGGAGTTTGAGAGATCCTCTAATTCATTTTCTATTGACTGCTCCCCCTCAGTGGTTAAAGGAATATCCACTGGTGGAGTGGCTCCATAGGGTTCAGCTTCATCATCTGATGAGTCATTTTCATCATTTTCTGACTCATCTTCATTTTCAAACCTTAGAACCTCATGCATTCCTTCATCTAAAATTCCCATTATTTTCTTATCATCAAATGCAACATGTATATATTCCATTACAATGTTCAGTCTATGGTTGTAGACCCTGTATGCTTTGCTTGTTAGAGAGTAACCTAGGAAAATTGCTTCACAGCTTTGGGATCAAATTTTCCTAAATTCTCACCTTGACTAAAGCACAAAGCATCTGCCACCAAATACATGAAGAAATTTGACATTTGGTTTCCTACCTATCATAAGCTCATAAGGAGTTTTGTTGTGAGCTTTGTTGATTAATGTCCTATTTTGAGTGAAGCATGCAGTTGAAATTCCTTCAGCCCAAAAATAGGTAGGAAGTTTGGCTTCCTCAAGCATGGTTCTAGTAGCTTCAATAAGAGTTCTATTTTTCCTCTCAACTACTCCATTTTGTTGAGGGGTTCTTGGAGCAGAAAATGTGTGAGATATTCCTTTGTCCACACAGAAACATTCAACTTTGGAGTTCTTGAATTCTATTCCATTATCAATTTTTAGAACTCTGACAGTCAGCCTAGATTCAGTTTCCGCTTTCTTGATGTGATCAATCACCAACTGAGCTGCTTCATTCTTGGCATGTTGAAATTTTACCCATGTGTATCTGGTGAAATCATCAACTATCACAAGAGCATACCTTTTCATAGAGATAGACATAATGTTTACAGGTCCAAATAGATCCATATGAAGTAGTTGCATTGGACTTGTAATTGATGATATCTCTTTGCTCCTAAAGGGAGTCTTCTTTTGCTTCCCTTTTTGACAAGCTCCACAAGCCATCTTGAATGAATTCCACTTGTGGAAGTCCTGTCACTAATTCTTTCTTCGCCAAAGTGTTGATTGTCTTGAAATTCAGGTGAGAAAGCTTCTTATGCCATAGCCAACTTTCATCCACTGATGCTTTACTATAAAAGCATGTGAACTGATATTTATTTGATGAACCAAAGTTAGCTATGTAGAGGTTACCTTTCCTAACTTCAAATAGAACTATTTTTCCATCTGTACTTATCAAGCAATGTTCATCCTTGAAAGCAACATTGTAACCTCTGTCACACAGTTGGCTGATACTAAGCAAGTTGTGTTTAATACCATCAACTAGTGCTACATTGTACAAGATGACATTTCCATTTGTAACTTTGTCATATCCCAAGGTATATCCTTTGCTGTCATTTACAAAAGAAACAGTTGGGCTAGCTTTCTCCTCAAATTGTGTTAGCAGGGTCTGGTCTCCAGTCATGTGTCTTGAACAACCACTATCCAAGAACCAAATTTGTCTTTTTATACCCTGCTGTTAGATATAAATAATGATGATGATGTTTAGAGAATAAATGTGCAACTGTAAATACATAAGGTATTCTATAAACTCTGGTATATTTGCACGAGTTTTTGCATCCACAGATGATCGACTTAGTCATCAGGGGATGAACTTCACTGCACTGGGTGAGTCATCATTGTTTATCCAAATGGACTCGACAGTGTCAAGGAATGCCTGTTGTTACTTAAAAGATAAATATTCCACACAATAGATATTCTAGGAAAAGCCAACAAGGTATTGATGATCAAAAGGATAAGTATTTTTAAGAGGCGTCAGTAAGAAGAACCCATCAGGGGAAGCCCAAAAATACTGTATCAAGGCGATGACACCATCAGGGGAACTCGTCAAGGGATGACTTCATCAGGGGAAGCCATCAGGGGAATCCGTCAAGTGATGTCCTCATCTGGGGAAGCCGTTAGGGGAACCCGTCAGGAGATGACCTCGTCAGGGGAAGCTGTCAAGGGAAGGCATTAGGGGATGACCTCGTCAAGGGAACTCGTCAGGGGAAATACTCTTGTGTCCAGACTTTGGCGATGGCATACCTCCCGATGAGTTTGGCGATGGCTAAACGTGACTTTGACAATAGTCATTTTTATCCACCTATGACGAGTTTGGCGATGGCTAAAAAAAGTGACTTTGACGATAGTCATTTTTATCCACTAACGACGAGTTTGGCGATGACTTAACTTGCCCAACGAGTTTGGCGATGACTTAAGATTGCCCGACAAGTTTGGCGATGACAAAAGATCAACTCATCAGTGAAACCCTTCGGTGGATAACAAACAGGTCATAACATCAGTGGATAAAGGAAACACTGATCAAGCCTCCATCAGGGCTTGACATCAGTGGATAAATGAAGCACTAATCAAGTCTCCATCAAGGCTTGACATCGGTGGACAAAGAAGCACTGATTAAGTTTCCTTCAGTAACTTGTCATCAGCGGATCCAGAAGCACTGATCAAGTCAACAGGGCTTGGCATCAATGGATCGTTATGACCTAATCTACACGTCATCAGGACTTACATACAAATTGTTGATACTTGGCATGGAATGGTTAACCAATAACAACTCTCGAGCATTAATTATATGCAGATCAGGGGACGAAAAAGAAGCAACAAAAGCCAACAGCAGTCTGAAACAGCATTATGAAAGGACCTTGATATGACATATATGTGGTTATGTTGAAAAAGCAGCACGTCCAACATGTTGGTTCACCAACTAATCTGCTATATATACAGAAAGAGTTGTTACACGGAAAACCAAGAAGCGAAGAAATAAGAAGCCACACAACAAACACTTGAAGGAAGCATTGTAATAGATCTAGAGAGTGATATTCAAAGAAAATAAGTTGCTAGTGAGTGTGGAAAAAGAAGCTGTAATTTTATTATAGAGAAGCTGTAACTCGTTACAAAATTTGTAGCTGATTAATCACGTTTGTGATTAAACTGATTTTCAGAAAACACCAAGTTTTAATGCAACTATTTTAATTTGAATGCTTGTGTGTTCATTTTAATTTCTGTTAAGTTTTTCTGGTGATTGTAGTTTTTCCAGCTGGTGCTAACAAGTTTTAAAAAGAGCAAAAAGTTTGTAGTGTTTGTATTCAACCCCCCCCCCCCC
>CM025787.1:15008675-15045913 GCA_014636745.2 Centella asiatica | reverse complement strand
AAAAAGTTTGTAGTGTTTTTTTTCCCCCCCCCCCCCCCCCCCTTCTATAAACACTTGAGCTTATTTTGTTTTAACACCTGCACATAGTAAACAACTAAGTTAATTTAGGAACCCATACTTGCTTGAGTCCATTGACATTTTTAAAGTTTAATTTTGCAGTTGTTAAGGGTTTTTCAGAGTTATCTTTCTTTATCACCCACTTCTTAGAAGAAATAACTTTCTTCTTAGCCTTAGGTGCATCAGATTTTTGTCTTAACTTTAGAGGAGATTTCAGATAACTTTTTTTTAACCTTTTGAACATTTGAGTGGTTCTTAACAGTTAACTTCTTCCTTTTATTAGAAGGTAAGTTTCTAGTATGCATGTTCCTAGGGATATTTTTACACTTATAAACAAGGTGGTTGGGATTTTCACACTTCCAGCAATGTTTCCTAGGTGCATTAATAACAAGAGTATAATTAGTATATTTGTTAACTCCCTCCTTACCACTCCTATTATTTTTTAGCTTAACCTCTGATGAGTGAGTGGTCTTTGGATTAGAGCTTTTGGCTCTGAAGTCATTTAATTTCACTTCCAGCACACTAACTCTTTGTTCTAGCATAGTCTCCTTAGATGTTGAGAAACTCATCCACTGATTCCAACAAACTCGTCCCCTGATGCCGAGAGATTTATCCCCTGACGCCCGAGCACTTTGGAGCTTCACATTTTATCCACTGATGCACGAGCACTTTGGCGCTAGTGTAAATTACCCGACGACTTTGGCGATGAGTAATTTTGAGTTTGGCGATATTGTTGATTTGCCCGATGACTTTGGCGATAGTCATTTTAAGTTTGGCAATGGTCAAGTCTTTTCAAGGCTACTTTAATGCATTGGAGTGTCTTTGCTTTAGTCTCTGGTTGCTTCAACATTAGTCTCTGATGAACAAACACTTAGTCTCTGATGAACAAAAACTTAGTCTCCGATGACCAAAAACTTAGTCTTCGATGAACAAAAACTTAGTCTCCGATGACCAAAAACTTAGTCTCTGATGAACAAAAACTTAGTCTCCGATGACCAAAACTTAGTCTCCTATGACCAAAAACTTAGTCTCCGATAGGCTAATTTTGCTTGACCAACTCTGACTTTTGTTGAACTCTCCAAATACATTCTTTATACTCTCTTATGGTCTCCTGTAGTCTCTGATGATAGTATTTGATAGAACACTACTGTAGGTACTTGTTCAATTACAAAATCTAACAATTCTAAGTTTATACATCATCATCATCAAATGCTATAATTCCTAACATCTTTTCAATATATCGCACAATTATTTATAAATGTAAGTATGATGTTTATTTCAAAATTAAACACATGATCAATTAATTCGATTTGTGTTAAGCTATGACAGATAAGTGCTTAAACCTTTCTTCTTACTTATATATAATTGTTTTGTATGCATACTGATAGAGAATGATTTCTTCAACTAAAGCTAATACCATTTTAAGAAATGCTTGATTTTAATATCTTGTTTACAAGCATTTATCTGTTTCATGTCAATACATGTCATCTTGAGCCATTTAATTCAGTTTCTATAAGGTTAGTAAATACCTTGTGACCTTCACTGAGACTACAAGGATGTTGTGTGATCGCCTTGGTCAGTCCCCTGAGGTGTCAAGACCTTTATTGAGATTACAACAATGCTATATAATAAAATTGATAAATTCCACTGAGGTGTCGAGATCTGTCCACTATAATCGTGAGAAAGGAATCAACCCAGATGTGAGAATGGGATACTCTATTCTGCCGAGCCCATAAGAATGTAGATGTAATTAAGTCTACTATTAAATGTCATATGTATGTATGTACATAACAGACCACAATGAAAGAGCAATGGCCCACTATTGTCAAGTGGTAAGAAATATTCTCAGTAGGCCCTTGTGCCGAATAGAATGGACGATCAAGTAAGTCATAATACTGAAAGGCGTCAAGAGAGACGATCAAGTAAGTCATAGTACTGAAAGACATTGAGAACTTATGTGGATTTCTTTATTTCTTCATTTCAGAGGCATGATATTGCCAACATTTCTTTTATCTAAAGATATGGATTCTTCCCATCTTAATCCAACAGTTGACATCTTAATATTTTCACGTTATTTTGAAAAGGATATTTTGAACTAGTTTCATATCCTATTTTATTTTAGTTGTCCTATATTATATTACCTGCTGAGCTTTTGTTGCTCATACTTGCTTGATTCTCTTTCAGTTAAAACTGAGAAAGGAGAAGGTTTCAAGGGTAAAGAAAGGTCGTGTCAGTGCCAGTAGATCTGGCTGTCTGGGGCTCATAAATATGATTTTTGGTTGGTTTGATCTTGTTTTGTTTTCAAGAAAAAGATATGTTATTCCGCTGCTAAGAACTTTCAAAATACTATTTGTAATAATTAGTATGTATACTCTATTTTTAATTATTATTATGAAGAAAAGAGGTTTTTGTGTGAAAGCTCTTTGTACCCCCCTTTTGACAACCCAGTTTTCCCCTAAAGGCCTAAGTCTCAACAGTTAATATTAAACTGACGACACTGGTATATGGTTGAAAAATTGGGGCTGTCACATATTATGTTGGCAATAAATTTAAATCATATTATAAAATTATAAACATTGAGTGACATCTAGTAATATATCATTGTTACCCAAGTAATAATAAAGTCGTTGTTTCGACGCAACCTTTTCAAACCAATGTTTCAATGTAATTTAATCCTTTTAACCTTGATATCTAAGATTAAATTCAAGGCATGGATGTGTTATCCTCTTCACAATTTAATCTCAGTTTTCTTGATCAATGAGTAGTCTATATGAAACAAATCTCTATTTTAGCATGGTCATGCATTTCATAGTCTCACTCAATCAAGAGGCCTATAGATATCACCCCTAATTTATAGGAGGGTTAAATTCCATCTACATCATTCCCATTTCTCACATAACTCATGATGAATCCAACAATCACCTTTATCGTCCACTCGGTTAAAGGTGACTTTTGGCAATGTCAAAACACATGACTCCTTATGTAGAAATGTCATGACTTCAGGTCGAAGGACCATTACATCATTGTCACTATGAGAATTACTTATAACACATAGCATAATGCTCCATGTAGAATTCTCATTGTCGGTCTGTCCATTACACTGTTCTCTAACATGTACCTATGCATCAACTTAATATATCTCATATATATTTATGACTAATGAGATGCGGCCATCAGTCAATCCACATACTAGTCTCAATGTATTATTGTTGTCCCACTAACAATAATACTCGATTAGGGACATTTAAGAATAATGATATATATAACATACTTATATGATCTCATATTCAAGTCACATTCTTGAATCCATATAATTAATATCATTATTGTAAGGACATTTATTATGTTAAGATTTATATAATGCAGTAAATAAAACATAATAAAAGAAATTATCATTTAACCAAAGCATAACATAAATATAGTGTCACAATCATTACATAATTGGCCACTAGGGCATACACTCCAATAGAAACAACTCATCTTGTTTGTCAATATCACCACCTTCCATATTTTCCTCCTCGAATCCAGTCTCACCTTCAATTGTGTCATTTTCTTCAATCAGTCCTGATTAACATATCCATACTTTCTCTTTCATAACAGTTTCAAGACCATGCATGTAAGAAGATTGCGAGGTCGATCCAATTGTTGTATTTTCTTGATAACCCATGTTCAAATGATTGTAACATATTGTACTAATTTTGTGAGGACCTAGAATTTTAAATAGGAATAAAATGTAAATAGGATTAATTTCTATGTTGTTTGAATATTTAATGCATAAGTTTTTATGTCAATGTGATGTCCAAATAAATTGATTATTTTAAGTTGGTTTATAAGTAACCCACCAAAAGTAAAATGAATATATAAAACTCAATCTTTAAATGATTATTTTAATCAAGTGTGAACAAAAAGGAAATGAAAACTTGGGGAAACACACTTGCAGAAGAAAACGACAGTGTGAATTGCTGACCCAGAGACTATGGTGTGTAGATAATATAACCACAATATTTTAAGAAGTTTGTTGCATACAATGTATCCACTGATAAACTAACTTCACTATACAATCTAACCATGATTACCAACTTGGTTATGCATGTACAAAAAGGATACTCGCTGTGCAAGGATACCAATAAGAGAAGGTTTTCTGTCCAACTGAATGTTAGCTAAACGTGAGTGATTGGTTAGTATTAAGGCAGTAGCTACACTTGCCAAGCTAGCCAATCACACCACTGCAAAAGCATATTTTTGGCCAATCCAGCCAACTACTGAGAATTATTCATCAAAACGATCCAATTGCTCTATTTGAATTGCAAGGACTATAAATACATCACCGGAGGTATAATCCTAGCCTCACTTCTAAAAAAATTCTCTCTACTCGACATCCACATAAATTTCATTCTTCTTTTCCACGAGCAGTTGTCTTTTTCAAGAGCAGCACAAGTATTCTAGTAACGACCCGGAAAATTTGTTTATCTATAAATAATTTATTTATTCATATTGTTCTCTTTTTATATATTACTAATATATGATGTTTTTGAATGTCTAAATATTTTTGGACCCATTAAAGGGGTTATATTTGTTTGGTTGTTGGTTGCAAGGATAAGCAATTGATGTTTTTATGTTGGTAACCTTCGTAAGTACTAGAGGAAACCATGCATTCTGATTGTTAAGTCCTATGGAGGACTTAGGAGCTTATGTATGCATCGTTGCCTACGTACATTAACCAGATTAGTAAGTTGCTTGTGTGTCATGAGTGGATAAAGCGTATGTGCATGAAAGACAACAGCTACTTATTACATATACTTAGCTGTGAAGAGTCATGATGAGTAGCCGTTTTATTAACCAATGATTTTATCTTAAGGCTTAATCTCAGCCTACTATAAATACCTTATTCGGAGGAACATTTCAGTCTCTTTTCTAAAGATTTTCTCTTCCGAAGTTCTTCTTTAAACCTACTATCTCCGTATAATTTCAAGTTCTTTCTTTTGGACAATTACTTTCAATCAGGCTTTGATCTCTTTTGTCAACCCAGGAGGTAAGAATCTTAAGTTCTCCTCTGTTGTTCCTTTTTGCATGGCATCCAAGAATATTAACCGTGCATACTAGGTTTTCAAGGAAGAATAAAGCTTTAAAAGAAAGGCTGCGTTCTTTTGCATATTCGTGTTCATGAGGTATCCTAGGTTGAGTTAGTTCATGTAAGGTCTTCCATTGAAACGGAAGTAAGCTTTAATATTAGTCTCTGACAAGATAACATTAGTCTCTGACGAGTTAATGTTAGTCTCTGACGAGATAACATTAGTTTCTGATGAGTTAGTGTTAGTCTCTAATGAGTTAATGTTAGTCTTTGATGAGATAACAATAGTCTCTGATGAGTTAATGTTAGTCTCTGACGAGATAACATTAGTCTCTTATGAGTTAATATTAGTCTCTGATGATGACGTTAGCCTTAGTCTCCGATGAGTTAAGATGACGTCATCAGTCTCTTATGAGTTAATTAGTCTCTGATGATGACGTCAGCCTTAGTCTCCGATGAGTTAAGATGACATCATCAGTCTCTTATGAGTAAATAGTCTCTGATGATGTGACCCTTAGTCTCCGATGGGCTAAGGTAACATTATTAGTCTCTGATGAGATATTTGTTAGTCTCTGACGAGTGAAATTTTCCCTGACGGGCAACTTCATGCCCTGATCACCATTTCCTAATCTGAGTGGTCATCTTTCAAGTATGGATTTCTCATGATGTACCAACAATGATGTTATTCAGAACCCTTTTGCAACCAGTATAGTGAATTTAGCTAAGGACCAAGGCAAGTATATATTCATTCCACTTTCTTTCTTACTAATTACGTAGAATCATTATTTCGATTTACGTAAATGAATGATGTTAAAGCTTACGCATGATGATGATCTCATTCATGATTAAGTAATGTACAATCATTGATCCGATGTACGTGAAAAGATGTTAATGATTGAGCTAGCTGTTTAAAGTCACTAGCACACCAAAAGATGATGATGATGATGTAAGGGTGTTGCAGTCGTGAACTTGTATGCACACCTGAGCATGCTTTCGTATGGGTATATAGAAAAATCATCGGCTGTCTACTTTTAATTGTTGAGTACGCCAATGTGTTTGGTAGTTGCTATTTTTAATTGTGGAGGATGCCAATTTAAAATGAGAAAATGTTTTCAAGAAGATATATTCCATACGGGGGAGTTAAAGGGTTGTTGAATGCTTTCGCCTGGTATTCTGGCCAATGATGATAGGGAATGATAGACCGAGGCAAGGCATCGGTAATCAAACCTTTTGCAGATTAATTAGTTTCTACAAGTGACTACGTATGTCAAATGATGGATCAAACGACCAGACTGACCAGCTGGGATGAAATTTGATTGTTAAAGGAAGTCAGATAATGATCAGTCTGGTCAGGTGATGCATTATCTGATGAAGAGAGGGTGAATCATGTTTTATTGAAAAAGGGTTAACCCTTGATATCACTCGGGTACCCTAGATGATATATGTTTATTGATTATCACGAGGTGTTGGCATTGCTTCGCCCAACCTCAAAGAATATTAAAACTTTTGAATTATCTGTTCTTCTTGCCTATGAATATATACTTGTTGAATGCTCACGTGGAATGCTATGAATGTTTTTCAGGTTATGTCATGAAGGCTGAGTCGCCTAAGAAAGGGAAATAGAGAATGGCATAGGAATGTTTAAGTTGTAAGGCCGTAGGAGCCATCTACAGTTTTGTTTTCGCTGCAGCTTGTTTATTTTCAAGCTTTGAGGTTTTGTAAGATGATATGGAGATTAAGATTTTGTAATGATGTATTTGAGAATATATTTCTCGCATGAGTGTTGTAAAGGCTTGGCTGTGTTGTTTGTTTTGTTGTTATGTGATGTTTGGTTGCAGTTTCCTGGCGTAGCCTGGGGTTCTAGCCTGGGGTCTCAAGGACTGTCACCTAAATTGCTAACAGTGCCCAAGGCCCGGCCGGGGGATTTCCGGGGGCACCACAATTCTAATTCCTTCTCTAAAAGTTTAAAAAGGTAAAAGCTTTATACCAATCTTATGCTCAGTTCTATTATGTTTTGTCATGTTTACATTCATGTCATATTAAAACATTTTGTTTACTCCCTTCAAAAAGCAGGCTTTAAAATGTGCTCATAACATTAGAAGTTATTAGTTGTGCATGCTAAAAGTTATCCAAAAAAAGAATAAGAAATATGGAAGAATGCCAACTTTACAAACTATATTAACTTCCAAACAGTTTTTCTATCAATAGTTAAAACCCTTTAAAAACACCATGCTTGTGATTTAGACAACCAAAGTTCCTGAGGTTTAACAGTGTCCACAAGAATAAGAAGACAAAAAGGAATACTCACGTTTTCCTTCTCAACCTCTCTAAAGATAGAATAAGGCTTCAAGAACTGCATAACTATGCAACTATTAAAGTTGTAGTAGACTGCAGTAGTTTTTGTTTGCAACTATGTGTGTTGGTGTTGTGAGAAGAAATGATACACACTACAGAAAAAATGATGAGGAAATGCCCTATGTAAGGTTATCTATTGATAACACCATCCATTAAAGAATAAAAAAGTCACCCACTATAACCGAGGCAAGTTCTAACTTAATCTTTTATAGTTCAGAGTTAGTCTCTGATAGGCTAAAGATATTTTTCTCTAAGAGTTTGAAATATTAGTCTTTGATAGTATAAAGTACTGGTCTTTGGTACAAAATGGTAGTCTTTGAAAGTGTTAAGAATTATAGCATTTGATCATGATGTATAAACTTAAAATTGTTAGATTTTGTAATTGTACAAGTACCTGAAGTAGTATTCTATCAAATAGTACCATCAGAGACTGTAGGAGACCATAAGAGACTACAAGGAATGCATTTGGAGAGTTCAACAAAAGTCAATGTGGCAGCCCCAAAAATCCCGGGCAGGGCTCCAGGCACTGTCAGATATTGTGTGACAATCCCCAAAGATCCCATGCTAGACTCCGGCTCCACCAAGAATTGACAACAGAAAACATCATAAACCAAGCATAAAAATCATATTATAAAGAAATATAATTTCTATTTCAAAACCTTAGCTTGAACATTCATAAAATAATTCCAAAGGTACATACCCCTTTTATTACAGAACCTTAAATATTTAGCAACGGAAGTCTATAAATGGCTCATTTGGCCTTACAATCTGAATATTTCTATGATGACCTTTCGCATTACTTTCCCTCTAAAGGCTATCCATAGAAGAGCGATCAAGAAACTCTCGCCATGCCATTTTCTCTTTTCCTTTACTAGGTGACTCAGTCTTCTTGACATGACTTGTAAAACAATTCATAATAGTCCACATGAGTGATTTATGCTCAGCAAGTATATAATCATAAGTTGGGTAAGTTCAAGTAAAAGAAACAGATATTTCAAAGGCTTAAGTGTTTAATGAGGTTGGGTGAAGCAAAGCCGACACCTTTAGGAATTTAATAACCATACAATTTTAAGGGTCCCGAGTGATAACAAGGGGTTGACCCTCTTCAATAAATAAATCTTGATTCGCCCTCTCTTCACCAGATAATGCATCATCTGACCAGCATGATCATTATCTGACTTCCTCTTCATCAAATGTCATCCCATTTGGTCAGTCTAGTCGTTTGACTTCGTCATGACATACGTAGTCACCGCAGAAAGCATTGGTCTGCGAGGGTCTGAACATCGATGCCTTGGTTTTTCATTCCCTATCATTGGCCGTGGTGCCAGGCGAATGCACCCACTAGCCCTTAACTACCCATATGGATATACTTTGTAAGTAGATGATAAAAAAATAGGCTTTTATATCCATATGTGATTTTTCCTTTGGCGTGCTAGCGAATCAAAACAGCTAGCAACAACCCATTCATACTTAGTTCAATATGCAACATCTTTTCACGTACATCGGATCAATGAATCATACGCTACTTATTCATGAAAAACATTGTCTTGCATAAGAAGTAACATCAATCATTTACGTAAATCAAATCAATGATCTTACGTATTCAATGAGAAAGAAGTAGAGTGAATATATACTTGCCTTGGTCCTTGACTAATTTCTAATTTCAAACACTGGTGCATGAAGGATTCTGTAAAATACAATTTTGGTATAACATGAGAAATCCACATCTTGAAAGATAAATATGAAACTGTGCATAAACAGGGGATGGCCATCAGGAAATGGTCATCAGAGGATGGGCTACTTAACAGGGAACGACCATCAGGGGAAGACTTTGCCCGTTAGGGGATAATCCTTTATTAGGGGATAACTATCCGTCAGGGGATACATTTTCGGTTATCAGGGAATTGCTCCTGACCATCAGGGGATGGTCCTTGGTCATCAGGGGATAACCTTCGATTATCAGTGGAAGGTGTATGACTAATCAGGGGATAAATTTGTTCATCGCCAAATTTGTCGGGGACAAACTTGACTATCGCCAAACTGTGACAACCCAAAATTTAAATGAGTTTTGTTATATGATAAATTTATTATGTGTAATTTATTCATGCATGGAGGTGTAATTTATTTTCTTTGGTTTGAATAATGAATGTTCATGGCAGTGTGATGTCCAAAAGTTTTAAATATATTTTGAGCTCAAATCATTATATTATTATTTTATCCAAGTTTTATCAAAGGAAGTGTAATGTTTTCACGTGGGAAAGAAGTGCATGAATGTGAGATACAACTCCCTTGTCCAACCAAGGACTTCCGTGTGAAAATTGCTATCTTAGGAAAACTTGTTACATAAGGCACCAACGGGAGGAGAAATCTTGCCCAATGGATTGTCGGCTATCCTAGGTTATTGGTTGTTACTTTGGCAGCCGCAACACCGGTTCCTCCAGCCAATGGTTCTGTTTCAAAGCTGATTACTTCTTTTTCAGCCAACGGCTGAAATCAAATCTTGAACAATCCAACAGCTCGTATCGATTGGCCAGAGATACAAATATATCATCTGAATACAACCCTAGCCCCACTTTCATAAATTTATTTACAGTATACCACCAACTTCTGGTTTGTTTTCAAAGAAACTGTCTTTTTCTGGAAGAACAACTCAAGCTTTTAACTTCTTCTTTACAGCCAAGGAGGTAAGAGCATTACATTAAAGTCCTGCTCTATTTCTTACACTTTTGTTTTGTCATGCATGCCACGTTTAACATCTTGTTCATTCAGTTCCAAAAATATGATTTAATGCATGCTTTTAACATCTAGAGTTCATATTTTATTTCAAAAACTATCCAAGATGAGTGTAAGCATGTTGACAATCTTTGACTCCCAAGTATTCTGTTCATCAGTAGTTAGGAAGTCATGCTTGAACTTTTGTCAACCTGAGTTTAAAATCCTATACCGTGTTTATAAGAGCTAGTAGACCCTAGGAGATGTTATGTGTTACTGAAAGGATGATGGGAGTTAACCTACGGTGGTTATAGATGAAAACACCACCCACAGAGGAGTGAGGAAGACGACCCTATATTTGAGACAAGTTCTAACTTAGTCTCTGATGGGTTGGAGTTAGTCTCTAACCGTAAAAAATAGTCTCTGATGAGATATTTTGTTAGTCTCTGATGAATGTTGTTAGTCCATGATGAGAAGAATTCTTAGTCTCCGACAGGCTAAGAATAGTCTCTGGTGATGTCAGTCTTAGTCTCCGACAAGCTAAGAATTTGTCTCTGGTGATGTCAGTCTTAGTCTCCGACAGGCTAAGAATTTGTCTCTGGTGACGTTAGCCTTAGTCTCCGACACGCTAAGAATTTGTCTCTGGTGATGTCAGCCTTAGTCTTCGACAGGCTAAGTCTAGTCCCTGATGACGTCATTCGTAGTCTCTGATGGGCAAAATATGTTAGTCTCTGATGGCTAAGGATATTAGTCCCCGAGGAGTTTGGAGATGGCTTAGTGAGTTCGGCGCTGAACAAGTTGTCATCCGAGGAGTTCGGCGATGAACAAATCTATCCCCTGATGACTATCCCTTGTCGGACAATCATTACCTGATGATCAAAACCTGTTCCCTGATGGACGAGGAAACATCCCCTGATGGGTAGTATATCCACCGATGACCAGCCATCCCCTGATAACTAATTATCCTCTGATGACTAATTATCTCCTGATGACTAGTTATTCCCTGATAGTAAAGGTGATCCACTGACACGTAATCTGTCTTCAAAACTATAAAACATTATTTTCTTAAATTATTTATGATGTTTTAATTATTTATTTCACCTCAATGGTTCTTATGTCAGATTTAAGACTTTAAAAGTTGAAGGACTTCACATGTGCATTTTCCTTCATATTTTTAACCAAGGTATTAAATTTATCATGTTATATACATGTTTTACAGAATCTTTCACTCACGAGTAAATTGAATTGATTTTTGTGCAAAGGACCGAGACAAGTATATTCTCACTCTTATGCTTATTTCAATTAAGCGCATGATCAATTGATTCGACATGCGTACAAGGTTATGACTGTTGTTGCACCCCTACTTATATAATCATTGCTTAAAAAGTTTATTTATTGTTTATTATATAAGAATTGATGATGTAATATAGTCCTTGCTTAAATGTTGTAAAAGGACTTAGAAAAATATCCAACTTGTTAGGTGGATATAATATGTAGTTAAGCAAGGAGTTTGATCACCATTGAAGTCTGTTGATATGAAGAATTCATTGAAGTCTGCTGATATGATGAATTCATTGTTCAAGAAGGATTCTGAAGACATGAAAAATTTTCCAAGTATAGTCCTGCTTAGAATGGAAATAAGCAAGAACTTAAGAAATTTTTCATGTATAGTCCTGCTTAGAATGGAAATAAGCAAAGACTTAAGTAAGCAAGATCCTTTGCTTAATCCAAGTTGAGTTGTCAGAAAAAGTTATCTTTACACCTGCTTAGTCAACTTCTAGGAGTCTCTTCAGAAAGGTACTAGAAGACAGAATAATGGCTAACTTTTTAAACTAAGCAAGGAATGCTGTAAAGGTACAAGTCACATCAAGAATAGTACACTCCAACGGATCTAATTCAAATTCCCAACGGATAGATTTTCTGAGAGTAGTATAAATAGGAGTCATAAATTTCATTTTTGACAACTAAGCAAAAACTGAAGAACTGAACAACCAAACACTCTGACATATTAAAGACTTTAGCAAGACATCATAAAGCTTGAACAAGTGCTATCAATCTGCTCAACTAAGGAGCACTCTACTTGGAGATAGCAAGCAAGATTTACTCAATCTGCTTAGAGTCTGTGTGACTAATCTAGTCTAAGTGACCTAGTGTAAATTGGACTAAGTGTCCTCCTGCTAATTGTTCTGTGTGAACACACTTGCTGATTGTTCTGTGTGAACAAGTTTTAGTGATAGCCTTCTCAAGTAAAAGAGAAGAAGAGTGGAGTAGGCTTAGTCTGAACCACTATAAAAATTCTCATCTCTATTCCTGCTTATCTTTCATATTGCTTACTTGCTTTGTTTTGTGCTTTGCTTAAGTCCTAATGAACTCTATCAGCAAAGACTTACTATTTTTGCTCCTTTTAGCCATTAACCTTTCTTTCTAAAATCTAAGGGGTTCCTTGCTTAACTATTCCGCTGCTAAATCTTTTCAAAACATAAGAAACTCTTTTATAAGCAAAAAGTGTTTAAATCAGTAAAGTTTTCTAAGCAAGACTTATTTTTTGAAAAACACTATTCAACCCCCCTTCTAGTATTTTTACCCTTTGGGACCTAACAATGACTTTTATGTTTAAATTTCCTTGTGAATCAGAATGCTATGCTTTAATTTCCGCTAGCATGATATGAATGAAAGTGCATGGATATAACTAAGCTTTGATTTATCAGTATTCTTTAATGCTATATCCGTGCAACAAATGTGAATGATATGTCCCTTAATTGGGAGATGCCACATGGTTGGCAAGAGGAAAAAAAAGGTGTTAATGTGTTCTGTCACCTGACCTAGAGGAATTATAAGTGACTACGTATGTTCATACAAGGAGGGGTCATGCAGTCACAGTTAGGCTAGCTGTATACCGTATGGTTGCAGATCCAACGGGTTTTGTGAGAACCCGAAAAATTTTAAATGTATTTTACGATAAGAAATAATTTTATTTTGTGTTATTATATTTTTGCATGGAGGTTAGTTTTTTTTTTAAAAAAAAAATGATGAATGATCAATTCATATCTACAATGAAAATTTTATGAGGATGTAATATCCATGATTATGAGGTTAAGTTCCTTAAAAAGATATTAAAAAGGGGACTAACAAATCCCATATAAGATTATATTGATCAGCTTGGAAGAGGGTGAGAGAATTACGTAAGTGTTATACTTACGTGTTGATCAAAGAGTTGTTTAAATGACAGTAGTCGATCAAGGCTTTTGTGCATGTGTGACAGCTGCTTACTACGTTGTTAGCTGCTTAAGAGTCATGATAAGCAGCCGTTTTACCGTCCAAATTAACCAATCATCTTATCTTAAAGCTTAACCTTAGCTCACTGCTCTTAAACTCTATAAATACCTCATTCGAGATGAAATTTTAATTCGTTTACCAAAATTTCTCTTTTAAGAGTTTCGTTTAAACTTATCATCTCCATAAATTTCCCAGTTCTTCTCTTAGAAAATTATTTTCAGACAAGCTTTGATTTCACCCTTAAGAACGAAGAGGTAAGAACCTGGTACTCTATTTAGTTTCTTTGTGCATAGCATCAAAGATTTATGCTAAGATTATATTCTTTTGCATTTTCATGAGACATCCTAGGCTGAGTTTGTTCATGATAAGCCTTCCATGGTAGCAAAAACAAGCTCTAATAATAGTCTCTGACGAGATAATTCTAGTCTCTGATGAGATATTGTTAGTCTTTGATGAGATGTTGTTAGTCTCTGATGAGATGTTGTTAGTCTCTGATGAGATATTCTTAGTCTCCAATGCTTTAAAAAAACTTAGTCTCCGATGAGCAAATGTTAGTCTCTGATGATGACGTCACCCTTAGTCCCCAATAAGTTAAGATGACGTCATCAGTCTCTGATGAGTTGTTTAGTCTCTGATGACGTCAGCCTTAGTCTCCGACAGGCTAAGTTTAGTCTCTGATGACGTCATCCTTAGTCTTCGACAGGCTAAGTTTAGTCTCTGATGACGTCATCCGTAGTCTCTGACAGGCAAAAATTTCTTAGTCTCCGATGGAGGAATTTCCGTAGTCTTCGATGGCTAAGGATATCAGTCTCTGACGAGTTTGATAATGAGAAAATTATTCCCCGATGCACAGTCTGTCATCAAGACTATAAAACATTATTTTCTTAAAATTATTTCATGATGTTATTATGCCAGATTTAAGACAGTAAAAGTCTAAGGACATCACATACACATTTTCTTTCATAAATTCTTATTAAGGTATTAAAATATTACTTGCATAATTTACAGAATCTTTCACTCACCAGTAAGTTGAATTTGAATCTTTGTTGCAAAGGACCGAGGCAAGTATATTCTTACTCTTATGCTTATTTTAGTTAAACGCATGATCAATTGATTCGACATGCGTACAAAATTATGACATTTATATTTAAATTTCCTTGTGAAACAGAATGCTATGCTTTAATTTTCGCTAGCATGATATGAATGAAAGTGCATGGATATAAAGAAGCTTTGCTCTATCAGCTATTTTTCAATATTATATCTGTGCAATAAATGAGAATGCTATGTCCCTTAAATGGGTTATGTCACATGGATGGCTAGAAGAAAGGAAAGGTACTGATTTGTTCTTCACCTGACCTAGAGGAATTTTATGTGACTACGTACGTTCACACAAGGAGGGATCATGCGGACACAATTAGGCCAGTTGTATACCGTATGGTTGGCAGATCTAACGGGTTTAGCCCCCGATAGATATTTTTTACTTCAAAGAAGTTATGCTCTGTTTTAATAAGGATTACACATTTGTTTATCATTAGTAATCCTAAATATCCTGTAAAGATTTTTGAGGCATTAGTATCGCTCCACCAAGCCTCTTAACAGAATTGAATCCTTTGAAACATTCCAGATTTGCTTTCCCAAATTGTTTATATACTTGCTGGGCGTAAATCGCTCATTTTTGTTGAATTTTAATGTCTTGCAGGGCAGAATGTAAAGGCTGAGCCCTCTGACAAGGGGAAGGCAAAGATTATCGGTTATTGAGCTTGGCTAACTCTCTTAGTGCCAATAAGGAAGGAAGGAAGATGATCTGAAAAGTGATGTTTTGTATTATAATATAGAGATAGAATAGCTTCCGCTGAAAATGTAATATTTTGGGTTGTAATAACTCTTTAATATTTTTTTTTCAATATTTATAATATGAATGGATGTGTGGTTATCTTTTCCTTCTTTTGATGAAGCCTTAATCCAGTGAGGGATTTTGGGGTTGTCACAAGTTTAGCCCCCGATGGATATTTTGAGGAAAATGTACACGGGTGAATACCTGTTTTCCTTTAAGGAAGATCACACGTTTTTATCATCAGTGATCCTCAAAGATTCTTTAAGGATTTTCGAGGCATTTGTATTGAATCACTAGGCCTCATAAACAGAATTGAATTTCCATAAAGATTCTAGATTTGGTTCTTTCATTTGATTATATACTTGCTAAGTGTAAATCGTTCATTCTTGTTGAACTTAATGTCTTGTAGGGCAAGGTCCAAAGGCTGAACCCTTTGACAAGGGGAAAGCAAAAATGATCAGCTATTGAGTTTTGTTAACCCTTTTAGTGCTGATAAGGAAGGAAGGAAGGAAGATGCTTTGAATTGTAATTTATAAAGATAGAATAGCTTTCGTTGAAATTGTAATATTTTGGGTTATAATAACTCTCTATTATTTCCTTTTATCAGTATTTATGTTATAAATGGATGTGAGGTTATCTTTCCTTCTTTTGGCGAAGCCCTGGTCCTGTATGGGATTTTGGGGTTGCCACAGTTGGTATCAGAGCCCAGTTACGGCCGGAGGTTATTCAAAAGGAACATTACCCGTAAACTACATCCAGGAGTAGGGAATACTGCGGTATGTCCTAGAATTACTCTAGTAGAAGAAGTTAAGGGCTTGACAATAAGATGGAGGTACTAGAATATTAGTGGGTCAAAGATTGTTTTCCCAGTGAGATGGCCTAGAACTTGTAGAAGGGGGGTTGAATACAAGTTCTTACAACTTTTTCGAATTCCTGTTCTTTAAGAAATTAACTTTCTGCGGAATATAAAGAACAAGATTAAAACTTTATAAACAATTGCTTTTATTGATTTTAACAATTGATTACAAGTTTTCTAACAATCAAAACAAGCTTTTGATCGTCAGCTTCTATTCTGTGTATCTAGAAAATACAACCCTTTCAATTCTCTTTCTATACACCTCTCTTGCTTCGTTTTGCTATTCTATAATTTATAATTACAGCTTCTAAAACTAAGTTATCAAAAACCTAGCTTCCTAATTCAAATCAAATACAATCTTTCCAATTGAAAGATTTCTAACAAGTTTCCTTGTCAGCTACGTCTTCAATAAAGTCTACGTGTGCATGGAAGACTTTCCTTCTTTGATTTGAACTCTAACTCCATCAGTGATTAAGTCTTCGACTAATCTCCGATAGCTTCTTTAATTAGTCCCTGATCACTTCGAGTAATCTCCGATGCTTTACATCAGGTAATCTCTGATGCTTTGGCTTTAGTCTCTGGTGACGTCAGCTTTTAATCTCCGAGGTATTGTTTTAATCTCTGATGACGTTAGCATTAATCTCTGACTCTTTAGTTACAATCCCCGATGACGTAAGCTTTAATCTCCGATGACCAATCCTTCAATCTCCGATGAACAAAACATTTTAATCTCCGATGAAGGATTCTTCAATCTCCGATGGGCAAAGTCTAATCTCTGATGAACAAAACTTTAATCTCTGATGGACTTTTCCCTTAATCTCCGACAAGCCAAAATCAATCTCCGAAGGACTAATTAATTAATTAATTTAACAACTTGTTGAACAAACTCAACAAGTATTCCAGCAGTACATACAAAAGAAATGAACCTATCTCTTTATTATAATGACTAATTTACAAACAAGAGATACTACTGCTAGCTACAAAACTAAAGTGTTACAAACCAACACTTTTCTGTACATTTGTATTCCTAAGTATTCTAAAGACAATCATCATCAAATGTTCATAAAACCTACCAAAGATTTAGGCTTATGTTAGAGACAGGTTACTGAAGAAAAAAAAAACTTTAAGGTGAGAAACTGCCAAAGGAGGATAAGATTGAAATGAAGGCACCACCTCTTAGGCACATCACTGCATGCATTGTTCATTGAGAAGTTCAGATTTTACTGACTTCGATTGTTTTGTGTAGATGGCCAGAGATCGTTCTAGATTCCCCGTGCATTTTCTTAGAGTAGACCTCCCAGTATACGACATTTCATCCAAGGAGGAAGAGGAGCCTAGCGTAGAGTCTCCATTGTTCACCCCTACACTATCAAGTGGGCAACCACTATCGCCAGGACATGAAAGCCCCAGACTTGCTGCAAAGCTGACACAGGAGGCCGAACCTTCCAATGTCCGTCGCAGACCATGCATTCGCCACATAACACAAAAGAGCACGATACGCCATCGTCCTAGCCATAACCGTGTTACGACACAGGATGCCCCTTAGACGAAGTGTGATACTCTGAGATCTACCTTGTCTACACCACAGGCACTAGTGTCATCCCATGACGAAATGGTGCGCAATTACGATGCAGAAGTCCATCATCGTCTGGCAACTCGCACCATGACTGTTCGACGACAAGCTACCACTATTTCTAAGTTTCGCACTGTCGCGTCAACATGGCGATCAGAGCCTATACCATCGACTAGCGTTAGAGATGCATGCGCAGATGGTCGCAGCAGCATCGACTAATCCAACAGTGACATGTTTGGATCAGATGAGCACTCACTGCGTGTGCCGCATTGAGGAGACACGTATGCAGTCTCGCCATTGGGAACGAGAGGCGGAAAATGAAGGATCACTGGACACGGAGGATGAGGAGGATTAGTTATAAGAGATTGAAGTAGAATTTTAAGCAAAGGTTATTTTGTGTATGTTATTGAACTCTGTACCAGTAGTTGCGTTTATTACGAATGTATTCACCCAGTAATTTACTTTGGCCTATGATTGGCTCGTTTTGAGGGTGTTAGAGGATGATGTCTATGACAACCTCTTATGTACACAATGGATGATCATTTTGTTATATCAAAGTGTTAATGTTTTGCTTGGTGGTTATCACACTATCTTGTTGCAATCTTGCATTGTTAGCATTGTAAGATTTCATGGGCTAAATGAGGAATGGAATGTTTCGTTAGCATGCAAGACGATGAATGTTTAACTCTGTACATATTGTAACAGATCATGGCAGGAGGTAGGAGACCAGGAAGACCCAGAAGGATAAACCCTAATAACAACACACTAAGGTGTGAAACTTCAGCACGAGTGGAAAGAGAAAATCAAGCTAAAAATATTGATGAAGTTGTTGTTGAGGACGACAGCTCGGAGGAGGTGCAAGGGACTAACCGAAATTCCCCACATGTTCTGCCACCACCCCCTGTTAATGACAATAACTCTGCTAACAACAATGCTACCGAGAATGCTGTTGACAACCCACTAGCTCAGTTCCTGCAGATTATTAGTGAGGCTGTAGCCATGAACCAACCAACTCCACCACCACCTCAACCACCAAGGCCTGCTGCCCGTGGGCTATGTATTCGAGAGTTCATTGGCATCAACCCGCCAACTTTTGATGGGAAGGGAGGACCCACTGTAGCACAGTATTGGTTGGAGAAGATCGAGAAAGCTTTCCACTTAGTAGACGTGCCAGAGGATTGCAAGACTAAGTATGCGGCTTTCATGCTGAAAGAGGAAGCCAACCACTGGTGGAAAGGTGCCAAGAGGATGGAACTAACAAAAAGAGAAGCTGCGAGGAACACCAACACTGTGATAACCTGGGGATAGTTCACCCAAAAATTTAGGGAAAAGTTCTATCCCCTTAGTGTCTCCAATGCAATGGAACTAAGATTCCTAAATCTGAAGCAAGGGTTCATGACAGTGGACGAGTATGAGGCAAGGTTTAATGAACTAATGAGATATGCTCCTTATCAGGTGAGTGATGAAGGGAGAAAGGCCCAAAGATTTGAACAAGGGTTGAACCCTTGGATTCTGAGGCAAGTAGCAATTTTCCAACTGGAAACTTTTGACGCAGTAGTGGAAAAAGCAAGAATTGCAGAATGGGGTAACAAGATGGTGCATAATTATAATCGGGAAAACAAAAAGGGAGACAGGAAGAAGGGAAATGACAGAGGAAACCACCAGAACTTTGGTGGTGTGAGTGTAAAGAAGGAAGAAGGGAGCAACAACAATAACAGTCTAAGCAGCAGTGGAAAGAGGAAGTGGAAGGAGCAAACATTTGATGGCATTGCAAGGAGGGCCACTGTGTGTGCAAATTGTGGGAAAAATCATGGCACAACCTTGTGCTTGAGGGGGAAGGATGTTTGCTTCAGGTGTCGCCAACCAGGGCACTTCTCCTCAAATTGTCCGACTTTGAACCCCGCCGTTGCCCCTCCACAAGGAAGACCGCAACCTCAGCAGTTTAATAGACCACTCGCCGTAGCGAGAACATGCTACACGTGTGGAATAGAAGGACACATCTCTCCCAATTGCCTAAGAAGAAAGGCAGCAAACCAATGCTGACAGGAGCCAACACCGTACCGGTGCGACCACAAGCAAAGACTTACAACATGACTGTGCAGGATGCTATGGCTTCTAATGATGTGGTGACAAGTACACTACTAGTGAACTCCTTACTTATTGCTCATGTGTTGTTTGATTCGGGCGCTACCCGAAGTTTTTTATCTGAACGGTTATCTAGGAATATGCTAGTTCGACCTGAACTTCTACCTAAACCCTTAGAGGTAGTCGTTGCCAATCGCAAGGTGGTAAACATTTCTCACGTTTACCCTAACTGTACTTTGAAGATAGATCAACATGAGTTTCTTGCTGATCTTATTCCTTTTTCTTTGGGAGAATTTGATGTGATTTTGGGAATGAACAGGTTATTCAAATACCAGGCCAATATTGATTGTAAGAAGAAGAAAGTCGTCTTACGATCTCCCCAGAAGGCGAAGGTTTGGTTCCATGGCACTAAGATGGTGAAATCATCGTCATTCTTGACCATGATCCAGACAAAGAAGATGATTTGCAAGGGTTGTGAAGCCTTGTTAGCTTATGTGCACGATGTCAACAAGGATGAAATTAAGGTCGAGGATGTCCCTGTGGTAAGGGAGTTTGCAGACATATTTCCAGAAGAGTTGCCTAGACCACCCCCAGAGAGAGAAGCGAATTTTGAAATTAACTTGATCCCCGGTACCGCGCCAATCTCCAAGGCCCCATATCAAATGGCACCGTCCGAACTAAAGGAGCTGATGATGCAGTTGCAATAAGTTTTGGATCGAGGATTGATCAGACCAAGCGTGTCACCCTGGGGTGTGCCAGTACTTTTTGTTCGAAAGAAAGATGGATCGATGAGACTCTGCATTGATTATCGAGAATTGAACAAGGTCACAATCAAGAATAGGTACCCCCTGCCGAGGATAGACGATCTTTTTGATCAACTTAAAGGAGGGAGGTACTTTTCAAAAATTGATCTTCGCTCAGGGTACCACCAATTAAAGATCAAGGAGGAGGACATATCGAAGACGGCACTCCGAACTCGTTATGGCCACTACGAGCCATTTGGACTGACAAATGCACCAGCAGTTTTCATGGATTTGATGAATTGTGTCTTCATACCATTCTTGGATAAGTTTATCATCGTTTTTATTGATAATATTCTCATCTATTCGAGGACGACAAAAGAGCACGAAGAACACCTAAGAACAACACTAGAAATTCTAAGGAAGAAGCAATTATTTGCCAAATTTTCCAAGTGTGAATTCTGGCTGAAGGAAGTGAAGTTTCTTGGTCATGTGATCAACAAAACTGGTGTTCCAATGGACCCTAGTAAAATAGAAGCAATCACGAAGTGGCCTCGGCCAACGAATCCAACTGAAGTGAGGAGTTTCTTAGGGTTGGCAAACTATTACCGAAGATTTGTTAAAGACTTTTCAAAACTAGTTATACCTTTGACGAACTTGACAAGAAAGGTTACAAAATTTGTTTGGACTCCTGATTGTGAGAAGAGTTTCCAGGAATTGAAAATGAGGTTGACTATAGCCCCTATTTTGACGCTACCAGATGATAAGGGTGAATTCGTTATTTACAGTAATGCGTCAAAACAAGGACTGGGAGCAGTTTTGATGTAGCATGACAAGGTAATTGCTTATGCCTCGAGACAGCTAAAGGATTGCGAAAAATGATACCCTACGCATGACATCGAATTAACAGCTATCGTGTTTGCATTGAAGATTTGGAGGCACTACATTTACGGTGAGAGGTGCAAAATATATACTGACCACAAAAGTTTTGAAGTATATATTCACGCAAAAGGAACTTAACATGCGACAGCGCGTTGGTTAAAGTTGATTCAGGACTATGACTGTTCTATCAATTACCATCCTGGAAAGGCGAATGTAGTTGATGATGCACTCAGTCGTCGTGAAAGACTAAATGTAATGACCATCCAAGAAGATGTCAGAAAGGAATTTGAACACCTACAACTATATACCCTTACCACCGCCCAGAGGATGGACATGGAAGAAAAAATTTGAGCTCGACCTCAATTACACGACCTCATTAAAGTCGCACAAGAAGAACATTGTGAGTAAAAGGACAAATTAATTAAGGGAGAGAAAGGCAACTGTCGCATGCACATCGAAGGATTGTTGCGATATGAAGGTCGAGTGTGGATTCCTGTGAAGACTGAATTAAAGCAAGAACTTCTGCATGAAGCCCACAACTCAAAATTTTCTATTCATCCTGGAGGCACGAAGTTGTACCAGGACTTGAGACAAAACTTTTGGTGGCCTCACATGAAGAGAGAGATAGCTAATTGGGTGAGCAGATGCTTAACATGCTAAAGGGTTAAAACGGAGCATCAAAAACCAAGCGGACTGCTTCAACCATTGGAAATTCCTGAGTGGAAGTGGGAGTTTATTACAATGGACTTCGTAGTGGGTTTACCAACCACGCTTGGAGGAATGAATGTCATTTGGGTCATAGTCGAAAGATTGACCAAATCGGCACATTTCTTAGCTATCAAGTACACATACAAAATGGATCAGATGGTAAAGTTATATGTTAAGGAAATTGTGAGTCGACAAGGAGTGTCAGTCTCTATTGTCTCTGATCGAGATCCGAGGTTTACCTCAAGATTTTGGAAGAGCTTCCAAGAATATCTAGGGACAAGACTAGACATGAACACAGCCTATCACCCCCAGACAAATGGTCAATCTGAACGCACAATTCAGACACTAGAATATATGCTACGAGCTTGCGTTCTTGATTTCAAAGGCCATTGGGATACCCATCTGCCACTGATTGAATTCGCATATAATAATAGCTATCATGCAAGCATCGGCATGGCACCGTTTGAAGCATTGTACGGTAGAAAGTGTAGAACTCCACTTTATTGGAATGAAGTAGGAGAAAGGAAGCTAATTGGACCAGAGATAGTCCAACAGGTGGAGGAAGCAATCAAGGTGATCAAAATGAGAATGAAGGCGGCTCAAGACCTACAAAAGCAATATGTTGATCAGCATAGGAAGGATCAAACCTTGAAAGTTGGAAGTTATGCATTATTGAAAGTGTCACCATGGAAAGGTGTAATGCGCTTTGGCAAGAAAGGAAAGTTAAGTCCCCGCTACGTGGGACCATTCGAGGTGTTGAGGAAGATTGGTGAAATGGCCTATCAATTGGCACTACCACCCGCTTTGGGCCACATACATGATGTGTTTCACGTATCAGTGTTACGTCCTTACAAAGCAGACCATAAAGGAATAATCGACTATCAACCTATAGAACTACAACCGGATTAAATTATGAAGAAGTCCCTGTTCAGATTTTGGATTGACAAGTTAAAATCCTTAGGCATAAAGAGATTCCTTCCGTAAAGGTGTTATGGAGGAATCACAGTGTAGAGGAAGCTACTTGGGAGCTTGAGAGTGCTATGATTGGCAAATATCCCCATTTATTTGGTAGCTATGTTTCGAGGATGAAACTTCTTTTAAGGGAGGGAGGATGTGAGAACCCAAAATTTAAATGAGTTTTGTTATATGATAAATTCAATATGTGTTATTTATTCATACATGGAGGTGTAATTTATTTTATTTGGTTTGAATAATGAAAGTTCATGGCAGTGTGATGTCCAAAAGTTTTAAATATATTTTGAGCTCAAATCTTTATATTATTATTTTATCCAAGTTTTATCAAAGGAAGTGTAATGTTTTCACGTGGGAAGGAAGTGCATGAATGTGAGATACAACTCCCTTGTCCAACCAAGGACTGCCGTGTGAAAATTGCTATCTTAGGAAAACTTGTTACATAAGGCACCAACGGGAGGAGAAATCTTGCCCAATGGATTGTCGGTTATCCTAGGTTATTGGTTGATACTTTGGCAGCCGCAACACCGGTTCCTTTAGCCAATGGTTCTGTTTCAAAGCTAATTACTTCTTTTTCAGCCAACGGCTGAAATCAAATCTCAAAAATCCAACAGCTCGTATCAATTGGCCAGAGATATAAATATATCGATTGGAAAAAGTACCCCCATTTATTTCACTAGCCAAGTTTCGAGGACGAAACTTATTTTAAGAGGGGGGAGGTTGTGAGAAACCAAAAATTCATTAAAATGTAATTCTATTAAATTCGTTTTATAATGAAATTCTTGTTGCGTTCAACGACCGATAAATTTTATGTTTAGATTTACGTGCATTTTATGCAAATCGACGAGCGCACGTTTACTAACAAAAATTATAACGAGGACGACTTTTTAAATTTTTAAAGCGTTAATCGTTATAATAATCGTATGTGTGCATTTTTTTTGCCTCGTCGGTGCGGGAAAACTTTTCGGCTTATGCGTTAAACCAATGCAAAACCATTAAATTTAATTAGTGGCTAAACAAATCAAATTTAACACTAATTAAATTCAAATTTTCAGCTTGTCCCTAAATGGCAAAAACAAGGAAATTTTTTTTTTACCTATCTAAGTAAATTTTTTTTAAAACTAATCCAATGGTCAAAATTAAATTAAATGTCATATAAATATACCATTATAGAAACCCTAGCCTCCACTTCTGATATTTTTCTCTCCAGCAAACACTTCTCAAAATTCGGATTTTTGCATTTAAGAAATCATTGAACTTTTGAATTTTGTTCATTAAAGCTTTAAGGAGGTACCCCACTGCTCTCTTATTTTTGCATTTACTGTTATTTCTGTTTGTTCCATTGTGTATATTATTTTTTTCAGTATCATTTTCATATATGGCACATGTTTATAGCATTTATGGTTTGAGAGTTATTAATTTTTAAAGTTTATTAAAAAAGAAAAATAAAAATTCAAGAACAATTCAAAAACCCGAAGAACCCTAGTTTTTTTCCGACGGATTTTCCGGCTTGATGCGTTACCACTGGTTAAAATTGATTTTATGAGCTCGTTTATGCACTTGTAAGGATCTTTTTCCCCCAAACAATTTCAGAAATGATCAAGTATAGCATGACTTCAAGTTCGGCCGAAAATTTCTTTATACCCGATTTAATTTTCTCTGTTTTTCTTGCGATTGGGTTGACGAAACTCGAAATAAATTTCACGTATGTATTCCTGGAAGTCTCCGGAATCGTTTGCATTCTTGTTTCGTCGAAATAGGTGAAGGAACGAGGTTTTGAAGCTCGGCCGCGAGCTTCGCCGCCGTTAATGGCGAGCTCGCCGGCGACAAGCCTCCAACCTCTGTTCTAGTCGTTTTCCGGTGGTGGCGTTCCGTCTGGGGGGGTATTTTCATATGTGGATCACCATGGCGAAGCCATTACGCATTCCCATGCGTGTATGTGTGTGTGCGAAGCTGCTGCAGTGAGCCGCGGCGGCCGTTCCGGCGAGAACGGCGCCGCTGGCTTGCTGCTGAAAACCCTAAGCGGATGGAGAAGAAGTCGGGTCGACCCGTTGACCCGGACCCGTTGACCCAGACTGTTGACCCGGTTTGACCCGATCCAACCCAATCCAAAAAAAAAAAATTTAAAAATAAATAATAATAATACAAAAAAATAAAATAAAATAAAATATTTTTACATTTTAATTATTCAATAAATGACTTTTGAATAAATATTTTGACATGTAAATAAATCTTTTACATGATTAAAATTTTATGTTTTAAAATTTAGAATTTATTTATGATGTTAGAGTCTCTTAATTATCATAATTAAGTGACGAGTCATAAATTCATAAATAATTATTATTTAATTAAAACAATTAAATAATAATTAAAGAATAAACTCTAAAATTTTATCAAATAATTAAATAAATCATTTAAACTAAGATTAATTGAGGAATAATCCTTGATTAATTAAATTGAAGAACTAAGACCAATTATTATTTAATTAAAATAATTAAATAATATTTAACGAATAAAATTTACATGATTATTAAATGATCAATAAATCATTTAATTTAAAAGTAATTAAGAAATGAATTACTTCAATGATCGATAGTTATTATTTAATTTAAGCGATTAAATAACAATTTAAGAATAAATGTTCAATAATTGATAAAAGGTCCATAAACCTTTGATGATTATGAAGTGATTATTATTTAATTAAAACAATTAAATAATAATTTAAGGAACAATTTTTTTTAATAAATGTTAAATGATTTAATTAAGTCATTTAAGCTAAAAGGGATTAATTAATATTTATTAATTAATCTAAGGCCTCCAATAATTAAATTTAAATTATCGAGAGCCTATGAGCGACGTTCTATCAAGTCCACAAATCTCTCGGACTCTGATTTGGTTCCAACCGAATCCCAATCCAACGTTTGACGACTCCATAAGTCGATCACTAGACTTGAGCACTTCACGAACACTCCGCACGTGCATCCTCATACGTTATTAAGTTGAGATTTCTCATGTTATTGCATGTGCATGTTTTATAGAATTATTTCTACGCGAGTGTTAAATTTCACTAAGGACTTGAGGCAAGTATATACTCACTCTTCTTCCTTTCAATTGATACGTATGATCATTCTTTCTATATACGTAATGTATTCAAGATATTATTCTGTCAATATTCATGATTTAATTTCTTCAAAGATAAGTAACGTACGATCCCTTGATCCGATGTACGTGAAAATATTGTATTTGAATCAATTACTCTTTGGGCGATTGTTAGCTATTTAAATTCCGCTAACACGCCAAAGAAAATCCTATACGGATGTAGAAAGCTTATTTCTTCACCCCATACTTGTAAAGTATATCCGTATGGGTAACTAAAGGCTAGTGGGATGCATCTGCCTGGCACCCCGGACCTAAGATTTATAGGGAACGGGAACCGAGGCATCGGTAACCGGACCCTCGTAGACAAAAGGTTTCTGCATCGACTACGTATGTCATTATGATGAAGTCAGACGGTGGTCAGGCTGGCCAGCTGATATATTGTTTTGATACGAACATTCCTAAGGGCACGTGCGCTAAACGGACATGGTTATAAGGCGCATGTGAAATTTTTCTTTATTCTTTTAAGTAAAGGGTCAGATCCCTCGTTATCACTCGGGGACCCTAAAATCCATTTTCTTTCAAGATATTAAGAGGTGTCGACATTGTTTCCGTCAAACCTCATAAACACTTAAACCCAATCAATTATCCATCTTTCAGAAGTTACCCAATTCTTGATTATATACTTGCGAGCGTAAATCGCTCATGTTGTTATTACCAAATGATTTACAGGTTTTGGCGAGAAGACCGAGTCATCTTCTAAAGGCAAGGAAAGAATGGCTTGACGAATGCTTCCAATCGTCCTCTTGCGGATAGCTTCCAGGGAAGGGAGAAGCGTGAGGATGTTATAGAAATGTTTAGATTGTAAGGCCTGTGTGGGCCCCTTATAGACTTCCGCTGCTAGACAATTATTTTGGGTTATTGTAATAGAGATTACTAATTAATTCTCTAATTTAATGTTATGCATGCTTGGATGTTAATACTTTTCTTTTGTCAATTTTTGACGGTGCCCGAAGTTCAGTATGGTATTTTTGGGGCCGTCACACTAAGTCTAGTTCCTGATGACGTCATCTGTAGTCTCTGATGGGCAAAATATGTTAGTCTCTGATGGCTAAGGATATTAGTCCCCGAGGAGTTTGGCGATAGCCAACTGAGTTTGGCGATGGCTTAGTGAGTTCGGCGCTGAACAAGTTGTCACCCGAGGAGTTCGACAATGAGCAAATCTATCCCCTGATGGGTAAGTCATCCACTGATGACTATCCCCTGACGGACAATCATTCCCTGATGATCAAAACCTGTTCCCTGATGGACGAGGAAACATCCCCTGACGGGTACTATATCCACCGATGACCAGCCATCCCCTAATAACTAATTATCCCCTGATGACTAATTATCCCCTGATGACTAGTTATTCCTTGACGGTAAAGGTGATCCACTGACACGTAATCTGTCTTCAAAACTATAAAACATTATTTTCTTAAATTATTTATGATGTTTTAATTATTTATTTCACCTCAACGATTCTTATATCATATTTAAAACTTTCAAAGTTGAAGGACTTCACATGTGCATTTTCCTTCATATTTTTAACCAAGGTATTAAATTTATCATGTTATATACATGTTTTACAGAATCTTTCACTCACGAGTAAATTGAATTGATTTTTGTGTAAAGGACTGAGGCAAGTATATTCTCACTCTTATGCTTATTTCAGTTAAGCGCATGATTAATTGATTCGACATGCGTACAAGGTTATGACTTTTATGTTTAAATTTCCTTGTCAATCAGAATGCTATGCTTTAATTTTCGCTAGCATGATATGAATGAAAGTGCATGATATAACTAAGCTTTGATTTATCAGTATTCTTTAATGCTATATCCATGCAACAAATGTGAATGATATATCCCTTAATTGGGAGATGCCACATGGTTGGCAAGAGGAAAGGAAAGGTGCTGATGTGTTCTGTCACCTGACCTAGAGGAATTATAAGTGACTATGTATGTTCACACAAAGAGGGTCATGCGGTCACAGTTAGGCCAGTTGTATACCGTATGGTTGCAGATCCAACGGGTTTAGCCCCCGATGGATATTTTGAGGAAAATGTACATGGATGAATACCTGTTTTCCTTTAAGGAAGATCACACGTTTTTATCATTAGTGATCCTCAAAGATTCTTCAAGGATTTCCGAGGCATTAGTATTGATTCACTGGGCCTTATAAACAAAATTGAATTTCCATAAAGATTCTAGATTTGCTTCTTTGATTTGATTATATACTTGCTGAGCGTAAATCGCTCATTCTTGTTGAACTTAATGTCTTGTAGGGCAAGGTCCAAAGGCTGAACCCTCTGACAAGGGGAAAGCAAAAATGATCAGCTATTGAGTTTTGTTAACCCTTTGCGTTCCGATAAGGAAGGAAGGAAGATGCTTTGAATTGTAATTTATAAAGATAGAATAGCTTCCGTTGAGATTGTAATATTTTGGGTTGTAATAACTCTATTATTTCCTTTTATCAATATTGATGTTATAAATGGATGTGAGGTTATCTTTCCTTCTTTTGGCGAAGCCCTGATCCTGTATGGGATTTTGGGGTCACCACAGGAACAGAATTCAAAAATTCCCAAGTGAATGAATTTTGCACTAAAAAAGGTATATCACATAAATTCTCAGCTCCAAGAACACCTCAACAAAATGGAGTTGTTGAGAGGAAAAATAGAACCCTTATTGAAGCAGCAATGACAATGTTACAAGAGTCAAAGCTTTCAACCTATTTCTGGGAAGAAGCAATTAGTATTGCTTGCTTTACACATAATAGATCCTTGATTAACAAGACTTACAACAAAACACCCTATGAGTTAATGACTGGGAGAAAACCAACTCTCAAGTTTTTGCATGTGTTTGGTTGTAAGTGCTTTGTGCTGAGAGATTCATCAGAAACAAGAGGAAAATTTGATAGTAAATCTGATGAAGCAATCTTCTTAGGTTATTCTATATCAAATAAGGCATATAGAGTGTATAACCTAAGAACAAAGGTCATTGTGGAATCCATACAAGTTGTTTTTTACGATAACAAGATTCCAGGAATGATTAGACAAGGATTGCATGAACCTCTTAGTTTTAAAAATGAATTGGATGCATGGATGGATCCATCAGAGACTGAAGAATTACTCCTAGATGACAATTTTCCTCCAATCAGTGAGGGGGAGTTAATGATTGTACATGAGATACCAAGGACTAATAATACATCAGAGACTAAAGAATTAGTATCTGATGGAACACAAGAGACTGGTAACACAAATGTACAATCAGAGACAACTAACACACCAGAGACTAGTCAAGATGAGATAAATATCTCAAGGGGAGCTAATAATGAAGAAGTAACTGGTTTAGGGGGAACAGTCTCTGATTCAACAACTAGATTGGACAATGTAAATCTAGAATATGAAGCCTCATCTTCAAGATTAAATCTGCCTCCTGCAAGACCTTGGATGAGAGATCATACACCAGATTTAATCATTGGAGATTTAGAGGAAGGAGTCAAGACAAGAAGTGTAACACAAAATGAATGTCTTTATCTCAGTTTTTTGTCAAAAATTGAGCCAAAGAAAATTGAAGAAGCACTTCAAGATCCTAACTGGATAATAGCCATGCAGGAAGAATTGAACCAATTCACAAGAAATAAGGTCTGGAGATTGGTGCCCAAACCAAGGAATAGATCAATAATTGGTGCCAAATGGGTCTTCAGAAATAAATTGGATGAAGCTGGTACAATCACAAGGAATAAAGCAAGGCTGGTAGCAAAAGGTTATTCTCAAGAAGAACGAATTGATTATGAAGAAACCTTTGCACCAGTTGCAAGACTTGAAGCAATAAGGATTTTCTTGGCTTATGCAACCTATAAAAACTTAAAGGTGTACTAGATGGATGTCAATAGTGCTATCTTGAATGGAAAACTGGAAGAAGAGGTCTATGTTGAGCAACCACCAGATTTTGTAGATCCCAAGTTTCCAAACCATGTCTACAGGCTGGATAAAGCACTTTATGGCTTAAAACAAGCACCCAAAGCCTGGTATGATACTCTCTCTCAGTTTTTACTTGAAAATAAATTTGTTAGAGGTATCATAGATAAAACATTGTTTTACAGAAAACACGATTCTGGTTTAATACTTGTTGAAATATATGTGGATGACATCATATTTGGTTCTACAAATGAAAAATATGTGAAAGATTTTCAAAATTAATGCAGTCTAGATATGAAATGAGTATGATGGGTGAATTGACATTCTTCTTAGGATTACAAATAAAGCAGTTAACTAATGGAATTTTCATCAGTCAGTCCAAATACATTAAGGACTTACTAAGAAAATATGATTTGGTTGATTGTACATCTGCAAAAATAGCCATGGCTACTGCCACTAAGCTAGATAAGGATACAAAGGGGAAGAAAGTTGACATAACTAGTTATATGGGCATGATAGGCTCACTTTTATATCTAACTGCAAGTAGACCAGATATAATGTTTGCCACATGCTTGTGTGCAAGATTTCAAGCTGATCCAAAAGAGTCACATTTAATTGCTGTTAAAAGAATACTCGAATATCTAAAGGGTACTCCAAATCTTGGGTTATGGTATCCTAAAGAATCTGATTTTAAACTAATTGGCTATTCAGATGCTAACTATGCAGGATGTAAGCTTGACAGAAAAAGCACAAGTGGAAGCTGCTAATTTCTTGGAGGCAGACTTGTTTCTTGGTTTAGCAAGAAACAAAATTCAGTGTCAACCTCAACGGTTGAAGCTGAATACATTGCAGCTGGGAGTTGCTGTGCTCAAATCCTGTGGATCAAAAATCAACTCCTAGTCTATGGTATGACATTATCAAAAATTCATATTTACTGTGATAACACAAGTGCCATAGCCATAACTGAAAATTCAGTACAACATTCAAGAACAAAACATATAGATATAAGATATCACTTCATTAGAGAACATGTTAGTGAAGGAAACATTGAATTGCACTGGGTTACAACAGATAAACAACTTGCTAACATATTCACAAAGCCTTTAGATGAATCTACATTTACTAGGTTAGTCTATGAATTAGGTATGTTGAATTATGCTTCTAAAAATTGAGTAAAATTTCAAAAAACAAGTTTGTAAAAATGTTAGAAGCTACAATTTAATTACTAGAATGCAGCTGTTCTTAATGGACAGAATTTTAAAAGTTAGAATTTAATTTCTAGATTGCAGTTGTTCTTAATGGACAGAATTTTAAAAGCAAGAATTTAATTTCTGGATGTAGCTGCTATGAACAAACAAAATCTTTGAAGATAATAATCATTGAATAGATTATTGGAGAACTAGTGAAATGAAAATGAAGCAGAGACTAGTTTAATTTAGTCTCTGCAAAAATTTGAGTGAGACATTAAAATTAGTCTCTAATAGTTGTTTTTAATTAGTCTCTGACCAGTTAAAAATAACCTATCAGAGACTAGTTAAAATTAGTCCCCGATAGTTGTTTTTAATTAGTTTCTGACTAGTTAAAAATAACTTACCGGAGACTAGTTAGAATTAGTCCCTGATAGTTGTTTTTAATTAGTCTCTGACTAGTTAAAAATAACTTATCGGAGACTAGTTAAAATTAGTCCCCGATAGTTGTTTTTAATTAGTCTCTGACTAGTTAAAAATAACCTATCGGAGACTAGTTAAAATTAGTCCCCGATAGTTGTTTTTAATTAGTCTCTGACTAGTTAAAAATAACCTATCGGAGACTAGTTAAAATTAGTCCCCGATAGTTGTTTTTAATTAGTCTCTGAGTAGTTAAAAATAACCTATCGGAGACTAATTAAAATTAGTCCCCGATAGTTGTTTTTAATTAGTGTCTAACTAGTTAAAAATAACCTATCGGAGACTAGTTAAAATTGGTCCCCGATAGTTGTTTTTAAATTAGTCTCTGACTAGTTAAAAATAATCCATCGGAGACTAGTTACAATTAGTCTCTGATAAGTGAACACGACAGAGACTAGGGCAATCTCTGATAAAGGGGTAAATCGGTAGTTACTCACACCCACGATTGAAAAATGTTCACTATCTTTGGAATTGCAAACGTTTCTAATACAGTATTCAAACACATTTCAAACACAACTGCAATTTCATTCACTCAAAGAACTCTCTCTCTAATATATGTGCGATTTAACCTTTTTGCAAAGAATTTCTTCAAGCTTTTCACAGATATCATCAATGGCATTCAAGACAGTGTGCTTCAAGTTTGGCGACTTCGACTTCATCAAGACTAACAATGCTGGGGTCGTGGACAAGAACGAGTTTGAAGCACAGTTTCACCCTGTTGTAGATTTTCTACAAACATCAACGCTGACCTATGCCATCTATTAAGCTCCCGCTCAGGCTGCTGAAGTCATCACAGCCATGTGGTCCACTGCTACCATCTAGGATGAGAGTGATGACTCTCCTATGGTAAACTTTACTTATGATAATATTACATATGCTATTGACCATGTCGTAGTCAATAATGCTTTGGTTTTACCTGTGCATGATACATATGACCATACTGCCTCTGATGAGGAAATTCTAGATATGTTTCGTTCTCTGCATTATGATACAGAAATTGCATCTGTAGGAGCCATATCTAGACCTCACCTTAGGAAGGAGTGGTATTTATTCTTTGATATTATCACTAAAACATTCACTTCCAAATGCAGTGGTTATGATGCCATCACTACACTTACACAACAAATGGCATATAGTGTACTCTATGATAGGCACATAAATATAGGGTTGCTTATTCTGCATAACATGATAGCTAAATTTAAAACTAGTGATAAAAATAAAATATACTATGCTAGGTTTTTGATGATGATTGCCAATTATCTAATTCCTAACCTAGATATTACTAGTATGCAAATTGTGCCATCTGTTATGCAGAGTAAAAGAATAATTACATATGTGAAGAAAAAGGCAGCAAAGGTAAAGGTTCCCCTTTCTTTTCCTCCTATCACGAGACAAGCTCTCATTGATAGGTTTCCCAACCTTTACACTTCTTCATATTTTGAGGATCTTGTGCAACAAACCCGAAACCCTGTTGATCTTCCAATCCATTCTTCACAACAATCTGTAGCCCCCTCCACAGTTTCTCAAAAGACTGTGGTTGTAAAAACAAAGACAGCTAAAAGTTACCCATTAAAAGAAAAATACTAGAGGGTGACAGTGAGGCTGAGGGAGAAAAGGAAGCTGAGTTGGCTACTCAGAAAAGAAAGAGAGTGATTACCTTGAGCCAAAAACAATCCATTGCCTCCCGAAAGGCTTTGGAGGTTAAAAGGAAATACATCCTCCCAAAATGATGCTAATATTGAAGACAGTTCCCAACCAGGGACACCAAGTACAGAGTCTGCACAATCCCCTGTACATATAAAAGGGCAAGCCTAAAGAGAGAAAAGAAGTAAAAGAAAGATTGACATAAGGAGTGCACACACTGAGTCTACTCAAATTGATGCGCCTCAAATTTTTGTTCTTAAAGAGCAGCCAACACTCCAACCTGTACATTCTCCTATCTCTTCTCCCATTCTTGATTCTTTAGAACTTGATAGTTCAAATCCTCTTGATCTTTTCCAAGAGGAGACAATACTCAAAGAGACTGACACACAAGAACCACTTGTTCAAAGTACAAGTGTAGTCAGTTCTCCTATACATTCCATGGAGAGATCCCTAACCACAGAATTACAAAGGGAACCCCCTCTTCATGTAGTCACAACTAATTCTCCTTTAACCCTCATTTCTGTAGGACAAAGTGAACATACCCAAATAAGTGAGGATGTGAGAATAAATAGTGAGAGTCAGGCTCCTGACCTGGAAAAAGGAGAAGATATACACATTTATGAGAGTCAAGCTTTAGATAGCTTGGAAAAAAGAGAGGTAGAGAAGCTGGATGTCCAACTCCAGGCAAAAGGTGAGGGAGTGAGCAAGGATGAGATCCTTGAAGAAAAGAACAGCGAGAAAAATATATTCTCAGTAGGTGACTTTCTCACACCTATTGAGCCCTCCACCAATGAAGCCCTAATTTCCTCTGCTCTAACTGAAATCACATCATCAGAGGAAATTAGGGGAAGCTCACAGCCAGGGGATGCATTACAAACATTGGCAGAAATGTCAAATGCTGATTTTGAACTGCTATATGGTCTACAACAAAACCAGGATCACCTTTCAGCATTAAAGACAAGACTTGCAGATGAACCTGTGACTGTTGAGATTGAAGATGAAATTGTGGATGCTTGGCTGGATGCAAGCTACACAAATTCTCTGGATGATGCAGCTACCTAGCTAAGGCAGGATTATTTGACCAATCTGGGGTCAGGTGCAGTCTCTGAGGACGTGATCAAAATCAACAAGAAACATACGAGGTTCCAGCACTTCATGATCATAAGTCTCAAGGCTGCACTACAACATATTGAAGAGAAAATGGAGCTAGAGACAGAAAAGATCTGAAGATGCTATGAAGGACACCTTCCCCATAGGATGCAGAATTCAATAGAGTCAAGATTAAAAGATTAATTATCCACCGAAAGGCGACTTCAAGCATTGGAGACAAATGTCTAGTCCATTATGCACAAACAAGACAAATTCGATCATACTCTTTAACATTTTACGACACTGTTGGAAATGGTTATTCCCACATTGGCTACTACTTCCTCTAAACCCTTGGATTCTGATGTGAAAAAGGGGGAGAGTAGTCAGTCACAATCAGAAGCAGCAGCAGCAGTGGCTGAAAGGCCAAGTTATGCTACCTTGATGGCTGAATTCCAACGAATTCAAGGTGCTAAAACAAAACTGGATTTATCCATCACGTCAAGTATAGCTGCTACAACAACAACAACAACAACAACAACAACAACAACAACAACAATAATACCAACAACAACAACAACAACAGCAGCAGCTCCTCCTTCTACTGCAATAGTCCCAAGCACCCAAAAAGATAAAGGCAAAGGCATTCTGGTTGAGGAAACAAAGAAAGCAAAATCTGCTCAACCAGGACAGCCTAAGCTATTAGGGGATGCCATGAAAACTACTCACTTTCCCACTCTAGTTGAATTAATAGTGGATGGGAAAGTAGAGTTAATTTATCCTCAAAAGGAAAACCTTATTGAAGCTGATGCTTTACTTGCTCAGAAGTTACAAGAGGAAGAGGATTTGGCTGCAGCAAGGGAGGAGGAGGAAGCTATGAAAAAGAAAGCTAAGACAACAAAGAAGACAAGAGCTCAGAAGTCTACAATAACAAAGAGGAGAAATAAGGAGATTGAGCAGGTTGAGCAAAGGGCAAGGAGAAAGCCATTGATGAGTGAATCTCAAACTGCTATGGTCACTTTATTCAAACCTCGAAAATCTATATCAGTGTCAAGCAACAGTATCTCCAGGATTAGAATGACTAACACTTATGAGTTAAAGGAGGCATTTAAGAAGAGTGTTGAGACCATTAATCTAGAAAAGGATGAAAATACAAAGGAGTATCTCAAAGTCATTCAAAAAGATGGAGAGACTCTGCGTTTACAAAAGCCAAGCCTGGAGATGAGATCATTCAAAGATATGGAGTGGTTGTTATCTGTTGTCCCTGAAGATTCTACACTCAACTTGAAATTTCGAAGCCAAATTCAGAAGGAACTTGAAGAAATGAGAAGGTTGACAACTCTGCCTCGACTGGATCTACCTCTAAAAGCCTATGTATTATGGTATGAGAATTTTCATGGTGATGTGTTATTCTTTGATTATGAAAAGCAGATAAATATAATTAGTCAAGGAGAACTTGAAGGATTCATTGCTCTACTCAAAGAGTCGACTAATGAAAATGAGATCAAGTTTAGGAAGTTGTTGGAGGACAAGGTTGCTGAAATCAAGAAGAAAGGTTAAAGTTGTTTGTTGATTCTTAATTTTTGAAGCCAAACTTATAGGATTTAAACCTGAGTCTTGGTGAAGCTGAGCTAAAGATCAAAGATCTTAATTCAGGTACATTTGTAGTTAGCGAATTCTTTAAATTTTTGATTCTAAGTTATTCTTGTAATTTTTGAGTTTTAACATCATCATCAACCTTGATTTATGTTTATCACTTTGATAATCATAAATAGGGGGAGATTGTTAGGTTTTATAACATTTGATGATGATTGTAATTAGAATACTTAGATATACAAATGTACAGAAATTGCTAGTTTATAGCATTAGAGTTTTGTAGCTGATAGTTTACTCTCTGATTCATGTAATTTATTTTTATGAGAGAGTAAGTTAAAGTTTGTATTATAAGAGACTATCAGAATTATATCAAAGATTTCAACAAGTTAGAGACTATGTTTAGTCTATCGGAGACTAAAAGATTTGTGCATCAGAGACTACAACTTAAAGCATCAGAGACTAAGATTAAAGCATCAGAGGCTAATCTTAAGTCATCAGAGACTAAGCATAAGGCATCGGAGACTAAAGCTTAAGCTGTTGGAGACTAAACATTTGATCAGAGACTAAAGTTGGAGCCATCAGAGACTAAATTAAATTACTCTCTAATACAAGACAAACTTCTAATTGAATTAGAAGTCATCTTTGATTTAGAGATTTGAAGAGTTGTTAAAGTTGAAGCTGGTTAGGAAACAAAAGAATGAGAACAACCAGAGAGAACCTATTCCAATTGAACATAGAAAATATACATTAAATATGATTAAAAACTGAATTACGATTTAGATTTGGAAGTTGTAATTGAATTTACAGGATTGTATTAGAAGTTGTATGTTTGTAAAGATTTATAAATAGCATACATGATTTTGAAGCTGACAATCAGATTGTGATTGTTAGAATTTGTAATCAATTGTTCATCAATAAAAGCAATTATTTATAAATTTGTTCTTGTTTTTGTTCTTTAATTTCTGCAAGTAAATATACTTTGAAGAACAGAAATTAGAAAAGATTTCAAGAACTTGTATTCAACCCCCCCCCCCCCCCCCCCCCCCCCCCCCCCCCCCCCCCCCCCCCC
>CM025787.1:14987999-15006378 GCA_014636745.2 Centella asiatica | reverse complement strand
TGCTTATCTTTTATATTGCTTACCTGCTTTGCTGTGCTTTGCTTTAGTCCTGCTAAACTCTTTCAGCAAAGACTTACTATCTTTGCTACTTCTAGCCATTAACCTTTGCTACAATAACTAAGGGGTACTTTGCTTAAACAAATTCCGCTGCTAAATTCTTTGAAAACATAAGAAACTCTTTTATAATCAAGAAGTGTTTTAATCCAGTAAAGTTTTCTAAGCAAGACTTAATTTTTGAAAAACATTATTCAACCCCCCCCCCCCCCTTCTAGTATTTTTACCCTTTGGGACCTAACAAGTGGTATCAGAGCTTAACACTCTTTGCTAAGCCCTAAAGCTTGAGAGGATCCAAACTTAAATTTTTCTAATGGCTTTAAGAAGTGATTTTGGTGGCAAGCCCCCTATGTGTACCAGAGATAGATTTGCTAATTGGAAATTGAGAATACAGGTATACATGGATGCAATTGATGAAGAGCTATATGAAGCAATAAAAGTTGGGCCTTATATACCAGAGAAGATAAACCCTGCTGATCCAAATGAGCTTATTCCTAAGCAGAGAAAGGAATGGACGGATGAAGAAAAGAAGTTAGTAGGATACAACAAGAAAGCAATGAACATTCTCTTCATGGCTCTTGAAGAAGAAATGTTTGAAAGTGTGTCCAACTGCACCTCTGCTAAAGAGGTTTGGGATGCCTTGCTGGTTCTTAACGAAGGAACCATAGAAGTCAGAGAAAATAAGCAATCCTTGCTTATTCAACAGTATGAAATGTTCAGCATGCAGCAGGGGGAGAATCTCATTGCTATGTATAAAAGATTTACTGTCCTACTTAATAACTTGCGTGCTCTATGAAAAACCTATGACAAAAAGGACATAAATCTCAAATTCATGAGATCTTTACCAAGGCAGTGGGATCCTAAGACCACTGCTGTCAAAGAGTTGAGAAATTTACATACTACTAATCTTCAACAACTTTATGGAAACCTGCTTACATATGAAATGGAGTTAGCTCAGAGAGAGGCTACATCTGAGCCAAGGAGGAAAGATAGAGGAGTTGCATTGAAGGCTGCTGAGCCAAAGCAACAAGCAGATTCTGACTCAGAGTCTGCTGATAGTGATGAGGATATGGCTATGCTAGCCAGAAAGTTCAGAAGGTTCATGAAAATGGATAAAGGAAACTTCAGAAGAAACACAAGCAGCAGCAAGAGAGATCCATCAAAGGATCTATGTTACAATTGTAAGAAGTCTGGCCACTATGCTGCTGACTGCCGAAGTTCAGCAAGAGAAGAAAGGAAAATCCCTGCTGATAACAAAAGTAAGGGAAAAGAGTACTACAAGAAGAAATATCAGCAAAAGAACAATACAAACTTCAAGAAAGACAAGGGTCTTCTTGCTGAAAAGTCATGGAGTGACAGTGACAGTGACTCAGAGGACTCAGGAGCAGAAGTAGCCAACCTCTGCTTAATGGCTAGAGAATTTGAGACAAGCAAGGAGGTCGACCTTGCTGAGGTATTTGATTTTGACTCTCTTGATATTTCTGAAGCTGAGTTGCGTTCCTTGCTTAAGGATGTTGCATCTCAGTGCCATAGATATAGAAGATTGCTGAGAATTGCTTCAGCAAAGTCTGATCAACTAAGGAGCAAGAACTCTGAAATCTTGCTTACACTTGAAAAGGTGCAAGCTGAGAATTTGGAGTTACTTGCTGCTGATGATGAGAGGACCCTGCTTAGACAGCATCTCAGAGACTCTCAAGAGAGAGAGTCTAAGTTAACCTCCCAAGTTGAGGAATTAACTACTACAATCTCCACATGGAACAAATCTTCTTCAAATGCATATGCCTTGCTGAAAAGCCAAAGAAGCATGCTAGATAGAAGTGGAATTGGCTCCGGGACTTGCGAAGTCCTTGCTGAAGAGAGTGGAGAAAGTGATGCTGAGTCTATCAGCAGAATGATCTCTGTGCATTCAGCAGAGTGTGTGCTTCCTACTGCAACCAAAGGTAACAGAAATGTTACCTTGCTAAAGAACAAATTCCCTGCTGACCGTAACTATAAGCAGGGACATGGTGCAAAACAGACCAAGGGTGGAATGTTTAGCAAGAATCAAGTTTCTCCTGCTTATAATTACAACAATGCAAGGAATTTGAAATTTAGCAAAGGTTGGGTTAGGAGCGAACACTGGAAACAACCTCAATCGAAGAGAAGAGGTAAGCAGCACACACATCACAACATGATGCATTTGAGATGCTATTGTTGCCATAGGATTGGCCACATAGCTTCTCTTTGCCTTGTTGACCCTTATATTCTAGTTGGTCTCAAAAATCAAAAATGAGACAAGTATGGGTCCCCAAGGGTACTAACCTTACTAGACCCAAGTTTTGCTGGGTACCAAAGTTATTGCTTATGTTTTGTAGGTTGTGAGCAAGGAACAAATTTGGTACTTGGACAGTGGATGTTCAAGACATATAACAGGAGATAAAGCCTTACTCACCAATTTTAAAGAAAAGGATGGACCACAAGTGATCTTTGGAGATAATAGTGCTGGAAGAACTAAGGGATATGGTTTAGCAGGAAATGGGTTAATCTGCTTCAACAAGGTTGCCTACGTGGAGGGTCTCAAACACAACTTGCTTAGCATAAGCCAGTTGTGTGACAAAGGGCATAAGGTCACCTTCCTAGATAATCAACGTCAAGTAAGAGATCTTCAAACAAATTCTCAGAAGCTTTCTAGTTCAAGAAATGGGAATGTTTATGTAGTAGATTTGGCTAAGCTAAGTCCTGCTGAAACAACTTGCTTTCTTGCTAAAGCTTCAGCAGATGCTAGTTGGTTATGGCATAAGAGACTTTCACACTTAAATTTTAAAACAATTTCAAAACTAGCTGCTAAAGATCTTGTAAAAGGTTTGCCTAAATTTTCCTTTGAAAAAGAAAAAACATGTAGAGCTTGTCAATTTGTAAGCAAACAAAACAATCCTTCTTAAGCAAACCTGAAAAATCAAACTCTATGCCCCTCTAACTATTACATCTTGATTTATTTGGCCCTATATCAAGTAGTCTTGGTGGAATGAAATATGCATTCACTATTGTGGATGATTTCACAAGATTTACATGGGCATTATTTCTTGCTCACAAGAATGATGCTTTAGCAGAGTTTGAGAAATTCAGCAGACAAGTACAAAATGAGAAGGAACTCAGAATCAAGTCAGTAAGAAGTGACCATGGAAGAGAATTCGACTTTGGAGGTTTTACTGAGTTCTGTGATGAGCAAGGAATTTCTCATAACTTCTCTGCACCAAGGACTCCACAGCAAAACGGAATGGTTGAAAGGAAGAATAGAACCTTGGAAGAAGCTGGAAGAACATTGCTTGCTGATGCTAAGCTTCCTGAGTACTTCTGGGCAGAAGCAGTGAACACTGCTTGCTATACTCAAAATCGATCACTCATTCATCCAACCTTAAGCAAAACTCCATATGAGCTATGGAAAGGAAGAAAACCAAACATAAGCTATTTCAGAATCTTTGGATGCCCCTGCTATGTTCACAATAATGGTAAGGAGTACTTAACTAAATTTCAAGCAAAATCTGATGAAGGTATTTTCTTAGGGTACTCTAATCATAGCAAAACATTTCGAGTTTTTAATAAGAGGATTCTAACAGTAGAAGAGTCGGTTCATGTAGTATTTGATGAAACTAACCATGAGGAACCATGTGGTTCACTCCCTCTTATAGCTAAGCAGGAACCAAAGGAGAATCATCAAGCCGCAGAATCTAAGGAAGACCCTGCTGAAGTACTATCAGAAAGCACCGCTCCATTGGATAGCACCCCTGCTGAAGTAAAAGATGATGAGCCCAACTTAGAGGAACTAAGACAACAAGATATTCGATCAGATCTACTGAGAAGGATGAAATGAACCAAGTCTCATTCAGAAGATTTGATAATTGGAAATCCTTCAAGCTCAGTAAAGACTAGAAGATCTGCTCAAAACAAAAGTAGTTTTCTAAGCTTCATATCCCAAATGGAACCTAAGAAAATTGAGGATGCTCTTGCTGATGCCGATTGGGTCCTTGCTATGCAAGAAGAGCTAAACCAATTCAGCAGGAACAAAGTTTGGAATCTTGTTCCCAGGCCAAGGAATCATGCAGTAATTGGCACCAAGTGGGTATTCCAAAATAAGATGGATGAAGATGGAATCATCACAAGGAACAAGGCAAGACTTGTGGCTAAGGGCTATTCTCAGGAGGAAGGAATTGACTATGATGAAACCTTTGCTCCAGTAGCAAGGCTCGAAGCCATAAGAATATTTCTTGCCTACACTGCTTATCAAGACTTCAAAGTGTTTCAGATGGACGTCAAGAGTGCTTTTCTGAATGGAGAACTTCAGGAGGAAGTCTATGTGGAGCAACCCCCAGGTTTTGCTGATCATGCTAATCCTCACCATGTATATAGGCTTGATAAAGCCTTATATGGTCTTAAGCAAGCTCCGCGTGCATGGTATGATACTTTATCTTCCTTTTTAATTGATGAAGGTTTCAGTAGAGGTAAAGTAGATACTATACTTTTCATTAGAAAGCATAAAGATAAAGCTTTGCTAGTACAAATCTATGTAGACGATATAATCTTTGGTTCTACTGATGAAAAACTTTGTGCAAGATTTGCTAAGCTTATGCAGAGTAAATTTGAGATGAGCATGATGGGAGAGCTGAACTTCTTCCTTGGACTTCAAATTAAGCAAAGAGGTGATGGAATTTTCATCAATCAATCAAAGTACACCAAAGACCTGCTTAAGAAGGTTGGGTTAGAATCAGCAAGTCCTATGAAAACTCCTATGTCATCAGCAACAAAGTTAGATAAAGATGAGCAAGGTAAATTCGTAGATATAACAAGTTATCGAGGTATGATCGGATCCTTGCTATACTTAACTGCTAGTAGACCAGATATTATGTTTGCTACATGTATTTGTGCACGTTTTCAAGCTAACCCCAAGGAATCACATTTAGCTTCTGTTAAGAGAATTTTCAAATATCTCAGAGGAACTCCTAACTTAGGAATATGGTATCCAAAAGATTCTAACTTCAACCTTGCTGGATATTCCGATGCGAACTTTGCTAGGTGTAAAATAGATAGGAAAAGCACAAGTGGAACATGCCAATTTCTTGGAGGGAGACTTGTTTCGTGGTTCAGCAAGAAGCAAAACTCAATGTCAACATCCACTGCTGAAGCTGAGTACATATCAGCAGGAAGCTGTGTCGCTCAAATTCTGTGGATGAAAAACCAACTTGCTGACTACGGGTTTGATTTCAAGTCTATCCCTATATTTTGTGATAATACTAGTGCTGTTGCCATTACTTATAATCTTGTTTTACATTCTAGAACTAAACATATAGATATAAGGCATCACTTCATTAGAGATCACGTTCAGCAAGGTACTATAGAGATAAACTATATTCCTACTGAAATTCAATTAACAGATGTTTTTACAAAACCCTTGGATGAAAATCGTTTTAACAAACTAATAAGTGAATTAGGCATGTTAAATTGTGAATAGGCATTTTGCTACTAACATCCTGTCTGCTCAAGCAAGGACTTTCGTTCTTAGCAAGTTAATTTCAGGAGGAAAAGCACTGCTGATGTCTCAGCAGACCTTTCTATCCCTGCTGATTGACGTATCAAACGCTGCTGAACAAAGACACTGCTGAAAGAACTCCTACTGATCAAGTCCCTACTGAAAGAAGAATCCCTGCTAACAAAGTACAAATGGTGCTGAAAATTCCACATCAACCCTGCTGTGAAAGTTTGAAAAAAAAATGGGAGACCTCCAGACAAAGGGGATATTTCAAAAACTATGTAAACCCTTGCTGGAACGTCAAAAATGCTGCTGAAAGGACCCCTGCTGATCAAAGAACTCCTTCTGATCAAATGCTGCTGGAAAACCTACAACCCTGCTGAGAAATTTTGAAAAAGGGGAGACGTCTAGAAAATAAGCTCTCAAAAACTATGTAAACTCCTGCTGGAACGTTAATAATCCTGCTGGAACTTCCATCAACCTTGCTGGATAATTTTGGAAAAGGATGAGACGTCCAGAGAAAACTACTGTCTCAAAAACTATGTTAACCCTTGTTGTTTCTATAAGCAAAGGATGATGATCCTACTGAAACATCTAAAATAAGCAAGGGATGACTGCTGCTTACAAGACCCTGCAGATATTCGCCTCCAGAGGAAGCCACAAAATCAGCAAGGATGCTATCCTTACTGACTCATCTCTCTATTTTTCCACATCAGCAAAGGATTGCTACAGCAAGCCTACTCATTTCCATCTTTATCGCCGGAAAAATAGGTCATCATATCAAGCCGTAATTTTTCTCTCTTCTCATTAAATGCCACTTTGCCCCATGATCTTTTACGGCTGCTGTCCTTTCGGTAATTAATTCTCACCACTACCCATATTTTTTCTCCCACTAACTCTTCACCTTCTCAAAGCAGTTACCACTCTCTAAAACTTCTTTTACCTCCTATATAAACTCCTTTTTAACCTTTCTCAAATTTTACCGAATCCATAGCTCTGATCTCTCTCTATAATCTCTCTATAAACCCCTTCTGAAAATCGCCGTAACCCTTCTCCGACTACCTTTTTTCGATCACCATCAGCAGATATGGCCAACTGGTTAGACAAAATCGAGTCTGAATCCGTCATTAACATAGATTCCTTTGCTGATACTGAAGATATTGAAGTTGCCGAGGTTATAACCCTGCTGAGGAACAGCGGGGTACGTTATCTAATCTCTGCTGATACTCCCATATATGGGGAAGTGATCAGAGAGTTTTGCTCAACCATGCAAGTCCGTGATCACAACATTATCGGACGTACAAGTGGTTAGCTGGTCCTCATCACTCCAGCAAGCATCGCTCGCGTTCTACAGATGCCAAGTGTAGGTCTGCTGACTCCACCTACTGTCTCCACTACTGTCCTTGCTGATCTTGGCTACATCAAGACTCATGCCAGCAAGAAGAGGAAGGACTTCCCAAGAAAATGGGATTTCCTTATGGATCTTCTACACAAGACCTTGCCGTGTAAGTTCACCTCACAGGATGAGGCATCAGCAAGGGTCATCTCTATTGTCTCCCTGCTAAAATTCGGAGAGCCAATCAACTGGGCTCAAATATTTTTTGAAGTCCTTGCTGAATCATTCTCCAGCAAGAGGAAGACGAAGATTCGTCATGGACGAACCATGTCCCTGCTGCTCAAGGGAATTCTTGGAGAAAATTTCCCAGCAGGGACCCAGGCCAAGAAGCTCATCAGCAGCAAAGTAATCACTCCATCCCTGCTGAAAAATTATGGGCGTAACCCTGCTGCCCTAGCCAAAGCGGCTGCTGAAAGGAGAGCTTGGGGACTAGCAGAGTCACAGGGGCAAACATCTTTAACCCCCAATGCGAGAAGTGACAAACGCATCCCTGCTGGTCAACCTAGCAAGAAGAGGAGAGCAGCAAGTCAAATTTAGAAGCCCAAAAAGAAATCAAAGGCAACGCCTGCTGAATTTGACCCCTCAACTTTAACCGAGGAGGAGAGGGAAATCTACGATTTCTACATGGAACTATATGATGAAGATTTGGCTGCTGAAGCCATTGCTGCTGGAGGATCCGATGTGGAGCCTCCTTCTGAAGAAGATATCCCCACAGCAGTTCCTCTCACTCCCGAGTCAGCAGGGGATGAAATCTTTGATGAAATCTTTGATGAAATCGACAACTATATCCCTGCTGACTCATCTCCGACTCCTGCTGATGATAAGCAAAGCTCATCCACCGAACTCTTCAAGGAGATCGATGAGATCACAGAAGTGGCGACTCCTGTTGAACCAACTCCTGCTGACACAACAGCAGCAGAGCCAGCCACTCTTACTGAAGTATTGGCGCTCACGGAGACAGAGTCTGCTGATACTTCAAACTCCATCACAGGACCTGCTGAAGTGGAGATTGCTATTCATGCTGCAAATAAATCCAATCCACGACCTCCTTACTACACTGGTGAGATCGATAGATCAGCAGTGTCCCCAAAGGAGCCATCAGCAGAGATGATTGCCAAACCTGCTGCTGCACGAAGACTTGTCCTCCCCGGCTTTGCTATCCATTCACCTGCTGACTCGACCTTGCCTTCCAGAAGAAAACATGCTGCTGTCAAGGGCAAAGGAAAGGGAAAGCAGGCTCAAGCATCCAGCAGCAGTGACAGTGACTCTGATGATGTTCCTGCTGAACGAGCAAAGGAAAAACAATCAGAGGAACTCATCAAGGCCCTGCTGATTGAAGATGCTCTTGCAGCTGGCTTGGATCCCGAGGCGTACCTTGCTGAGAACATCCACGAAGGCCCCAGTCATATCTCTCCAGCAAGGGTACTAACCGAGGGGGAGCCTACTCCTGCTGAATTGTCTACTGAGATGCTCGCAATCGAGGGGGAGGACAAGGATACTTCTGCTGCTGAAGAAGCACATTCTGAAGAACCTGCTGGATCTGACCCTCAACCTGCTGTCAGAAAGGTTTCTCCTACTTCACAGAAGCTTGCTAAACTCGAAGCCCAACTGGCACAAGTTTTAGCAAGACTTCTTGCTGTGAGCATTCCTGCTGCTGAAACCTCTGCTGATCCTGCCTTAGCCTCCAGACTGATCAAGATGGAGCATAAGCTTGAAAAACTGCAGCAAACGATGAATAAATTGATTGACTTCCTCCCTATCATGGCTGATGATATCAAAAAGGGAGAGAGAGGTCATGAAGCACAGCAAGAACAAGCAGAACAAATCTTCCCAACATCTGCTGATCCTACTCCTGCTGATAAGATCCCTGCTGTTGCTCCTGTTGCTGTTCCAAGGAGAAAAAGACTTCCCAAGCATATCCTGAGTCTGCTGTGCAAATCATGAATCCATCCCCGTACATGAGACTTCAGAAGGCCCTTGAAGAAGCTGATATCATTTCAATGAAGTCAGGGCCTGCTGAAAGTCTCAAGCTGATAGCAAGCATTAAAGAATCAGAATCAAGAATCAAGCAGTACGAGGTGGAAATGAAGCGACTCAGGGTACAGGAAATGCAGCTGGAGTATGACAGAAAGAAGGAAAGGATGCAGAGGAGGAAAGAAGAAAAGGAGGCAAGAAAAAGGGAAGAAGAGGCAGCAAAGGAGAAACGAAGGCAAGACCTGCTGAAGTTTGGTAAAGGTGAAGACCAGCAGAGTTCGAAAGAACCTGCTAATGATAGATAATTGTAATTTTATTTTTGTAATTTCATTTTATCTTGTATTTCTTGATCAATCTGAAATAAAATGAAATTCTTTTTGGTTCTTGCTGTGGTGATCAAAATAACTCATTTTGACATCATCAATTAGGGGGAGATTATTGTTGCACCCCTGCTTATATAATCTTTGCTTAAATGTTTATTCATTATTTAGTATATAAGAATTGATGATGTAATATAGTCCTTGCTTAAATGTTGTAAAAGGACTTAGAAAAATATCCAACTTGTTAGGTGGATATACTACTTAGTTAAGCAAGGAGTTTTGATCACCATTGAAGTCTGCTGAAGAAGGTTGTTGAAGATGCAAGAAATATTCTAAGCATAGTCTTGCTTTGAATGGAAATAAGCAAGGACCTTTATGCACTTCGAATATTCCAAGTATAGTCCTGCTTAGAATGGAAATAAGCAAGGACTTTAGTAAGCAAGATCCTTTGCTTATCAAAGTGAAGATTGTCAGAAAAGTTATCTTAACCCCTGCTTAGTCAACTTCTAGGAAACTCTTCTGAAGGGCACTAGAAGACAAAAAAATGGCTAACTTTTTAAACTAAGCAAAGATTGTTGAGAAAGTACAAGTCACATCAAGAACAGTACACTCCAACAGATCTATTTCAAAAATCCCAACGGATAGATTTTCTGAATGAGTATAAATAGAAGTCATAAATTTCATTTATGACTAACCAACCAACTACCTCCAACTGAACAAAACTCTCTGACATCTTAAAGACTACAACAAGACATCATAAAGCTTGAACAAGTGCTATCTATCTGCTCAAACTAAGGAGCAATCTACTTGAAGATAGCAAGAAAGATTTTCTCAAATCTGCTTAGTGTCTATGTGACAAAATTGGACTAAGTGTCCTCCTGCTAAGTTGTGCTAAGTGACCTATTGTAAATTGGACTAAGTGTCCTCCTGCTGATTGTTCTGTGTGAACAATAGTTCTAGTGATAGCCTTCTCAAGTAAAAGAGAAGAAGAGTGGAGTAGGATTATTCCGAACCACTATAAAAATTCTATCTCTACTCCTGCTTATCTTTTATATTGCTTACCTGCTTTGCTGTGCTTTACTTTAGTCCTACTGAACTCTTTCAGCAAAGACTTACTATTTTTTCTACTTCTAGCAAAAATTCCGCTGCTATTATTTTTGCTACTATTTTTACCCTTTGCTACAAAAACTAAGGGGTACTTTGCTTAAACAAATTCCGCTGTTAAATTCTTTGAAATCATAAGAAACTCTTTTATAATCAAGAAGTGTTTTAATTGAGTAAAGTTTTCTAAGCAAGAGTTAATTTTTGAAAAACACTATTCAACCCCCCCCCCCCCCCCCTTCTAGTATTTTTACCCTTTGGGACATAACACTTACATAATCAAATTTCATCCCAGCTGGTCAGCCTGGTCGTTTGATTCATCATTTGACATACGTAGTTACTTGCAGAAAGCATATGGTCTGCGAAAAGTCTCATTGCCGATGCTTTGCCTCGGTCTATCATTCTTTATCATCATTGGCCAGAATACCAGGCGAAAGTATTCAACAGCCCCTTAACTTTCCATACGGATATATCTTCTTGTAAACATTTTCTCAATTTTGAATAGCCTTGACGTGCTGAACAATTAAAAGCAGCGACTGCCAACAACACATATTGGCATGCTCAACAATTAAAAGACAGTGACCCTCACAAGCGGAACTATATATCCATACAGAAGTTACTTGGGTGTGCATACAAGTTCATGACTTGCAACACCCAAACATCATCATTTGGTGTGCTAGGAAATTTAAACAGCTAGCAACACCCAATAACACATAGTTCAATCATCAATATCTTTTCACGTACATCAGATTCAATGATCATACGTTACTTAATCATAAAACAATTCATCATCATACATAGGCATTAACATCATTCATTTACATAAATCGAATTAATGATTATACGTAATCCGTAAGAAAGAAGTGGAATGAATATATACTTTCCTTGGTCCTTAGCTAGATTCACTATACTGGTTGCAAATAAAGTTCTGTAAAACATCATTGTGGGTATAACATGAGAAATTCATACTTAAAAGATGACTATGTATAATTAGAGAATGATCATCAGGGCACGAAGTTGCCGTCAGGGGACAATTAGTCATCAGGGGATAATTGTCCGTTAGGGGCTGACTGGTCATCAGTGGATAAATTACCCATCAGGGGATGTCTCGCCCATTAGGGGATATCTCTCGGCCATCAGGGGATATCTCTCGGCCATCAGGGGATAGCCTTCGACCATCAGGGAATCATCTACTCGTCAGGGATTAGTCATCAGGGGATGACTTACCCATCAGGGGATAATTCATTCACCGCCAAACTCGTCGGTTGGTAACTTTGGCTATCGCTGAACTTCATCAGTGGATAACTTGTTCAGCGCCAAACTCAGTTAGCCATCGCCAAACTAGTCGGGTAACAACTTGTTCAACGCTGAACTCACTAAGTCATCGCCGAACTCATCGGTAGACAAATGTTCATCGCCAAACTCACTTGTTCAGCACTGAACTCATCGGGGACTAAAATCTTCAGTCATCAGAGACTAACATACTTTGTGGATGACGTCATCAGGGACTAGACTTTAACCTGTCGGGGACTAAAGCTGTCGTCATCAGAGACTAGGATTTTTAAAGCATCAGAGACTAAAGAACATCTCATCAGAGACTGACATCTCATCAGGGACTAATATTAACTCATCAGAGACTAAAATTATCTCATCAGAGACTAATAATATCTCATCAGAGACTAATATTAACTCATCAGAGAGTAGAATTATCTCATCAGAGACTAACAGTAAAGCTTGTTTCGGCTTCCATGGAAAGCCTTACATGAACAAACTTAACCTAGGATACTTCATGAATATGAGTATGTAAAAGAACGCAACTTTTCTTTCAAAACTTCACTCTTCCTTGAAAACCTAATATGCACGGCTAAAACTCTTGGATGCTATGCAAAAAGGAACAATAGAGGAGAGCTTAAAATTCTTACCTCCTGGGTTAATGAAAGAGATCAAAGCTTGATCGACAGTAATCATCTAGGTTTAAGGAGGAACTTTGGAAGAGAATTTTTTAGAAAAGAGACTGAGATGTTCCTCCGAATGAGGTATTTATAGGAGGCTGAGATTAAGCTTTGAAATAAGATGATTGGTTAAACTGGACGGTAAAAAGGGCTGCTCATCATGATCCTTAGCAGCTAAGCAAGTGTAATAAACCTGCTGTCCTTCATGCACATACGTTTAATCCACTTGATGACACACAAGCATCTTATTAATCAAATTTTCATACGTACACATGATGTCATCCTTCTTACGTATGCCATTCTATTCATCAAGAGATCTACTGATCTCAACGCTTGACTTCTTCAAGCAACAACGAATGTTACCAACATATAACATAATTTACTTGATCTTATAATCCAACATCAAGCAAAATCCTTTAATGAGTCCAAAAATATTTAGTTATTCCAAAAACATCATATATTAACTATACACGTTAATATATAAAAAGAACAATATAAATAAATTATTTATAGATAAACAAATTTTCTGGGTCGTTACAATCCGAGGATAAATTACCATCAGGGGATGAATGGTCCTTAGTGGATGGCTCTCGGCCATCAGGAGATGGACCTCGACCATCAGGGGATGGTCCATGACCCTCAGGGGATGGTCCTCGACCATCAGGGGATGGTCCTTGTGTTGGGATTCGTATCATCAGACGCAGCGGAAAAATACGGTTTAAAATAAAACAAAACGAAACCCAAACCCGAGGATCTATGCGAAACAGTTTAATACAGATAGTTCAAAAATTTTACCGATTAAAAGTGCGAATCTGAAACTTTGGTGAAGGTGTTGATCGTCTCCAAATCTTTAACGCAACCCAACTGGACAGCGTCTCTACAGTATCCACACGAACACCCGCGAACCGTCTTACGATTCGAGCAAAGAGGATAACAGTACTAGCTGTAAATAATCTGTATCTCTTTTATCTCTCTTAACCTCTCTTATGAGCGGCTACGTCAAAACGTTGGTTGTTCAAGAGAAAAATTCTATATCTATCTCTATCTATCTCTCTTAGAGAATAGCTGATATATCATATATATATAGCCTTCTATAGAGTAGATTCCAAAACCTAATCTAATTAGGAGATTAGAATCCGAATCCTATATTCATTAGATATATATATTTAATCAAGTCTCACTTAATTAATATATGTACAAATAAATATATATTCGTATTTCCTTCCAAATGACTCTTCTTCATACAGATTACATATATATATATATATATATATATATATATATATAATTTAAAGTCATGATTTAATTAAATCAATCTTATTGATATATTAAAATCATTGACTTTTAAATTATATCTCCTTGACGAATGTTCCATGTGTGTGACCCTGTAGGTTATTATTACGTTGGCAATAATTTTAAATCACATTATAAAATTATAAACAGTGAGCGGCATCTAGTAATACATCACTGTTACCCAAGTAATAATAAAGTCATAGATTAGACGTTACCTTTCGTGACCAATGTTTCAATGTAACTTAATCCTTTTAACCATGATATCTAAGATTAAATTCAAGGCATGGATGTGTCATCCTCTTTATAATTTAATCTCAGTTTTCTTGATCAATGAGTAAACTATATGAAACAAATCTCTATTTGAGCATGGCCATGCATTTCATAGTTTCACTCAATCAAGAGGCCTATAGATATCACCCCTAATTTATAGGAGGGTTAAATTCCATCTACATCATTCCCATTTCTCACATAACTCATTATGCATCCAACAATCACCTTTATCGTCCACCCGGTTAAAGGTGACTTTTGATAATGTCAAAACGCATAACTCCTTATGTAGAAATGTCATGACTTCAGGTCGAAGGACCATTACATCATTGTCACTATGGGAATTACTTATGACACATAGCATAACGCTCCATGTAGAATTCTCATGGTGGGTCTGTCCAGTACAATGTTCTCTAACATGTACCTATGTATCAACTTAATATATCTCGTATATATTTATGACCAATGAGATATGGCCATCAGTTGATCACATACTAGTCTCAATGTATTATTGTTGTCCCGATGACAATGATACTTGACTAGGGACATTTAAGAATAATGATACATTACATACTTATATGATCTCATATTCAAGTCACATACTTGAATCCATATAATTAGTATCATTTTTCTAAGGACATTTATTATGTTAATAATTTATATAACGCAGTAAATAAAACATAATAAATTATCATTAACCAAAAACATATCATAAATATAGTGTCACAATCATTACATAATTGGCCACTAGGGCATACACTCTAACAATCTCCCACTTGCACTAGAGCCAATCACTCATGTATCTAATACCAATAGCAATAGTGTGACCTTCATGCTTCTGCTGCGACAAAGCCTTGGTCAGTGGGTCTGCAACATTTTCTTCTGTCGGTATTTTGCAAATATGTACATCACCTCTCTCAACAATTTCTCGAATGAGATGAAAACGCCTAAGTATATGCTTGGATCGTTGGTGAGATCTTGGTTCCTTCGATTGTGCAATGGCACCATTACTATCACAGTAGAGGTCTATTGGATCAACAATAGAAGGAACAACACCAAGTTCAGTAATGAACTTCTTTATCCATACAGCCTCCTTTGATGCATTGGAAGCAACAATATACTCAGCCTCTGTTGTAGAATCGGCAACTGTCTCTTGCTTTGAACTCTTCCAGCTCACAGCTCCACCATTAAGGCAAAACACGTAACCTGACTGTGACTTGTAGTCATCATTGTCAGTTTGGAAACTAGCATCAGTGTAACCCTTTACTGCCAGTTCCTCTTCACCTCCATATATTAAGAATGCATCCTTAGTCCTTTTGAGGTATTTTAGGATATTCTTGACTGCTGTCCAGTGACCTTCACCTGGATTTGACTGGTATCTGCTCGTCATGCTCAAAGCATACAAAACATCAGGACGCGTACATAACATTGCGTACATGATAGATCCAATTGCCGAAGCATAAGGAATCTTACTCATGTGATCCTTATCATCTTGTGATTTAGGACATTGAGCTTTAGAGAGCGTTACTCCATGCGACATGGGTATGTAACCTCTCTTAGCATCTTGCATGCTGAACCGTTTCAACACTTTATCAATGTATGTACTTTGACTTAAGCCAAGCATTTTTCTCGATCTATCTCGATAGATCTTGATACCTAGAATATAGGTTGCTTCACCCAAGTCTTTCATGGAGAAACATTTTCCCAACCATGTCTTGACTGCTTGCAAGGAAGGAATGTCATTCCCAATAAGTAATATGTCATCGACATATAATACTAGGAATACAATATGACTCCCACTAAACCTTTTGTAAACACAAGGTTCATCTTCATTCTTGATAAAGCCAAACTCTTTGATTGCTTCATCAAAACGAAGATTCCAGCTCCGAGATGCTTGCTTTAATCCATAAATGGATCTTTGTAGCTTACATACCTTTCCAGCATCCTTTGGAGTGACAAAACCCTCAGGTTGTGTCATATACACATCCTCAAGCAGATTTCCATTAAGGAAAGCTGTTTTGACATCCATCTGCCAGATTTCATAGTCATGAAAAGCTGCAATAGCAAGTAAGATCCTGATGGATTTAACCATGGCTACTGGAGAAAAAGTTTCATCATAGTCAACACCTTGAACTTGTTTGAAACCTTTTGCTACCAATCGCCCTTTATAGGTTTGTACATTACCATCCATGTCAGTTTTCTTCTTGAAAACCCACTTGCACCCAATTGGTTTTACCCCTTCAGGTGGGTCAACCAAAGTCCATACTTGGTTGGCATACATGGAGTCCATCTCAGATTTCATGGCTTCAAGCCATTTCTCAGACTGTGGTCCATTCATAGCTTCTTGATAGGAAGTAGGCTCATCATCATCTATGAGCATAACTTCGCCACTTTGAGTGATAAGATATCCATAATATCTTTCAGGCTCATGGCGTATCCTACCAGATCTACGAGGATCTTGTGTTACTTGAGCAGGTTCAGTTTCCACAACAACTTGTGGCTCCTGCTCATGTTCCATCTCAGGTTTATTGGTATTTTGTGGTTCTCGAATTTCTTCGAGTTCTACATGCCTCCCACTGTTTTCTTTAGAGACAAATTCTCTTTCTAGGAAAACTCCAGTGCGAGCAACAAACACTTTGTTCTCAGAAGGTTTGTAGAAATAATACCCTTTTGTTTCTTTTGGGTATCCCACAAAATTACACTTATCTGATTTAGGTCCGAGCTTGTCGGAAGCTAGACGTTTTACATACGCTTCGCATCCCCAAATCTTCATAAAAGACATATTAGGACGTTTCCCAGTCCACATCTCATATGGTGTCTTTTGAACCGTCTTTGTAGGAACACGGTTAAGTGTAAAGGCAGCAGTTTCTAGGGCGTGACCCCAGAAGCTTATCGGAAGATCTGCATGACTCATCATGGATCGTACCATGTCTAACAAGGTTCGATTCCTCCTTTCAGACACACCATTCCATTGTGGTGTTCCAGGTGGAGTGAGTTGTGATATAATACCACACTCTTTAAGAAGATTATCAAATTCCTGGCTTAAGTATTCACCAACTCGATCTGATCGAATGGCTTTTATACTTTTGCCAAATTGGTTTTGTACTTCATTCTTGAATTCTTTGAACTTTTCAAAAGATTCAGATTTGTGTTTCATAAGATACACATATCCATATCTACTGAAATCATCAGTAAATGTAATAAAGTAGCAAAATCCAGATCTAGCTAGCGAACTCATGGGTCCACATACATCAGTATGTATGAGGCCCAATACATCGCTGGCCCGTTCACTATGTCCAGTGAAAGGCGCTTTAGTCATTTTTCCCAACAAACAAGACTCGCATACATCATATGATTCAAAATCAAATGAGTCCAAATACCCATCTTTATGGAGTTTGGATATGCGTTTCTCACTGATATGGCCCAAACGACAATGCCAGAGATAAGTCGGATTAGAATCTTTCGATTTTAGCCGTTTAGTATTTATATTATAGATAGGCATTTGTAAATCAAGAACATAAAGACCATTAAACATTTGTGCTACTCCATAACACATTTCATTTAAATAAAAGGAACAACTATTGTTCTTTATTATAAACGAAAAACCTTTCTTGTCTAAACAAGAAACAGAAATAATATTCCTGCTTATAGCAGGCACATAATAACAGTCTTCAAGTTCTAATACAAGCCCAGTGGGCAAAGACAAAAGGTAAGTTCCTACAGCTAATGCAGCAACTCTTGCTCCATTTCCAACGCGTAGGTCCACCTCGCCTTTAGCCAATGGTCTACTCCTTTGCAGTTCCTTCACATTTACACAAATGTGAGAACCACATCCAGTATCAAATACCCAAGATGTAGAAGTAGATAAATTGACTTCTATAACATATATACCTGAATTGGAAGTCCCACTTCCTTTCTTCTTCTTTAGATCTTCCAGGTAAGCATGACAATTCCTTTTCCAGTGTCCAGGCTTTCTACAGAAGTGACAATTACCTTCTTTAGCTATCCCACCTTTAGGCTTCAAAGCCTTATTGGATTTGGATTTGGCAACAGATTTAGATCCCATCTTCTTCTTTTTGCCTTTTCCATTTCCTTTGGCATTCCCCTTTTGTACCATCAACATGGGAGAGGGTCCTGCCTTTTTCATGTTGTTTTCAGCAGTTCTCAACATGCTCAACAACTCAGTGAGTGGTTTCTCAATTTCGTTCATGAGGTAATTCATGACAAATTGAGAATAGCTATTGTTCAATGATTGTAAAACAAGATCAGTTTGAGCCTCCTGAGTAAGTGGAAAGCCCAACCTATCTAGGTACTCAATATACCCAATTATCTTAAGAACATGTGGACCGACTGGATCACGTTCTCCCTGCTTGCAATGATACAATGCTTTGCTTGTATCATACCTCTCCTGCCGAGCATGCCCCTCGAACAACTTCTTAAGATGTTCAATCATGTCATAAGCATCCATCAACTCATGTTGCTTCTGAAGCTCAGGGTTCATGGTTGCTAACATAAGGCA
>CM025787.1:14960700-14981136 GCA_014636745.2 Centella asiatica | reverse complement strand
GCATAACATTAAATAAGAGATAAATAACGAATCTCTATTACATTATCCATTAAAGAGTATTTAATACAGCGGAAGTCTTAAAATAGGGCCCACACAGGCCTTAAAGTCTAAACATTTCTATAATTTTCTCCCTCTTCACCCTACCCTTGAAAGCCATCCACAGGAGGGATATCAGGAAGCTCTCAGAATTCCATCTTTTCTTTTCCCTTATGAGACGCATCGGTCGTCTCGCCATAACCTGCAAAAATTATAATCATAGCAACATGAGCGATTTACGCTCAGCAAGTATATATTCGATAGTATTTGGGTAAGCTTAAACGATGGAAAATAATGGTTTAAGTGTTTATGAGGTTGGACGAAAACAATGTCCAACACCTCCGAATAATATAGAAGAAAATAGTTTCTAGGGTCCCAGAGTGATAGCGAGGGATTTGACCCTTTTCTTAGAAGAATCTTGAATAACCACATGCGCCTTATAACACTGTCTGTTTGGCGCACGTGCCCTTAAGAACTCTTAATACCGTCTGTTTGGCGCAGGTGCCCTTAAGAACTATCTTAGATCAAACGTTATATCAGATGGCCAACCTGATCGTCTGACTTAACCATAATGACATACGTAGTCAATGCAGAAAAATTTGTCTGCAAGGGTTCGGTTACCGATGCCTCGGTTGCCGTTCCCTATCCATAATAGGCACGGGATGCCAGGCATATGCATCCACGTAACCGTTAGTTTACCCACACGGATATACTTTTCAAGTAAGGGGTAAAGAATAAGGCTTCTATATCCGTATAGGGTTTACTTTGACGTATTAGCGAACTTAAACAGCTAATAACCGCCCAAGAAGTACTTGTATCTAGTACAATATTTTTCACGTACATCGGATCGAATGATCATACGTTACTTAACTTTGAATAAATATCAACATAATATCAATATCATGTACGTATATCGAAGAATTGATTATACGCATTAGTTTGAAATATAAATCATTTGGAAACATATTTGTCATGAATATAAAAGAGATATGTACATGCATATCATTTCATAACATATCATACGCATATCGAAACAAGTGATCATGCGTTATCTTGAAATAAACATAAGATTGAATGTATACTTGCCTTTGGTCCTTAGAATTCTCACGTTTAACAACTCGTGAAAGCAGAAAATTCTGTAAAACATGTACAGATAATAATATGAGAAATCTCCACTTAAATACACATGATAAATGTTCATGCGAAGTGTTAATGAAATTCTCAAGTCTATACTTAACTACTTATGTCGTCACTCGTAATATTGGGATTCGGTTGGAACCGAATCGAAGTCCGAGAGATTAGTGAACTTGGTTAAACATCACTCATAGGTCCTCGATAATTTAAATTAATTATAGGAGGCCTTAGATTATTTAATAACTATTAATTAATCAACTTAAGCTTTAAATGATTATTATTAATCATTTAGAAATTATTCATTAATTATTATTTAATTGCTTTAATTAAATAATGATTGGTCTTAAATTAATTAAGAATTACTTCTTAATTAATCTACACTTAAATAATTTATTTAGTTATTTAAAAACCATTCATTAATTATTATTTAATCACTTTAATTAAATAATAATTAATCTTTAATCATTTAAAAAAACGTTTATTAATTATTATTTAAAAAAAATTTATTTTTGACACAATCCAAGTTTTCAAAAATAAAATAAACACTTACATTTTTTTATTTTTTTTTAAAAAAAAAATAATATTAATAAATGATTTTTAAATAATTAAATATTAATTATTATTTAATTACTCAAATTAAATAATAATTAATATTTAATTATTTAAAAATCATTTATTAATATTATTTTTTTTTTTAAAAAAAATAAAAAAATGTAAGTGTTTATTTTATTTTTGAAAACTTGGATTGTGTCAAAAATAAATTTTTTTTTTTTTTTTAAAGTGGGTTGAAATTTTAAAACTAAGTGGGTAAAATTTATTGGATCAAAGTCCAAAATTTTATTTTGAAATCCGGGTCAAAATTCGGGTCAAAACAATGGGTCGAACCGGGTCGAAATAGTGGGTCGGATCTGGGTCAACCGGGTCAAACCGGGTCAACCCATCACCTTCAACAAACTGCAGAATCCGGCCAGCAGCTAGCGCCGGCCGGCGAAAATTTGCAGAAACCGTCGAGTCCTACACTCACTGCCCGCGACCCACGCACACACACACACACTGATTCGAGGAAAGGCCATTACCGTGACTTTTAGCATAGGTAAATACCCCCCTACGCTTGATGCCACCGCCTGAAACTTACTGAAACAGAGATCGAAGCTCGCCGGAAAGCTCTCGCCATTAACGTCGGCGAGAAGCTTCGGCCGAGCTTCCAAATCTCATTCCTTCACCATTTTTGACGAATAAAACATGGAAATGATTCTAGAGATCACAAGAAACTCGTACATGCAATCAATTTCAATTTTCATCAACTACATCGCATGCTAGATCGATTTAAAGTTTCGGACATAGATGAAAATTTCATATGAACACGAAATCATAAATACTTAACTATTTCTCAAATTGTTTAAGGCAAAATGATCCTTACAAGTGCAGAAACATATTGATATAAATTATTTGAATTACCACGAACTACATCGGCCAAAATCTCGATTCAAAGTTTCGGGTTCTAGGGTTCTAAGTATTATGAATAAACCGTGGCTAAAGATTGAACAGCCGTCGCTAAAGGGTTTTTTTTTATTTAGATTTTGATTAAACTTCAAAAATTAATATCTCTCAATATATAAATGATATGAACAAGTGCAATATATGAAATTCATACTGAAAAATATCATCTACAACATGGTATAATTAGAAAAAATTTTCAGCGTAAAAATAAAAGTGCAGAATTTTTTTTTTTAACCTTTAAAAGCTTCAAATGAAAATTCCAAAACCTTGCTAGAGAGGAAGAATAATGCTCCGAATTTGAGAGAGAGTTTGTGAAATATGTTTACTGAATATGCTGTAATGAGATTACTAACCATGCAAGGAAGGAAATTAAGGAGTAATTTACTACCTAATAAATGCACCATTTAAAATTTGAATTTCAAATTTAAATCCCTAATTAATTGCATCCTAATTGCATGGTAATTATTATTGTAACTGATGTAAATTAATCATTTACCATGGGAGTAATTAGTAAAAAATTTATTTACCCACAATTTACATTTTTAATGGTTATGCATTTATTTATTGCATTAACCGAAAAAATTTAATCCGCCTCGGCGAAATAAAAAAAATGCGTTTATAAAATTATTATCAAAATTAACATCTAGTAGTTTAAAATAAATATCTAGTCACAATTTATTGTCTCGCAATAATTAAAAAGTATAGCATTCGTTATAAATATTAATGAACGTGTGCGTAATGAATTACGTAATCGTTACGTACACGTAACCGTAAAAAAAATATATATATATATATATATTTACTGGATGATAAATTCATAAATAACCCTCAAAATTTTACTTTTGAATTATTGGGTGCTCACAGGGACAACAACATTGATGAATGCTGCTCAATATCAGCAGACAACCTTTATCAGTAGCATCTTTGAGGTTTCAACGAGATACAATGAATTTATACAGCAGGATTAAAGAGACTGCTTAGCTATTAGCAGGATCTTTTCCTTCACCTAAGCAAGAAGTTTATTGTATTGCTAAGAACATAAGTCCTTGCTTAAGCAAACAAGATGTTAGAATAACAGATTCTTACTCTAAATTTAACATGACTAATTCATTTATTAGTTTGTTAAAATGATTTTCATCCAAAGGTTTTGTAAAGGTGTTTGCTAATTGATTTTCAGTAGGAATATAATTTATCTCTATTGTACCTTGTTGTATGTGATCTCTAATGAAATGATGCCTTATATCTATATGCTTAGTCCTGGAATGTAAAACAAGATTATAAGCAATGGCTATAGAACTGGTATTATCACAGAATATAGGGATAAACTTGAAATCAAACCCATAGTCAGCAAGTTTTCATCCACAAAATTTGTTCAACACCTCATGTTGATATGTACTCAGCTTCAGCAGTGGATGTTGATACAGAGTTTTGCTTCTTGCTAAACCATGAGACAAGTCTTCCTCCTATAAATTAGCATGTACCACTTGTGCTTTTTCTATCAATTTTACACCCAGCAAAGTCCGCATCCAAATATCCAACAAGATCGAAGTTAGAATCTTTTGGGTACCAAATTCCTAAGTTAGGAGTTCCTTTGAGATATCTGAGAATCCTTTTAACATAAGTTAAATGTGATTCCTTGGGGTTAGATTAAAAATGTGCACAAATACATGTAGCAAACATAATGTCAGGTCTGGTTGTAGTTAAGTAAAGCAAGGATCCGATCATACCTCGATAGCTTGTTATATCTACGGATTTACCTTACTCATCTTTATCCAACTTTGTTGCTGATGACATGGGAGTTTTCATAGGGCTTGTTGTCTCCAATCCAAACTTCTTAAACAAGTCTTTTGTATACTTTGATTGATTTATGAAAATTTCATCACTGGTCTGCTTAATTTGAAGTCTAAGAAAGAAATTCAACTCTCCCATCATGCTCATCTCAAATTTGTTCTGCATAAGCTTAGCAAATCTTGCACAAAGTTTTTCACCAGCAGAACCAAATATTATTGTGACGGCCCCAAAAATCCCATATTGGACTTTGGGCACCGTCAGTAATTGACAAAAGAACAATAATAACATCCAAGCATACATGTCATTAAATTAAGAGAAATAATTATAAATCTCTATTACATTATCCAAAATAAATGAATGTTTGACAGCGGAAGTCTATGAGGGTCCCACACAGGCCTTACAATCTAAACATTTCTATAATATCCTCACGCTTCACTCTTCCCCTAAAAGTCATCCATATGAGGCGATCAGAAAGCGTTCATCATGCCATTCTTTTTTTGCCTTTAGTAGACGGCTCCACCTTCCCGCCATATCCTGTAAAACATTTGATAATAGGACCATGAGCGATTTACGCTCACAAGTATATAAACAAGTATTGGGTAAGCTTTGAAAGAGGGATAATTTATTGAGCATAAGTTTTTATGAGGTTTGACAGAAACAATGTCAACACCTCTTAATATCTTGGAAAAAAAATGGATTCTAGGGTCCCCAAGTGATAATGAGGTGTTTGACCCTTTACTTAAAAGAATACATTCACATGCGCCTTATAACCATGTCCGTTTGGCGCACGTGCCCTTAAGAACTTTGTATCAAATAGTATATCTGTGGCGCCCCCGGAAATCCCCCCCAAGCCGGGCCTCGGGCACTGTCAACAAATTTGGGTGACAGTCCTCGAGATCCCCAGGTTGGAACCCTGGGCTACGCCAGGAAACTGCAACACAACATCACATAACAGCAATGAAAACAACATGACAAAGCATTTACAGCACTCATGCGAGAAATATATTCTCAAATACATCATCTTACAAAATCTAAATGTTTGAAAATAAACAAGCTGCAGCAGAAACAAAGCTTTAGATGGCCCATCTGGCGTTACAATCTAAACACTTCTATGATGGCCTCTCGCTTCACTTTCCCTATAAAGGCCATCCAAAGGAGAGATATCAAGAAGCTCTAATTATACCATTCTCTCTTTTCCTTTATCAGGCGACTCGACCTTCTTGACATAACCTGTAAAACATTTCATAACATTTCACATGAGTGTTTATGCTCAGCAAGTATATATTCATAAGCAAGAAGAACAGATAACTCAAAAACTTTAATATTCTTCGAGGTTGGGCGAAGCAATGCCAACACCTCGTGATAATCAATAAACATTTATCATCTAGGGTACCCAAGTGATATCAAGGGTTAACCCTCTTACAATAACTCATGATTCGCCCTCCCTTCACCAGATAATGCATCACCTGACCATCTTGATCATTATCTGACTTCCTTTAACAATCAAATTTCATCCCAGCTGGTCAGCTTGGTCATTTGATCCATCATTTGACATACGTAGTCACTTGCAAAAAACATTTGGTCTGCGAGGGTTTGATTACCAATGCCTTGCCTTGGTATCTCATTCCCTATCATCATTGGCCAGAATACCAGGCGAAAGCATTCAATAGCCCTTTAACTTCCCATATGGAGTATATCTTCTTGAAAACATTTTATCATTTTAAATTGGCATGATCAACAATTAAAAGCATCGACTGCCAAACACATTGGCGTGCTCAACAGATAAAAGTTGACTACCGATGATTTTTCTATATACCCATACGAAAGCTAGTCAAGTGTGCATACAAGTTCATGATTGCAACACTCTTGCATCATCATCATCATTTTTTGGTGTGCTAGCGACTTTAAACAGCTAGCAATCACCCAATAACATATAGCTCAATCATTAACATCTTTTCACGTACATCGGATCAATGATCGTACGTTACTTAATCATAAAAAAAAGATCATCATCATGCATAAGCTTTAACATCATTCATTTACGTAAATCGAAATAATGATTCTACGTAATCAGTAAGAAAGGAAGTGGAATGAATATTTACTTGCCATGGTCCTTAGCTAAAATTCACTACATTGGTTGTAAAAGGGTTCTGTAAAACATCATTGTGGGTATAACATGAGAAATCTATACTTTGAAAGGATAACTATGCAAAACGGAGGATGGCCATCGGGCATATTTTACCTGTCAGGGGATACATTACCCATTAGAGACTACAGATGACATTATCAGGGACTAGACTTAGCCTGTCAGAGACTAAGGCTGACATCACCAGAGACTATCCTTAGCCCGTCGGAGACTAAGGTTGACGTCACCAGAGACTATCCTTAGCCTATCGGAGACTAAGGCTGACATCACCAGAGACTATTCTTAGCCTGTCTGTGAAGACCCGGATTTGTAAATAAATTCCGTTATGAGATTTAATTATTTTAACTTATTTTTCTTCATGAAAATTATTTTCTTATAAGTTGTGAAAATTGAAATTAGGCTGACATCTACTACAAGATGTTTGTTAAAGATTTTTCAAAAGTAGTTGTGCCTTTGACAAACTTGACAAGAAAAGTTGTGAAGTTTGATTGGAATTCTGATTGCGAGAAGAGCTTCCAAGAATTAAAGACAAGATTAACTACAGCCCCTACCCTGACGCTACCAGATGATAAGGGAGAGTTTATCATTTTCAGTGATGCGTCAAAACAAGGGCTTGGAGCAGTTTTAATGCAGCATGGTAAAGTAATTGCTTATGCCTCAAGGCAGCTGAAGGATTGTGAAAAACGATATCCTACGCATGACTTGGAGCTAGCAGCAATCGTTTTTGCCTTAAAGATTTGGAGGCACTACCTCTATGGTAAGAAGTGCGAAATATATACTGACCACAAAAGTTTAAAGTACATATTTACGCAAAAAGAACTCAACATGCGACAAAGGCGTTGGTTGGAGTTGATTCAGGATTATGATTGCTCTATCAACTACCACCCTGGAAAGGCAAATGTAGTTGCTGATACGCTCAGCCGTCGCGAAAGATTGAATGTGATTACCACTCAGGAAGAAGTTATAAAGGAATTTGAGCACCTACAGCTGCATGCACTTACCATGACTCAAAGGATGGAAGTAGAGCAAGAAATTCAAGCTCGGCCCCAGTTGCACGACCTCATTAAGGTCGCACAAGAAGAGCATGATGAAGAAAGGACCAAATTGATTAAAGGAGAGAAAGGCAAATGCCTCATGCACAACGATGGACTTTTACGATTTGAAGGTCGAATTTGGATTCCTACAAAAATGGAATTGAGACAAGAGCTTCTTCACGAGGCCCACAACTCAAAATTCTCTTTTCATCCCGGAGGCACGAAAATGTACCAAGATTTGAAGCAAAGTTTTTGGTGGCCCAACATGAAAAGGGAGATAGCTGAATGGGTAAGCAAATGCTTAACATGCCAACAAGTTAAAACAGAGCATCAAAAACCAAGTGGGTTGTTGCAACCACTGGAAATTCCTGAGTGGAAGTGGGAATTTATTACGATGGATTTTGTTGTTGGTTTACCAACCACGCTGGGTGGAATGAATGACATTTGGGTTATAGTCGACAGATTGACCAAGTCAGCCCATTTCTTGGCTATAAAGTATACCTACAAGATGGATCAAATGGTGAAGTTATATGTCAACGAAATTGTAAGTCGACATGGAGTGCCAGTCTCCATCGTCTCTGATCGAGATCCGAGGTTTACCTCAAGGGTTTGGAAGAGTTTCCAGGAATATCTGGGGACAAGGTTAGACATGAGTACAGCTTATCATCCCCAGACAGATGGTCAATCTGAACGCACGAACCAAACCCTAGAAGATATGCTTCGAGCTTGTGTTCTCGATTTTAAAGGGCATTGGGACAACTATCTACCACTGGTTGAATTTGCCTAAATTAATAGCTACCATGCCAGCATTGGGATGGCGCCATTTGAAGCATTGTATGGTCGAAAGTGTAGAACTCCACTTTATTGGAATGAAGTGGGAGAACGAAGATTAATTGGACCGGAGATAGTCCAACAAACTGAGGAAGCAATTAAAGTGATCAAAACTAGATTGAAGGCGGCTCAAGACCAACAAAAGCAATATGCTGATCAACACAGAAAGAACCAAACACTGGAAGTTGGAAGTTATGTGTTGCTGAAGGTGTCACCCTGGAAGGGCATAATGCGTTTTGGCAAGAAGGGAAAGTTAAGTCCCCGCTTTGTGGGACCATTTGAGGTATTGAAGAAAATTGGTGAAGTGGCCTATCAAATAGCCTTACCACCAGCTTTGGGTCATGTGCATGATGTATTTCACATCTCAGTTTTGCGCCCTTTTAAGGGCAACTATGAAGGAATATTAGACTATCAATCGATAGATCTGCGGAATAATTTAAGTTATGAAGAGATCCCTGTCCAGATATTAGATCGGCAGGTTAAAATTCTCAGGAATAAAGAAATTCCTTCTGTAAAGGTGTTATGGAAGAATCATGGTATGGAGGAAGCTACTTGGGAGCTTGAAAGCGTTATGCTTGATAAGTACCCCCATTTGTTTGAAAGTTAAGTTTCGAGGACGAAACTTCTGTAAGGGGGGGAGGATGTGAAGACCCGGATTTGTAAATAAATTCCGTTATGAGATTTAATTATTTTAACTTATTTTTCTTCATGAAAATTATTTTCTTATAAGTTGTGAATATTGAAATTATATTTTCTTATGAAAAATTTATCTGCAATGTGATGTCCAAAAGATTTTTTAAAATGATTTTGTAAAGCTCATGAGGTTATGAGTTGTTCTACCCTTAAGGAGTGTTTTGCGGGAATGCCTCGGGTAGCTACAGTACCCGTCCTCTTTTTAAATAATCCACTGCTGGGGGGGAACAGCAGCATTAAATGCTCATCATCCCTATCATTACCCTTGAGTCAGCTATGAAAGATGACCGATGGACACATCAATCGTTTCAACCACTCTTTCCTTCTTCAGTCATTTCCATTCTTTTCATAGCCAACGGCTGAGATCAAGTTGATCCGACGGTCCTTGTTGTTCAAACAAGTGATATATATACACATCACGCTGTTGTAACCCTGATTCTACCTTTCTAAACTTCCATCAAACTTAAATTTAATTTTTGAGACAGCAGTTCTTCTTGAAGGATAAACCGGAGCATTTATTTCCTTCCTAACAGAAAGGAGGTAAGAGCATCTCATTTAAGTCTTGCTATATTTCTTGCATCTCTGCTCTACCTACCACATTTAATACCATGTTCATTTATTTTCAAAAGTATGATTTAATGCATATTCTAACGATCGGAGTTAATGTCATTTATTTCAAGTTGTCTAGGATGGGTGTAGTGTTGTTGACAGCCACTTGGTGGACAAACCTTTAACTACCAAACATTCTTTGTCAGTAGTTGCAACCCCATGCTTGAGTATTCTTTAACCTGATTTTTAACCCTAAACCGTGTTTAGGATGGCATGCAGACCATAGGAAATGTTACGTATCACTGAGAGAATGATGAGTTTTGACCTAAGTGTGGTTATGGTTGAGGGCACCACACATGGAGGAGTGAGGAAGACGACCCTGTATCTGAGACAGACCTTAACCTAGTCTCTGACGGGTTTGAATTAGTCTCTGATCTTGTAAGATAATCCCCGATAAGTTATTAATCCCCGATAGGTTGATAATCCCAGATGAGTTATTAATCCCCGATGGGTTGATAATCCCCGATGAGTTATTAATCCCCGATGGGTTGATAATCCCCGATGAGTTATTAATCCCCGATGGGTTGATAGTCCCCGATGAGTTATTAATCCCCGATGGGTTGATAATCCCCGATGAGTTATTAATCCCCGATGGGTTATTAGTCTCCGATGAATTAAAGCGTAGTAATTCCCTGATGCGTAGTTTGTTTTAAAACTATAAAATGATATTTTCTTAAATTATTTTAAGATGTTCAAATTGATTTATTAACCTCAATAGTTTTTATATCAGATTGAGACGTTATAAGTTAAGGACATCACATGTGGATTTTCCCTCATATTTTAACCCAGATATTAAATTCATCTTGTGATATGTATATTCTTACAGAATTTTCCACTCACGAGTAAATTAAATTTTGGTCGTGAGCAAAGGACTGAGGCAAGTATATTCACAATCTCACGCTTATTTCAGTTTAACGCATTATCATTTGTTCTGATATGCGTAGAAGGTTGGATTTATACTTTAATTGTTTTGATGAATGAGCATGCTATGCTTTTGATTCTGCTAGCATGATATGAATGATGATGCATGGATATAAATGAGCTTTGAATTTCAGCTATGTTTTCAATCTTATATCTGTGCAATGAGAATGTGAATGATGCCCCTTATGGGGGTTATGCCACATGGTTGGCAAGAGGAAAGGAAAGGTGATGATGTGTTCTTCACCTGACCAAGAGGAAATGTTATTTGACTACGTAGTCACTCAGAGGGATCATGCGGTCTAGCCTGGCCAGCTGTGTACTGTATGGTTAGCAGATCCACGGGTGTAGCCCCCGTTGGATATATGAGAAAGTATGATCAGGTGTATACCTGACTTTCTTCAAGGGAGGATCACAAGTTGTATATCATCAGTGAATCCTCAAGGATATTTGGAAGTTTCCGAGGTCTTGGCATTGCTTCACCAAGCCTCACAAACAGAATTTGAATTTCTCTCCTTTGATTCCAGATGAAATTCGTTGAATTATTCATATTTTTCCTCAATGTGTATATACTTGCTGGGCGTAAAACGCTCACCCGTGTTGAATGTTAATGTCTTGCAGGACAGAAAGCTAAAGCTGAACGCTCTGATAAGGGGAAAGCAAAGATGATAAGCTACTAAGTGTTTATCATTTTGATAGAACTGATGAAGGATAGAACTAAGAGTTAATGAGATTTATTTTGTTATTAAGAAATGATGTAATAGCTTCCGCTGTGATTACTAAATTCTTGGGTTGTAATAACTCTTAAATGCTGTTTTTATTCAATATTTAGTTATGAATGGATGAATGGTTATCTTTACCTTCTTATGATGATGCCCTAGTCCGGTATAGGATTATGGGGTCGTCACACTGTCGGAGACTAAGGCTGACGTCACCAGAGACTATTCTTAGCCTGTCGGAGACTAAGGCTGACGTCACCAGAGACTTTTCTTAGCCTGTCGGAGACTAAGGCTGACGTCACCAGAGACTATTCTTAGCCTGTCGGAGACTAAGGCTGACGTCATCAGAGACTATTCTTAGCCTGTCAGAGACTAAGGCTGACATCATCAGAGACTATTCTTAGCCTGTCGGAGACTAAAGTTGATGTCATCAGAGACTAATATCTACTCATTGGAGACTAACATTAACTCATCAAAGACTAATGTTATCTCGTCAGAGACTAATATTAGTGCTTGTCTCCGTTTCGATGGAAGACCTTATGTTTTCCTAGTGAGACGACCTAGAACTTGTTGAAGGGGGGTTGAATACAAGTTCTTACAACTTTTTTAAATTCTTGTTCTTTTAAGAAATTAAACTTTTCTGCGGAATATAAAGAACAAGATCAAAACTCTATAAACAATCATTTTTTATTGATTTAACAATTGATTACAAGTTTTCTAACAATCAAGACAAACTTTGATCGTCAACTTCTATTCTGTATATTAAGAAAATACAACTCTTTCAATTCTATACAGCTTCGTATATCTTCTGTAATATATTTAATTACAGCTTCTAAAAAACTAAGTTACCAAAAACCTAGCTTCCTAATTCAAATCAAATACAATCTTTCCAATTGAAAGATTTCTAACAAGTTTCCTTGTCAGCTACGTCTTCAATAAAGTCTACGTGTGCATGGAAGACTTTCCTTCTTTGATTTGAACTCTAACTCCATCAGTGATTAAGTCCTCGACTAATCTCCGATGGCTTCCTTCATTAGTCCTTGATCACTTCGAGTAATCTCTGATGCTTTACTTCGAGTAATCTCCGATGCTTTGGCTTTAGTCGCTGATGACATCAGCTTTTAATCTCCGAGGTATTGTGTTAATCACTGATGACGTCAGCATTAATCTCTGACTCTTTAGTTCCAATCCCCGATAACGTAAGCTTTAATCTCCGATGAACAATCCCTCAATCTCTAATGAACAAAACTTTAATCTCCGATGAAGGAATCTTCAATCTCCGATTAAGAAAACTTTAATCTCCGATGGGCAAAGTCCAATCTCTGATAAACAAAAACTTAGTCTCTGATGAACTTTTCCCTTAATCTCCGACAAGCCAAATTCAATCTTCGAAGGACTAATAAATTTAAAACAACTTGTTAAACAAACTCAACAAGCATTCCAGCAGTACATACAAATAAAATAAATCTATCTCTTTATTATAATGACTAATTTACAAACAAGAGATACTACTGCTAGCTACAAAACTAAAGTGTTACAAACCAACACTTTTCTGTACATTTGTATTCCTAAGTATTCTAAAGACAATCATCATCAAATGTTCATAAAACCTAACAATCTCCCCCTAATTATGAATATCAGAATGATAAGCATAATTTCAAGGTGGATGATGATGTCAAAACTCAACTATCAAAATTTACTTAGAAAAAAAATAAAGAATAATAAAATTACAAATGTACCTAAATTCAAGATCTTTAATCTATCATTCAGCTTCTCTCCCCCTGGATAATGTACCCAACTTCTCCAAAGTTTAAACAAACCTTGGCTACACTGAATAATACATTCAGCTGCTCCAAGACTATGTCTGGCTTCAAAAAAAACTTGTACAACAATCAATATTTCTTTATTCTTCTATTTTCCCTTATTCGTTCTAGCCTTTCCATCAACAGCTTTTTGAGAACAACTTCAGTTGCTTCTTCTGCATCTTTAAGAAGTTTGATAAATCCTTCTAGATGATTTTCACTCACTTGATTGATGTCTCTGTTGTAGTCAAAGAAAACTTTCTCCCCATGGAAAGTCTCATACCATAATCCGAGAGGTATAGGTTTAGAAAGATCAGTTTGAACTTGGTTCACACTTTTTATCTCCTTTATTACCTTCTTGATCTGGTTTCGAAATTCCATGTTGAGCTTTGTAGTGACAAGTATTGTAGACAGCAGCCATTCCAAATCCTCTTTTGATTGCCCCTCCAAGTCTGGCTTAGCATACTTCATAGAATCTCCATCTTTGAAGAAGATCTGAAGTAAATCTTTGTCATTTCAACCCTTGATCAGATTAATTAATATTCCTTGTATTTCTTTTCAAGGCTTTGATCATTTCACTCGTACTGGCCATATCAACTGTGTAAGGCTTCCTTGATGGAGCTGTTTATGGCTTTGTTGGTCCACTTACAGACACCAAGGCAGTCTCAGTTGACCTTGGAGGTTCTTCATTTGTAGTCTCTTTCCTTGAAGGCTTTTTCTTGGCTACTACCACTTTCCTTGCACTTGTTTTCCTTGTTGAGTGTTTCTTCTTTTTAGATTCCTCCTCCTTCCTCTCTTGTTCTGCAGCCATATCCTCCTCTTGCTAAAGTTTTTGAGCAAGCATAGCATCAGCATCTATCAATTTCTGCTCTCGAGGATAGACCAACTCCACTTTCCCATCCACTATTAGTTCAATTGGAGTGGGAAAATGAGTTGTCTTCATGGCATCCCCCAGTAGCTTGGGTTGTCCTGGTTGAGTGGAGATTTGCTTCTTTGGTTGCTCAACCATGACTCCCTTGCCTTTGTCTTTTGAAGTAGTTGGGGCTGCTGCAGATGGTTTGGAAGAAGTAAATGTTGTTGCTGCTGCTGGTATTGTTGATATTGTTGTTGTTGCTGTTGTTGTTGCTGCTGCTGCTGTTGGTAATGTTTTAACCCTGGACTCAAGTTTGTCCAAGGTTGCCTTGAGTTCATCAAGACTTGCATATGACTTCATTACTGGATCACTCTCCCCCTTTTTGACATCAGCATCCTTAGAGTGGGCAGAGAGAGGGAGTTGAGTAGCAATTTGTTTCAGAAGGGTATGCATTTGATCAAATTTAACTTCAAGGTTACTCAGTCTGCTGTCAGTTTTAGCTTTGTCTTTGATCATAGCCTGAATATTCATGACAGTCTGCCTTGAAAAATGTCCTTCATAATGCCTTTTAATAGAATCTGTCTGTAAAGACATCTGCTTCCTCATCTCTTCCAGTTCAGTCTTCATGCCAGTTGCCAAGTAGTGAAAAAATTTAGCATTTAGGTGCACGGACTTGGTTACTTCTCCTGCAACATCCTGAAAGGATTTGGTAGCTGCAAGAGACCCTATATTGGTCACGTATTCCTGCCTGTACAAGGCAGCTGCTTCCTCCAGGGTGTTGTTAAAATCTGAATCCAGCCAGGCATCCACATTCTCTGGCTTTGGAGTCTCCTCTACAGTAGTAGATTCAAATGCAAGCCTAGTCTTCATAGCAGAAAGGTGATTTTCTCTTTGTTGAAGATTTAGAAGTTCTTCATAGGCTGCATTTGACATTTCTGATATGACCTGCAAGTTTGCAGCCACTGCACTGGAGCTTCCTCCAACTTCTCTTGTTGATGTAGAGACAGTTGGAGCTTCTGTTTGGATTTGGGTGGAGGGAGCCACAGGTTTGAAAAATTCACCTGTTGAGAATTTCTCTCTTTTCTTTTCTTCAAGGATCTCATCCTTGCTCACACCCTCTCCTTTTGCCTGGGGTTGGGCACCCAGCTTCTCTTTCTCTCTTTTTTCCAAGCTCGCTAAGGCTTGACTCTCTATTTGTATTTCCTCTCCTTTTTCCAGGTCAGGAGCCTGACTCTCACTAAATATTCTCTCAACCTCACTCATATGGATATGTGCACCCTGTCCTGAAGAAAGAGGGGTTTGAGAAGTAGTGTCATCATGGAGGAGGGTTACCCTTAAAATGGAAATTGGTTGGGTGTCCTCCATGGAAAGTGTAGGAGAACTAGCTGCACTTGTACTTTGAACAAGTGGTTCTTGTGGGCTAGATCCTGAAGTATGATCTTGGACAGTTTGCAATGTTGTTCTAGTCTCTTGAGATTGACTAGTTTCTGTCCAAGTCAGTAAGAGTGTTGGCTCCTCTTGAGAAAGTTCAAGAGGATCAGAGATTATATTTTCAGAAGAATCAAGTGTAGGGGAAACAGGAGAATAATGGACAGTAGGGAATGTTGGTTGTTCCTCAAGGGCAAGGGGTTGAGAAACATCAATTGATGACACTGTGTGTGCACTCATTGTGTCACTCTTTTCTTGTATTTGATCTCTCTTAGTCTTAATTTGTGCAGACTCTATAACAGATGTCCCTAGTTGAGGACTTTCTTCAATGTCAATGTCCTTTTGGGAGGACATTAATAGATTACTGTCTTTCCTTATAACCTCCATTGCCTTTTAGGAAGCAATGGATTGCTTTTGGCTAAGGGTGACAAGTCTCTTCTTTCTCTGAGGTGCCACCTCAGCTTCTTTTTCTCCCTCAGTCTCACTAGCACCCTCTTTTGTTTTTCTCTTGATTGGGAGCTTTTTGGCTATTCTGGTATATGTAACCACAGTCTTTTGGGAGGCTGTGGAGGGGGCTTTGGATTGTGATTGAGAAGTTGTTGGGCGATTAATTGGTGTTTGTGTGGTATCCCCAAAGAATTCCAAAGAATATGAGGTTGGAAGAGTGTCAATGAGAAAGTTTCTCATGACAGTTGGATAGAATAGAGGTACATTTACCTTTGCCTCATACTTCTTCAAATCACTAATTACTCTTTTTGTCTGTAAAACAGTAGGCACAACTTGCATACTAGCAATATTAAGGTTAGGTATTAAGTGATTTGCAATCATCATTAAAAACCTAGCATAATAAATTTTAGTTTTGTTGCCAGTTTTATGTTTTTCAATCAGATTGTGCAAAATCAAAAGCCCTAAATTAATATACCTATTATACAACACACTATATGCAATTTCTTGTGAAATAGTGGTGATGGCATCATATCCACTGCATTTTGAAGTAAAGGATTTGGTTATAATGTCAAAGAACAATGACCACTCTGGCCTAAGATGGGGACGTGTGATGGTCCCAACAGAACTTATTTCAGTATTATAGTTTAAGTCCTTAAACATACCTATAAGTTCTTCATCAGAGGCAAGGGGGTCATAGTTTTCCCTTATGGGTATGTGAAGTGCATTATTAACCGTGGTATGAGTAATAGTATAGTCTGTGTTTTCATACCTGAAACTTACCTGTGGAGAGTCATCACTTTCATCAGTGATTGTTGCAGTGCTCCACATGGTTGATATTACTTCTGCAGCTTGGATGGGAGCTTCATAAATGGCGTATTGTAGTGGAGAGTTCTTGAGGAAATCCACAAAGGGGTAGTATTTTGCTTCAAAATCATATTTATCAACCACCCCTGCATGGTTAGTTTTGATAAAATCGAACTCACCAAACTTGAAGCACACTGTTTTTGCCGCCATTGAAGAGATCTGTAAACTTTGTGAAGAAAGCTCAAAGAGAGATTAAATTGCAGAGAATTTGAGAGAGAAATCAAATTGCAGATTTTGATACTTGTGATTACAAACGTTTTTGAAATTACTTTTATTAAAGTATAAGAGACGTTTGCTATTCAAGGATCAATTTACCCTTTTTCAGAGATTGCCCTAATCTCTGATTGACCCATGTGATAAGAGATTGACCCGATTAGTCTCCGATGTAGTAATTACTCATCGGGGACTAAAATAATCTCCGATTAATTAACTCATCGGGGAATAATCGAGTCTCTGATGAAGTAATTTTAACTGATCGGGGATTAGTTAAACTACACATCGGGGATTAATCGAGTCTCCGATGAAGTAATTTTAACTGATCGGGGATTAGTTAAACTACACATCGGGGATTAATCGAGTCTTCGATGAAGTAATTTTAACTGATTGGGGATTAGTTAAACTACACATCGGGGATTCTTTAATCTCTTATCACTCTTTTTCTCAGGGACTTAATCCCTGCTTTAGTTTTATCTTTCAAAAACTTTTCCAACAACCATATTGATGATTATTGGCTTTATGTATCTGTTTTATCATATTTAAAACAACTTCTTTTTCCAGAATTAATTATTCTAGCTTCATGCAACTGTCAAACAACTTGAAAGTTAAAACTTTAATTTTTAGAACCATAATTCAACATTCCTAGTTCAGAAACTAGTCTGTTAAATGTAGATTCATCCAAAGGTTTTGTAAAAATATCTGCAAGTTGTTTATCAGTTGTAACCCAGTGCAATTCAATATTTCCTTCACTAACATGTTCCCTAATGAAGTGATATCTTATATCTATGTGTTAGTTCTTGAGTGTTGCACTGGATTTTCAATTATGGCTATGGCACTAGTGTTATCACAATAAATTGGGATTTTGGATAGTTTCATACCATAATCTTGGAGTTGATTTTTGATCCACAAGATCTGTGCACAGCAACTCCCAGCTGCAATGTATTCAGCTTCTGCTGTTGAAGTAGAAACTGAATTTTGTTTCTTGCTAAACCAAGAAACAAGTCTGCCTCCAAGAAGTTGGCAGCTTCCACTTGTGCTTTTCCTGTCAAGCTTACACCCTGCATAATCAGCATCTGAATAACCAATTAGTTTAAAATCAGATTTTTTGGGATACCATAATCCAAGATTTGGGGTACCCTTTAGATATCTGAGTATTCTTTTTACAGCAATCAAATGTGACTCTCTAGGGTCAGCTTGAAATCTAGCACATAGACATGTTGAAAACATTATATCAGGTCTACTTGCAGTTAGATACAAAAGTGAGCCTATCATGCCTCTATAGCTAGTAATGTCTACTTTCTTTCCTTTTAAATCCTTATCTAGCTTAGTGGCTGTGGGCATAGGTGTTTTTGCAAAAGTACAATCAACCAAATCATATTTTCTCAGTAAGTCCTTAATGTATTTAGACTGACTGATGAAAATTCCCTCAGTTGACTGTTTAATTTGCAATCCTAAGGAAAATGTTAATTTACCCATCATGCTCATTTCATATCTAGATTGCATAAGTTTTGAAAATTTTGCACACAGTTTTTCATTAGTAGACCCAAAAATAATATCATCAACATATATTTGCACAAGTATAACATCAGAGCCTTGAATTCTATAAAACAATGTTTTATCTATGATACCTCTTACAAATTTATTTTCTATTAAAAACTGAGAAAGAGTATCATACCAGGCTCTTGGTGCTTGTTTTAAGCCATAGAGTGCTTTGTCTAACTTGTAAACATGATTAGGAAATTTGGAGTCTACAAAACCTGGGGGTTGTTGAACATAGACTTCTTCTTCCAATTTTCCATTAAGGAAAGCACTCTTGACATCCATCTGGTACACTTTGAAGTTCTTGTAGGATGCAAAAGCAAGAAAAATTCTAATAGCTTCAAGTATAGCCACTGGTGCAAAGGTCTCATCATAGTCAATTCCTTCCTCTTGAGAGTATCCCTTTGCAACCAGTCTTGCCTTATTCCTTGTAATTGTACCAGTTTCATCCAATTTGTTTCTGAAGACCCACTTGGCACCTATTATAGATCTGTTCCTTGGTTTGGGTACCAGTCTCCAGACTTTGTTTCTAACAAATTGGTTTAATTCTTCTTGCATGGCAATAATCCAATCAGGATCTTGAAGTGCTTCCTCAATTTTCTTCGGTTCAATCTTTGATAGAAAACTGAGGTACAAACATTCATTTTGTGTTGCACTTCTAGTCCTAACTCCATCCTCAATATTTCCAATGATCAAATCTATTGTGTGGTCTCTCAACCATGGTCTAGTTTTTGGCAGATTTGATCTTGAACTAGAGGCTTCATTTTCTAGATTGATAATATTCAATCCAGCTTCATTAGAAGAGTTTGCTCCCCCTAAACTATTGATCTTTTCTTCATTAACTCCCCCTGAGTTAGATATCTCAATAGTCTCTGTGTGTGCATCAGGGATACTAGTCTCTAATGTATCATTAGTCTCCGATGGAGAATTAATGTTATCAGTGACTTGTGTTCCATTTTGTTCCAGTACTCTAGTCTCTGATAATACTTCAGTTCTTGGTACTTCATGCACAACAGTCAACTCCCCCTCAATTAAAGAGGAATCACTGTTATTTTGGGGATTTTCAGCATTTTCTGTTGGATATTCCCATGCATCCAATTCATTCTCAAAACTGAGAGGTTCATGCAATCCTTGACCAAGCATTCCTGGAATCTTTCTATCATCAAATGCAAATTGAATGGATTCCACAATGACCTTGGTTCTTAAGTTATAAACTCTGTATGCTTTGCTTGACAGTGAATAACCTAAGAAGATTGCTTCATCAGACTTATTGTCAAATTTTCCTCTTGTCTCTGATGAATCTCTCAGTACAAAGCACTTACAGCCAAACACATGTAAAAACTTGAGAGTTGGTTTTCTCCCAGTCATCAATTCATAAGGTGTTTTGTTGTATGCTTTGTTTATCAAGGACCTGTTTTGTGTAAAACATGCAGTGCTTATAGCTTCCTCCCAAAAGTAGGTGGGAAGCTTAGCCTCTTGCAACATGGTCCTTGCTGCTTCAATGAGGGTTCTATTTTTCCTCTCAACAACTCCATTTTGTTGAGGAGTTCTAGGTGCAGAGAATTGATGAGTAATTCCTTTTTCAGTGCAGAATTCAATTACTTGGGAATTTTTGAATTCTGTTCCTCTGTCACTTCTTATTACCCTCACTGTTTTACCTGACTCAGTTTCTATTTTCTTGACATGATCAATAATTAACTGAGCAGCTTCATTCTTTGCAAAGAGGTATTTTTCCCAAGTATACCTTGTGTGATCATCAACAATTACCAGTGCATATCTATTCCTTAAGATAGACATCACATTCACTTGACCAAACAAATCCATATGGAGAAGTTGTAAAGGGTCAGTGATTGATGTTGCTGGTTTGTTTTTGAAT
>CM025787.1:14942474-14959047 GCA_014636745.2 Centella asiatica | reverse complement strand
ATGCCAGCTACCAATCCTTTCCTCACAAGACTATTGATATTCTTGAAATTCAAGTGGGAAAGCTTCTTATGCCAAAGCCAACTCTCATCAGTTGAAGCTTTGCTATAAAGACATGTGATTTGATCAGTTGAAGAAATGAGATTTGCAATGTACAAATTTCCTTTTCTTTTTCATATCAAAATCACAGTCCCTGATTCTTTGTCACTTACTAAACATTGATCTTCTTTATAAGTGACATTGAATCCCTTATCACACAGTTGACTCACACTAAGTAAATTGTGCTTTAAGCCATCAACTAGTGATACCTCAGTGAAGATGACATCTCCATGTTCAACAGATCCATATCCTCTAGTATGGCCTTTGCTGTCATCTCCAAAAGTGACTCTTGGGCCACTTCTCTCTTCATACTGTTTTAGCAGGGACTTATCTCCAGTCATGTGCCTTGAACAACCACTGTCCAAGTACCATGATTTCTTCTTTTTGCCCTGCACAGTAGAGAGAATTAGTTTGAGATTTTTGGGACCCAAATCTTCTTGAGTCCTTTCTCACTAGCTGCAGATTCAAGACTTGACTCAGAATGAGTCGATTGCCTCTTTCCATGTTTGATTTTATTTGGGCAATTTACAGTCTTGCTTCCATTGTTTGTGAGACTAATTGACTTTGATTTATTATTTTCAATGCAAAGACTACTTGACCTTTTTACAGGTGATTTATCTTTTGTTGTCTTTGAGTTACTAGTCTCAAGCATAGGAATTTTATTTTTGCTCCTACAGTGCATAGCTATGTGGTTTGGATTACCATATACATGGCATGTTTTTCTAGGAGCATCAGGCATTGAAACATAGTTGGTATATTTCTTAATGCCTAACTTGCCAGTCCTATTTTTCTTGCTTCTGTTTGATTCCACAACTTTTTCAGCCTTTTGTATTGGAACAGTTTCCAATTTCTTTATTAACTGTTTCTTTGTCATAAACCCAATATTTAAATGTTTGTTTTCATTCTTCTCAACAATATTCACTGTCTTTTGATTGAAACTTGTTTTTTCAGTGTTTTGTTGATCTTGAATGTTAATAAATCTGGGTTCATGAACAGGAGACACAAAGTTAATTTTTCTAGCCACTTTTGGCTTTGCAGTTGTGGACTCAACAGCTTCAAATAGGTCATCTAATTCAGAATTTTTATTTATCCAATCATCATAGCCTAATCCAGATTGGTGACCCATTGTTTGACTATCTACCAAGTCTTTTAGCTTTTTAGAGGAAGTATTCCACAGTTTGATCTTAGCTTGAGCAATTTCAAGTTGCTCTACTAAGTAATATTCCCTCTTTTTCAAAGCATCAATCATGTGATGTGCTTTGTTTAAATCAGACTTGATAGTATCAAACTGTGCCAATCTCTCTTCAAGAAAATTGTTTCTTTTTAAGAGATTGTCACGTGATTCTTTTACATTGGTATGCTCTATAGTTAAAGACCTAAAACTGACATGCAAATCAGATATATCTTTTTGCATGCTTTCAATGCTAGATGTATCAAGTAAATTAAGCACATTAAAATTCTGATTCGCATTACATACCTTTGTAGAATCTCTTGACTCGTCACTACGAGCCATTAGGGCAAAGTTGACAACTTCTTCATCAGAATCGCTGTCAATCCAATCTTTTCCCTCAGTAATCAAGGCTTTGCTCTTGGATTTGGCTTTCTTGTCCTCGTTGATTTTTCATCCTTAGATCTATCATTAGATCTAGGCTTCTTGCACTCATTGGCAAAGTGTCCTAACCCATCACAATTGTAGCATCTTATTTTCTTTAAGTCAAAGGTGACTTTTTGACCTTCTCGTTTAGGGTTAGGTTTTCTTGATGATTTTCTTCCTTTTCTGCTAGCCCTAAATTTCTTAAACTGTTTAACCATGAATGCCATGAATTCTTCCATGTCATCATCACTATCCAGTTCATCTTCATTATCAATTGAGCTAGCGTCAGAAAATTCCTCATCAAGCTTCTCTTGAGCCTTGTTTGTCTCAACCATCAACGCAGCTCCTTTGTCTCTGCCATGCATGCGTTGTCTTTGCTCTACTTCAAGTTCATAGGTCTTTAAATTCCCGTAGAGCCTGTCCAGTGTGAGTGTTTCCATATCATGAGCCTCCCTTACTGCAGTAGTCTTTGGATCCCAGCTAGGAGGAAGGGCTCTCATGAACTTGGTATTGATATCTTCATTATCATATGTCTTACCAAGTATGGTCAAGTCATTAAGCAAAGAGTTGAATCTATCATAGATTGACGTGATTGGTTCATTAGGCTTTGCTTGAAAGAACTCATATTGTTGAGTCAACGGTGAACGCCTATTCTTCCTGACTTGATCAGTCCCCTCACATAGGACCTTGATGGCGTCCCAGACTTGTTTAGATGTTGTGCAATTGATGATGCTATTGAACATATGTTTGTCTATTCCATTGTAAAGTATGTTCATTACTTTAGCATCTTTAAACACTTGTAACTTGTCCTCGTTGGTATAATCACTTTCTGGTGCAAGTACAAAGTGTTCTGCGACAATAGATCCTTCGAACGTTTTTGCAGGAATAAATTTCCTGGGTAGATAAGGACCCTTCTCAATCCTATCTATGTAATCTGGATCTGTTGCTCTCAAGTCCATATACATCTTTTGTTTCCACATTGGATATTCATCCCTCTTCAGAATAGGGATCCTGGTTCCACCATCACGTCCTCCATTATACGCAATCATGTTAGAGCTGCTTGCTTCATCGTTGTTGGCCATCTCAGAATCTTGTTAATTGAGTATTTTCAATTAAAGGCTTTGATACCAATTGTTTTCCCAGTGAGATGACCTAGAACTTGTAGAAGGGGGGTTGAATACAAGTTCTTACAACTTTTTCAAATTCTTGTTCTTTTAAGTATAAAGAACAAGATCAAAACTCTATAAACAATCATTTTTTATTGATTTAACAATTGATTACAAGTTTTCTAACAATCAAGACAAACTTTGATCGTCAGCTTCTATTCTGTATATTAAGAAAATACAACTCTTTCAATTCTATACAGCTTCGTATATCTTCTATAATATATTTAATTACAGCTTCTAAAAAACTAAGTTACCAAAAACCTAGCTTCCTAATTCAAATCAAATACAATCTTTCCAATTGAAAGATTTCTAACAAGTTTCCTTGTCAGCTACGTCTTCAATAAAGTCTACGTGTGCATGGAAGACTTTCCTTCTTTGATTTGAACTCTAACTCCATCAGTGATTAAGTCCTCGACCAATCTCCGATGGCTTCCTTCATTAGTCCCTGATCACTTCGAGTAATCTCCGATGCTTTACTTCGAGTAATCTCCGATGCTTTGGCTTTAGTCGCTGATGACGTCAGCTTTTAATCTCCGAGGTATTGTGTTAATCACTGATGACGTCAACATTAATCTCTGACTCTTTAGTTCCAATCCCCGATGACGTAAGCTTTAATCTCCGATGAACAATCCTTCAATCTCTGATGAACAAAACTTTAATCTCCGATGAAGGATTCTTCAATCTCCGATTAAGAAAACTTTAATCTCCGATGGGCAAAGTCCAATCTCTGATAAACAAAAACTTAGTCTCTGATGAACTTTTCCCTTAATCTCCGACAAGCCAAATTCAATCTTCGAAGGACTAATAAATTTAAAACAACTTGTTGAACAAACTCAACAAGCATTCCAGCAGTACATACAAATAAAATAAATCTATCTCTTTATTATAATGACTAATTTACAAACAAGAGATACTACTGCTAGCTACAAAACTAAAGTGTTACAAACCAACACTTTTCTGTACATTTGTATTCCTAAGTATTCTAAAGACAATCATCATCAAATGTTCATAAAACCTAACACCTTACATGAACAAACTCAACCTAGGATTTCTCATAAACATGTAAATGTAAAGGAATGTAATCCTTTAAACTTTTATTCCTTCTTGAAAACTTAGCATACAAGCAGCTGCTGTCGTTCATGCACATAAGCTTTATCCACTAATGACACACAAGCAGCTTACTATTCAACTTAACCTACGTACTCATGAGGTAATTGCTCTTATGTATGCCATTCTGTTTAGCATGAGATTTACTGATCTGGGCGCTTGACTTCTTCAAGCAATATAAACATAATTTGCTTATCCTCATAATCAACCTCCAAACAAATTATAACCCTTTAATGGGTCCATAAATAATTAAACATTCAAAAACATCATATATTAACTATAGATATTAATAAGAAAACAAATATGAGTAAATAAATTATTTATAGATAAACAAATTTTCCACGTCGTCACAATATCAGCTGGCCAGCCTGACCACCGTCTGACTTTATCATAATGACATACATAGTCGATTGAAGACACCTTTTGTTTGCGAGGGTCCGATTACTGATGCCTCAGTTCCCGATCCCTATAAATCTTAGGCCCGGGGTGCCAGGCAAATGTATCCCACTATCCTTTAGTTACCCACACGGATATACTTTACAAGTATGGGGTGAAGAATCACTTTTCTACATCCGTATAGGATTTTCTTTGGCGTGTTAGCGGAATTCAAATAGCTAACAACCACCCAAAGAGCATTTAATTCAAATACAACATTTTTCACGTACATCGGATCAATGGATCGCACGTTACTTAGCTTTGAAGAAATCATGAATATTGACATAATAATATCTTGAATGCATTATGTATATCGAAAGAATGATCATACGTATTAATTGGGAAAAAAAACAGAGTGAGTATATACTTGCCTCAAGTCCTTAGTAAATTTAACACTCGCGTAGAGAGAGTTCTGTAAAACATGCACATGTAATAACATGAGAAATCTAAACTTAATTACACACGAGGATGCACGTGCGGAGTGTTCGTGAAATTTCAAAGTCTACGATTGAATAATTGAGTCGTCATTTGTTGAATTAGGATTCGGCTGGAACCGAATCAGAGTCCGAGAGAATTGTGGACTTGATAAAACGTTGTTCATAGGCTCTCGATAATTTAAATTAAATTATTAAAGGCCTTAGATTAATAAATTGACATTAATTAATCAATTTCAACTTGAATGATTTTTTTATTAATCATTTAACATTTATTAAAAATTTGTTCCTTAATTATTATTTAATTGTTTTAATTAAACAATAATCATTTCATACTTAAATCTCAATTATAAAAGATTTATAGATCTTTTATCAATTATTAAACATTTGTTCCTAAATTATTATTTAATTGCTTCAATTAAATAATAACTATTGATCAATTAGGTAATTTATTTCTTAATTACTTTTAAATTGAATGATTTATTGATCATTTAATAATCATGTAAAATTTATTCATTAATTATTATTTAATTGTTTTAATTAAATAATAATTAGTCTTGATTCTTTAATTTAATTAATCAAGAATTATTTCTCAATTAATCTTAGCTTAAATGATTTATTTAATCATTTAATAAAATTTAGAGTTTTTTTCGTAATTATTATTTAATTGTTTTAATTAAATAATAATCACTTATGAATTAATGACTCGTCACTTATTTGTGATAATTAAGAGACTCTAACATCATAAATTAAATTTCAAATTTTAAATCATAAAATTTTAATCATGTAAAAGTTTATTTACATGTCAAAATAATTATTCAAAAGCCATTTATTGAAAAAAATGCAAGGGTATGTTATTTCATTATTATATATATATATATATATATATTTTGGATTGGGTCGGATCCGGGTCAACAGTGGGTTGGACCAGATTGGACGGGTCAAACCGAGTCATGGACCAAGTCAAACAGGGTCACGGGTCGCGGGCCGGGTCAGACCAACCCATCTTCTTCTTTGTCAAGCTAGGGTTTCGGTAAGGGCCGCCGCTTTCGCCGGAGCCGCAGCTGCCAACCTTGAATCTGTCGCGGATAGTGTGTTTTCGGCAGTGGGGGCATCGCCATGGCCTTTGCCATAGGTGAATGTACCCTTAGCCGTGATGCCGCAGCCCGAAATGACCAGGAAGAGCACGCACCAGTCGCCGGAGGTGGCGGCTGCCATGGACGGCGGCGAAAGCTTCGACTCTTGCCGTTCATGGCCTTCCCGACGCCATTTCTATTGATCCAAGCATAGAAATGATTCTGGAGACTTCCAGAAACTCATATATTCAAGCAATAAATTTCAGTTTCCAACAACACAATCACATGAAAAATAAAGAACATATATTTGGGTTTTTGAAAATTTTGATCGAGCTTGAGAATGAGAAATACTTGGCCATTTCTCTAATTGTTTGAGGGAAAAATGATCCTTACAAGTGCAGAAAAAAGCTCATAAAATCAATTTGAACAAATAGCAACGAGTCAAGCAGGAATTTCGATTTGCAGCAACTAGGATTCATACGGTTTCAAACTATTTCTTGAATTTATATTTTTTTTTTCAAAGTTTAAAAATTAATAACTGACAAACCATAAATGCTATAAACATGTGCTATATATGAAAATGATACTGAAAAAAATAATATACACAATGGCATAAATAGAAATAACAATAAAGGCAAAAATAAGAGAGCAGTGTGTATACCTCTTTAAAGCTTTAAATGAATTAATGCCCAAAACTTCAATAAATGCAAAATCCGAATTTAAATTTTTGTTTAGTGAATTTGCTGAAAGGATTTGATTGATTGGAGGCTAGGGTTTAGTCAATAAGATGTATTTATATTACTTGCAAATTATTTTTAGCCATTGGATTGATTTTTGAAAAATTTACTTGGATTGGAAAGATTTTTCCTTGGATTGAAAACACCTCCTTGTTTTGCCACTTTGAGAAAATGCTGAAATTTGAATTAATTAGTGTTTAAATTAATTGTTTATTCACTAATTACAATTTTAAATGGTTATACATTGATTTAATGCATAAACCAAAAAGTTTATCCGCATAGGTGAGATAGAAATGTGTTTATGATATTCTTGACATGATTTGTGTCTCATAAATATTAGAATTTCATGTTCGTGACGATTTATCGCTTGTGGACGTGCGCACATCGATTAGCGTGATTTGTGCGTAAAATTAATCGTAACATTTATCGGTTATTGAAAATGAACGAAAACTTAATAAATAATGAATTTAATATTCGTACATTTTATTAATATCCTATGAGTAGCCCTTAGCCACAAGTCTTGCTTTGTTCCTTGTGATGATTCCATCTTTATCCATCTTGTTCCGGAATACCCACTTGGTGCCTATTACTGTACGATTTCTTTGCCTGAGAACTAAATTCCAGACTTTGTTTCTGCTGAATTGGTTTAGTTCTTCTTGCATAACAAGGATCCAATCATCATCAACAAGAGCATCCTCAATTTTCTTTAGTTCCATTTGAGATAGGAAACTTAGAAAACTATTTTCATTTTGAGCAGATCTTCTAGTCTTTACTGAACTTGTGGGATTTCCAATTATCAAATCTTCTGAGTGAGATTTGGTCCACTTCATTCTCCTTGGTACTCATGTTCAAATGTCTTGCTGCTTTAGTTCCTCCAAGTTGGGTTCATCATCTTTTACTTCAGTAGGGGTGCTTTCTATTGGAATATTGTCTTTTGAAGGTTTTTCAACAGGATCATCCTTAGTTTTTGCAGTCTGTTGACTTTCATCATATTCCTGCTCAACTATAAGAGGGAGTGAACCACTTAATTCCTCATGATTAGATTCATCAAATACTACATGAATAGATTCTTCAACTGTTAGAATTCTTTTATTGAAAATACGAATACCCTAAGAAAATACTTTCATCGAATTTTGCTTGAAATTTAGTTAAGTACTCCGTACCATTGTTGTGGACATAGCAAGGACATTCAAAGATATGAAAATAGCTAATATTGGGTTTTCTTCCTTTCCATAACTCATATGGAGTCTTGCTTAGAGTTGGATGTATGAGAGAACGATTTTGCATATAGCAATCAGTATTCACTGCTTCTACCTAGAAATAAGGAAGTCTAGCATCAGCAAACAATGTTCTTCCAGCTTTTTCCAAAGTTCTATTCTTCCTTTCAACCATTCCATTTTTTTGTGGAGTTCTTGGTGCTGAAAGTTGTTAGATATTCCTTGCTTATCATAGAATTCGGTAAAGCCTCCAAAGTCAAATTCTTTTCCGTGGTCACTCCTTACTGACTTGATTCTGAGTTCCTTCTCATTTTGCACTTGTTTACTGAATTTCTCAAACTCTGCTAGCACATCATTCTTATGAGCAAGAAATAATGCCCATGTATATCTTGTGAAATCATCCACAATAGTGAATGCGTATTTTATTCCATCAAGACTAGTTGATATAGGGCCAAACAAATCAAGATGTAATAGTTGTAGTTGGAGGGTCATAGAGTTTGATTTTTCAGGTTTGCTTAAGAAAGATTGTTTTGTTTACTTACCAAATTGGCAAGCTCTACATGGTTTTTCTTTTTCAAAGGAAACTTTAGGCAAACCTTTTACTAGTTGTTTAGCAGCAAGTTTTGAAATCGTTTTGAAATTTAAGTATGAAAGTCTCTTATGCCATAACCAACTAGCATCTGCTGAAGCTTTAGCAAGAAAACAAGTTGTTTTAGCAGGACTTAGCTTAGACAAATCTACTACGTAAACATTACCTTTTCTTAAACCAGAAAGCTTCAGAGAATTTGTTTGAAGATCTCTTACTTGACATTGATTGTCTAAGAAGATAACCTTATGCCCTTTGTCACACAACTGACTTATGCTAAGCAAGTTGTACTTAAGACCTTCCACATAAGCAACCTTGTTGAAGCAGACTATACCATTTCCTGTTGAACCATATCCCTTAGTTTTTCCAGAACTATTATCTCCAAAAATTACTAGAGGTCCATCTTTCTCCTTAAAATTGGTGAGAAAGGCTTTGTCTCCTGTCATGTGTCTTGAACATCCACTGTCCAAGTACCAAATTTGTTCCTTGCTCACATCCTATAATTCATAAGCAGAGTCACTTTCATACCCAGTAAGACTTGGGTCCGATTAGGTTAGTACCTTTGAGGACCTATTGTTAGAGTGTATGCCCTAGTGGCCAATTATGTAATGATTGTGACACTATATTTATGATATGTTTTGATTAAATGATAATTTCTTTTATTATGTTTTATTTACTGTGTTATATAAATGTTAACATAATAAATGTCCTTAGAAGAATGATACTAATTATATGGATTCAAGTATGTGACTTGAATATGAGATCATATAAGTATGTAATGTATCATTATTCTTAAATGTCCCTAGTCGAGTATCATTGTCAGTGGGACAACAATAATACAGTGAGACTAGTATGTGGATTAATTGATGGCCATATCTCATTGGTCATAAATATATACGAGATATATTAAGTTGATACATAGTGTTTTCCCAGTGAGATGACCTGGAACTTGTAGAAGGGGGGGGGGGGGGGGGGGGGTTGAATACAAGTTCTCACAACTTTTTCAATTTCTTGTTCTTTAAGAAATTAAACTTTTCTGCGGAATATAAAGAACAAGATCAAAACTTTATAAACAATTGCTTTTATTGATTTAACAATTGATTACAAGTTTTCTAACAATCAAAACAAGCTTTTGATCGTCAGCTTCTATTCTGTTTTCAATTCTCTATATTATACAGCTTCGTATTCTATTCTGTAATTTATAATTACAGCTTCTAAAACTAAGTTATCAAAAACCTAACTTCCTAATTCAAATCAAACACAATCTTTCCAATTGAAAGATTTCTAACAAGTTTCCTTGTCAGCTACGTCTTCAATAAAGTCTACGTGTGCATGGAAGACTTTCCTTCTTTGATTTGAACTCTAACTCCATCAGTGATTAAGTCTTCGACTAATCTCCGATTGCTTCTTTAATTAGTCCCTGATCACTTCGAGTAATCTCCGATGCTTTACATCGAGTAATCTCTGATGCTTTACTTCGAGTAATCTCCGATGCTTTGCTTCGAGTAATCTCTGATGCTTTACTTCGAGTAATCTCCGATGCTTTGGCTTTAGTCTCTGGTGACGTCAGCTTTTAATCTCCGAGGTATTGTTTTAATCTCTGATGACGTCAGCATTAATCTCTGACTCTTTAGTTACAATCCCCGATGACGTAAGCTTTAATCTCCGATGACCAATCCTTCAATCTCCGATGAACAAAACATTTTAATCTCCGATGAAGGATTCTTCAATCTCCGATGGGCAAAGTCCAATCTCTGATGAACAAAACTTTAATCTCTGGTGGACTTTTCCCTTAATCTCCGACAAGCCAAAATCAATCTCCGAAGGACTAATTAATTTAAACAACTTGTTGAACAAACTCAACAAGTATTCCAGCAGTACATACAAAAGAAATGAACCTATCTCTTTATTATAATGACTAATTTACAAATAAGAGATACTACTGCTAGCTACAAAACTAAAGTGTCACAAACCAACACTTTTCTGTACATTTGTATTCCTAAGTATTCTAAAGACAATCATCATCAAATGTTCATAAAACCTAACACATAGGTACATGTTAGAGAACATAGTACTGGACAGACCCACCATGAGAATTATACATGGAGCGTTATGCTATGTGTCATAAGTAATTCTCATAGTGACAATGATGTAATGGTCATTCGACCTGATGTCATGACATTTCTACATAAGGAGTTATGCGTTTTGACATTATCAAAAGTCACCTTTAACCAGGTAGACGATAAAGGTGATTGTTGGATGCATAATGAGTTATGTGAGAAATGGGAATGATATAGATGGAATTTAACCCTCCTATAAATTAGGGGTGATATCTATAGGCCTCTTGATTGAGTGAAACTATGAAATGCATGGCCATGCTCAAAGAGAGATTTGTTTCATATAGTTTACTCATTGATCAAGAAAACTGAGATTAAATTATGAAGAGGATGACACATCCATGCCTTGAATTTAATCTTAGATATCATGGTTAAAAGGATTAAGTTACATTGAAACATTGGTCACGAAAGGTAACGTCAAATCTATGACTTTATTATTACTTGGGTAACAGTGATGTATTACTAGATGTCACTCACTGTTTATAATTTTGTAATATGATTTAAAATTATTGCCAAAGTAATAATAACCTACAGGGTCACACACAAAGAACATTCGTCAAGGAGATATAATTTAAATGTCAATGATTTTAATATATCAATAAGATTGATTTAATTAAATTATGGCTTTAAATTATATATATATATCTGTATGAAGTAGAGTCCTTTGGAAGGAAATACGAATATATATTTATTTGTACATATATATATATTAATTAAGTGAGACTTGATTAAATATATATATATATATATATATATATATATATCTAATAAATATAAAATTCAGAATATAAATCTCCTAATTAGATTAGGTTTTGGAATTACTCTATAAAAGGCTATATATATATATGATATAACAGCTATTCTCTGTAACCAATGTTTTTACGTAGCCGCTCACAAGAGAGAGACTAGGGTTAAAAGAGATAAAGATAACAGATACAGATCATACAGCTAGTACTGTAACTCTTCTTGTTCGGATCATAAGATGATTCGCGGGTGTTCGTGTGGATACCGTAGAGACGCTGTCCTGTTGGATTGCGTTAAAGATTTGGAGACGATCAACACCTTCACCAAAGCTTCAGATTGGCACTTTTAATCGGTAAAATCTTAAACTATCTGTATTAAATTGTTTCACATAGATCCTCGGGTTTGGGTTTCGTTTTGTTTTATTTTAAATCGTATTTTTCCGCTGCGTTTGATCCTACGAAATCCAACACCCATACTTGTCTCATTTTTGGTCTTTGAGATCCCTCAGTATAGTAAGGGTCTGCAAGGTAAAGAGAATCAATATGACCAATCCTATGGTAGCAATAATAACTCAAATGTAGCATGTTGTGTTGTGCATATTGCTTACCTCTTCTCTTAGGTTGAGGTGGTTTCTAGTGTTTGCTCCTAACCTAACCTTTGCTAAATTCCAAATTCCTTGCTTTGTTGTAAAGATGAGCAGACAAAACATGGTTCTTGCTAAACTTTCCACCTTTGGTCCATTTAGCACCATGTTCTTGCTTATGGTTACGGTCAACAAGAAATTTGTGCTTTAGCAAGGTATCATTTATGTTACCCTTAGTTTTAGCAGGAGGTTCACACTCTACTAAATAAATAGAGATTGTTTTGCTGATAGATTTAACTTCACTTTTTCCATTTTCTTCAGCAGGAACTTCGCAAGTTCCAAATCCAATTCCTCCTTGATCTAGCAAGCTTCTTTGAGTTTTCAACAAAGCATAAGCATTAGAGGATGATTTGTTCCATGTGGAGATTGTTGTTGTTAATTCCTCAACATGGGAGGTTAACTTAGACTCTCTCTCTTGGGTGTCCCTGAGGTGTTGTCTAAGCAGACTCCTTTCATCATCAGTAGTAGCTAACTCCAAATTCTCAACTTGCACTTTTTCAAGTGTAAGCAGGATTTCAGAGTTCTTGCTCCTTAGTTGATCAGACTCTACTGAAGCAGTTCTCAGCAATCTTCTATAACGATTCCACTGAGATGCAACATCCTTAAGCAAGGAGCATAACTCAACTTCAGTAATGTCAGTAGAGTCGAAATCAAATATCTCAGTGAGATCTACTTCCTTGTTGGGTTCCGATTCTTTAGCCATTAAGTAGAGGTTGGCAATTTCTGGTCCTGAATCTTCTGATTCACTCTCACTATCACTCCAACATTTTTTAGCAAGGAGTCCCTTATCTTTCATGGAAGAGTTATTCTTTTGTTGGTATTTCTTGTAGTACTCTTTTCCCTTGCTCTTATTAGTAGAATGATATTTCTTCCCCTCCCTTGGTGTGTTTCGGCAATCAGCAACATAGTGTCCTTGTTTCTTCCAATTGTAGTAGAGATTTTTTGAAGAGTCTCTCTTGTTGCTACTTCCAATTCTTCTGAAGTTACTTCCGTCTTTTCTCAAGAATCTTCTGAACTTTCTTGTTAGCATGGCCATGTCTTCGTCGCTGTCTTTAGATTCTAAGTCTAAGTATGCTACATGCTTAGGTTCAACAACCTTTAAGGCCACTCCTCTATCTTTCCTTCTAGGTTCATATGTGGCATCTCTTTGAGCTAGTTCCATTTCATAAGTGAGCAGGTTCCCATACAGTTGCTGAAGATCAGTAGCATGCAAGTTCCTCAATTCCTTTACTGCAGTGGTTTTAGGATCCCATTGTCTTGGTAAAGATCTCATAAACTTGCGATTGATGTCCTTGGTGTCATAGGTTTTCCCTAGAGCACGTACATTGTTGAGCAGGACAGTGAATTCTTCATCCATAGCAGTAAGGTTTTCTCCTTGTTGCATACTGAACATTTCATATTGCTGTATAAGCGAGGATTGTTTATTTTCTCTAACTTCTGTTGTTCCTTCATTGAGAACTAGCAGGGCATCCCATACTTCTTTAGCAAAGGTGCAGTTAGAAACACTTTCAAACATTTCTTCCTCAAGAGCCATGAAAAGAATGTGTGGCAGCCCCAGAAAATTCCCTGGAGCCGGGCCTCGGGCACTGTCAGCAATTTGGGTGACAATCCTAGAGACCCTAGGCTGGAACCCCGGGCTATGCCAGGAAACTGCAACCCAACATCACATAACAGCAATGACAACAACACAGCTAAGCCTTTACAACACTCATGCGAGAAATATATTCTCAAATACATCATTACAAAATCTTAAGGTCCACATCATCTTGCAAAACCTCAAAACTTGAAAATAAACAAGCTGCAGTGGAAACAAAACTTTAGATGGCTCATACGGCCTTACAACTTAAACATTCTTATGCCATTCTCTCTTTCCCTTTCTTAGGCGACTCAGCCTTCATGACATAACCTGAAAAACGTTCATAGCATTCCATATGAGCGTTTATGCTCAGCTAGTATATATTCATAGGCAAGAACAACAGATAATTCAAAAGCTTTAATATTCTTTGAGGTTGGGCGAAGCAATGCCAACACCTCATGATAATCAATGAACATATATCATCTAAGGTACCCGAGTGATATCAAGGGTTAACCCATTTTCAATAAAACATGATTCGCCATCTCTTCATCAGATAATGCATCACCTGACCAGACTGATCATTATCTGACTTCCTTTAACAATCAAATTTCATCCCAGCTAGTCAGCCTAGTTGTTTGATCCATCATTTGATATACGTAGTCACTTGCAGAAACCAATTAATCTGTGAAAGGTTTGATTACCGATGCCTTGCCTCGGTCTATCATTCCCTATCATCATTGGCCAAAATACCAGGCGAAAGCATTCAACAACCCTTTAACTCCCCCGTATGGAATATATCTTCTTGAAAACATTTTCTCATTTTAAGTTGGCATCCTCCACAATTAAAAACAACTACTACCAAACACATTGGCGTGCTCAACAATTAAAAGTAGATAGCCGATGATTTTTCTATATACCCATACGGAAGCATGCTCAGGTGTGCATACAAGTTCACAACTGCAACACCCTTACATCATCATCATCATCTTTTGGTGTGCTAGTGACTTTAAACAGCTAGCAATCACCCAATAACATATAGCTCAATCATTAACATCTTTTCACGTACATCAGATCAATGATCGTACGTTACTTAATCATGAATGAGATCATCATCATGCGTAAGCTTTAACATCATTCATTTACGTAAATCGAAATAATGATTCTACGTAATCAGTAAGAAAGAAAGTGGAATGAATATATACTTGCCTTGGTCCTTAGCTAAATTCACTATACTGGTTGCAAAAGGGTTCTGTAAAACATCATTGTTGGTACATCATGAGAAATCCATACTTGAAAGATGACCATTCAGATTAGGAAATGGTGATCAGGGCATGAAGTTGCCCGTCAGGGAAAATTTCAGTCGTTAAAGACTAACAAATATCTCATCAGAAACTAATAATGTTACCTTAGCCCATCGGAGACTAAGGGTCACATCATCAGAGACTATTTACTCATAAGAGACTGATGACGTCATCTTAACTCATCAGAGACTAAGGCTGATGTCATCATCAGAGACTAATTAACTCATAAGAGACTGATGACGTCATCATAACTCATCAGAGACTAAGGCTGACGTCATCATCAGAGACTAATACTAACTCATAAGAGACTGATGACGTCATCTTAACTCATCGGAGACTAAGGCTGATGTCATCATCAGAGACTAATATTAACTCATCAGAGACTAATGTTATCTCGTTAGAGACTAACATTAACTCATCAGAGACTAATGTTATCTCGTCACAGACTAACATTGTAACGACCCGAAAAATTTGTTTATTTATAAATAATTTATCTATTCATATTTTATTTTTTTTCCTCTATATATATTAACGTGTATAGTTAATATATGATGTTTTTGAATATCTAAATATTTTCGGACCCATTAAAGGGATTATTGTTGTTGATTGTTGGTTGCAAGGATAAGCAATGATGTTTATGTTTGGTGACATCCATAATTGTTTGAAGAAGCTTTGCGTTCAGACTGGTTAAATCTCATGAAGGGCTTAAGAGCCTAAGTATGATGACATCATTGTGTACGTATGTTATTTTGATTAATAAGCTGCTTATGTGTCATCAAGTGGATTAAACGTATTTGCATGAAGGACAGCAGGCTTATTACGATGCTTAGCTGCTAAGAATCATGATGAGCAGCCATTTTTACCGTCCAGTTTAACCAATCATTTTATTTCAAAACTTAATCTCAGCCTACTATAAATACCTCATTCGGAGGAACATTTAAGTCTTTTTTCTAAAGATTTACTTTTCCAAAGTTCTTCTTGAAACTTACCATCTCTGTTTAATTTCAAGTTCTTTCTTTTGGACAATCACTTTCCAACAAGCTTTGATTTCTTTCGTCAACCCAGGAGGTAAGAATTTTAAGTTCTCTTTTGCCTTTCTTTTTGCTTGGTATCCGAGAAGTTTAACTGTAGGAGCAAGTCTTTAAGAAAGAAAAAGAAAGGATTATATTCTTTTGTGTCTAGAAGTGTTGCTCATAGCTTAAAGCACGTTGAGAGTTGATTTATGGAGTTGTGGTTGAGATCACCACCGTTGGAGAAATGAGGAAGACGACCCTGCATCTGAGACGAGGTCCAACTTAGTCTCTGATGAGATGTTGTTAGTCTCTGAACAAATGTTCTTAGTCTCTGATAAGATGTAGTTAGTCTCCGACTGTGTTGATGTTAGTCTCTGATGAGTTAAGATGATGTCATCAGTCCCTGATGAGATAATTAGTCTCTGATGAAGGAATAACTAGTCTCCGATGACGTCACCCTTAGTCCCCGATGGGTTAAGATGACATCATTAATCCCTGTTGAGATGATTAGTCTCTGATGACGTCATGCTTAGTCTCCGATGGGGTTAAGATGACATCATCAGTCCCTGATGAGTTAAATAGTCTCCGATGACGTCATCCTTAGTCTCCGACAGGCTAAGTTTAGTCCCTAATGATGTCATCCATAGTCTCTGATGAGATATATGTTAGTCTCTGATGATGCCTTCAGTCTTAGTCCCCGATGAGTTAAGATGACATCATCAATCTCTTAT
>CM025787.1:14883340-14942464 GCA_014636745.2 Centella asiatica | reverse complement strand
TTTTGTTTTGCTGTTGTGTTGTAGTGTTCTGGTGCAGCCCGGGGTTCCAGCCTGGGGATCTCGGGGACTGTCACCCAAATCGCTGACAGTGTCCGGGGCCCGGCTTGGGGGATTTTCGGGGGCGCCATAAACATTAACTCATCAGAGGCTAATGTTATCTTGTCAGAGACTAACATTAACTCTTCAAAGACTAATGTTATCTCGTTAGAGACTAATATTAGAGCTTACTCCCGTTTCAATGGAAGACCTTATATGAACCAACTCAACCTAGGATACCTCGTGAACACGAATATGCAAAAAAATGCAGCCTTTCTTTTAAAGCTTTATTCTTCTTTGAAAACCTAGTATGCACGGCTAATATTCTCGGATGCCATGCAAAAAGGAACAACAGAGAAGAACTTAAGATTCTTACCTCCTGGGTTGACGAAAGAGATAAAAGCCTGATTAAAAGTAATCGTCCAAAAGAAAGAACTTGAAATTATACGGAGATGGTAGGTTTAAAGAAGAACTTCGGAAGAGAAAATCTTTAGAAAAGAGACTGAAATGTTCCTCCGAACGAGGTATTTATAGTAGGCTGAGATTAACCCTTAAGATAAAATCATTGGTTAATAAAACGACTACTCATCATGACTCTTCACAGCTAAGTATATATAATAAGCAGCTGTTGTCCGTCATGCACATACGCTTTATCCACTCATGACACACAAGCAGCTTACTAATCTGGTTAATGTACGTAGGCAATGATGTCATCATAGTTATGCTCCTAAGTCCTCCATAGGACTTAACAATCAGAATGCATGGCTTCCTCTAGTACTTACAAAGGTTACCAACATAAAAACATCAATTGCTTGTCCTTGCAACCAACATCCAAACAAATATAACCCCTTTAATGGGTCCAAAAATATTTAGACATTCAAAAACATCATATATTAACTATACACGTTAATATATAAAAAAGAACAATATGAATAAATAAATTATTTATAGATAAACAAATTTTCTGGGTCGTTACAAAATGTTCATTGCCTTCTTGTTAAATCGTTGCTAGTTTCTTTTCTTCATCAGTCCATTCCTTTCTCTGCTTTGGTATAAGCTTGTTGGGATCAACAAAGTTTATCTTCTCTGTTATGTAAGGCCTAACCTTTATTGCTTCAAATAGTTCTTCATCAATAGCATCCATGTACACCTGTATTCTCAATTTCCAATTAGCAAATCTATGTCTGGTGCACATGGGGGGTTTGCCACTAAAATCACTTCTTAAAGCCATTTAATTTAGGATCCTCTCAAGTTGTAGGGCTTAGCAAAGAGTGTTAGGCTCTGATACCACTTGTTAAGTCCCAAAGGGAAAAATACTAGAATGGGGGGTTGAATAGTGTTTTTAAAAATTTAAGTCTTGCTTATAAAATTTGTAGTTTAAAACGCTTCTTGCTTATTAAAAAGCTTTCTTATATTTTGAAAATAGTTATTAGCGGAATTTATAGCAAAGAGCCCCTTAGTTTTTAAATCAATGGCTAGAGGCAGCAAAGTTAGTAGGTCTTCGCTAAATGAGTTTAGCAGAGACTGGGCAAAGCAAGGATAAAGGGAATAAGCAATGTAAAGGATAAGTAGCAAAGTAAAGAAAGCAGGATAATTTTTATAGTGGTTCAGTCTAAGCCTGCTCTACTCTTCTTCTCTTTACTTGAGAAGACACTCACTAAAAATGTTCACACAGAACAATAAGCAGCAAGACACTTAGTCTAAAAATACAATGGGTCACTTAGACCAGGTAGTCACACAGACTAATAGCAGATGAAGTATCTTGCTTGCTATCTCTAAGCAGTAAGCTCCTTGTTGAGCAGATTAGATAGCACTTGTTTAAGCTTGAATTTGTATCTTGCTGAATTCTTAGAATGTCAGATTGTTAGAGCAATTTCTTGGTTGTTCTATTCTCATAAATGAAATTTATGGCTCTTATTTATACTACTCCAAAAATCTATCCTTTGAGGATTCAAAATAGATCTGTTGGAGTTGTACTATTGATAGTGACTTGTACATTTACAGCTGCTCCTTGCTTAGTTCAAAAGGATACTCGTTATTTTGTCTTCTAGTGCTTCTTGAAAAGTCTTCTAGAAGTTGACTAAGCAGGGCAAGAGGTAGAGCCTTTTTCTGACAATCTTGTTTGGATCAAGGTAAGAGATCTTGCTATATCAGTCCTTACTTATTTCCATTCTAAGCAGGACTGTCGTTGAAATTTTTTTTACATCTTCAGCATCCTTCTTGATCAATGAATAGAGTCTTTACTTGTGATAAAAAATCATTGCTTAACTAACAGAATATATCCACCTAACAAGTTGGATATTTTTCTAAGTCCTTTTACATCATATAAGCAAGGACTATATTACATCATCAATTCTTATATCAGTAAATAAAATTCTTTTAAGCAATAGTAATATAAGCAGGGGTACATCAACACAATGAACCCTTGGACAGAGGTATGTCTAGATACAATGAACCTGGATAGAGGTGACTAGATACAATGAACCTAGACAAAGGTGTGTCTAGATACAATAAACCTAGATAGAGGTGAGTAGATACAATGAACCTGGATAGTCTTGATACAATGAACCTAGATAGAGGTGACTAGATACAATGAACCTAGATAGAGGCGTCTAACCACCTCTTGCAAGCAACTATTAACATTTAATACTCTGCAGTGACTATTACAATTGACTAAGTCAATTACTAGTATTAGTTCTCAACTACAATTTTAAATAAGCAAATCATATTCACTTATTTAAAATCTAATATCCGAATTAATTCTCCTTTTAATTACGCTCTTAGTGTGAGACCGTATAGGTTATTATTACATTGACAATAGTTTTATAATCATATTATAAAATTATAAATAGTGAGCGGCATCTAGTAATACATCATTGTTACCCAAGTAATAATAATGTTTGTCATTCAACATAACCTTCTCTTGTGTCCATTGTTTCAATGTAATATAATTCCTTTTACCCTTGATATCCAAGACTAAACTCAAGGCATGAAGTGTGTCATCCTCTTTATAATTTAATCTTTGTTTTCTTGGTCGATGAGTAAACTATAATAGACAAATCACTATTTGAGTATGACCATGCATTTCATAGTTCTACTCAATCAAGAGGCCCAAGGATATCACTCCTAAAATGCATAGAAGGGACAAATCCTATCTAGATCATTCTGTTTCCTCACACGACTTATAATATAGCCAACAGTCACCTTTATGGTCCATCCGGTTAAAGATAACTTTTGGTGATATCAAACCATATGAATCCTCGTGTAGAAATGTAATGACTTCAAGTCGAAGGACCATTACATCATTGTCACTATGAGAATATCTTATGACACTTGACTTACATGTAGAATTCTCATGGTGGGTCAATCCAGTACACTGTTCTCCAATATGTACCTATGTATTGACTTGATATCTCACATATCTATAGCCAATGAGATTTGGTCATCAGTTAATCCACATACTAGTCTCAATGTATCATTGCTGTCCCATTAACAATAATACTTGACTAGGGATGTTTAAGAATATTGATACATTTTACAACTATATGATCTCATGTTCCAAGTCATATACTTGAACCAATATAGTCCGTATTCATTATTCTAGGGACGTTTATTATCTTAACAATTCTATCACACAGTAAATTGAAGCATAATAAATTAAACATTATTTATTAAATCAAAACATAAGTACAAGTGCGCTGTGACAATTACCAAATAATTGGCCCCTAGGGTATACACTCCAACAATCTCCCACTTGCACTTGAGGTAATCATTCATGTATCTAATACCAATGGATCTAGTGTGACCATCATGCTTCTGCTATGGCAAAGCCTTAGTCAGTAGATCTGCAACATTTTCATCTGTTAGTATCCTACATATATATACATCTCCTCTGTCAATAATTTCATGGATGAGATGATATCGTCTAAGTATATGTTTAGATCGTTGGTGAAATCTTGGTTCCTTGCCAAGTGTGATGGCTCCGTTGTTGTCACAATAGAGATTAACTGGGTCAACAATGGTTGGAACAACATTAAGTTAAGTGATGAACTTTTTAATCCAAACAGCCTCTTTAGCTACTTTTGAAGTAGCTATATACTTAGACTCTATTGTAGAATCGGTAACTGTATCTTGCGTTGAACTTTTCTAGCTCACAGCTCCACCATTTAGGCAAAACATATAACCCGATTGCGATCGGTAGTCATCCTTATCAGTCTGGAAACTAGCATTTGTGTAACACTTTACTTCCAATTCCTCTTGACCTCTATATATCAAGAATAAATCCTTAGTCCTTTTCAGGTACTTTAAGATGTTCTTGACAGATGTCCAGTGATATTCACCTAGATATGACCGGTATCTGCTCATTATGCTTAAGGTATACAATACATCAGGACGAGTACATATCATTGCGTATATAATAGATCCAATTGCTGACGCATATGGAATCTCATTCATACGATTCCTATCATCTTATGATGTTGGACTCTGAGTTTTAGAGAGAGATATACCACGAGACATTAGTATATATCCTCTTGCATGCTGAATCGTTGCAACACCTTTTCGATGTATGTACTTTGAGTTAATCTGAGCAATCTCCTTTATCTATCTCTATAGATCTTGATGCCTAGAATATAGGCAGCATCGCCCATGTCCTTCATAGAGAAACATTTTCCTAACCATGTCTTTATGTCTTGTAGGGAAGGAATGTCATTCCTAATAAGCAATATGTCATCGACATATAATACTAGGAATACAATATGATTACCACTAACCCTCTTGTATACACAAGGTTCATCTTCATTTTTAACGAATCGAAATTCTTTAACTGCATCGTTAAAATGAAGATTCCAGCTCCTAGAGGCTTGTTTTAATCCATAAATGGATCGTTGTAGCTTACATATCTTTCTAGCATCCTTTGGATCAACAAAACCCTTAGGTTATGTCATGTACACATCCTCAAGGAGATTTCCGTTAAGGAAAGCTATTTTGACATGCATCTGCCATATTTCATAATCATAAAAGGCTGCAATAGCAAGTAAAATCCTATTGGATTTGGACATTGCAACTAGAGAATAAGTTTCATCATAGTCAATACCATGTACTTGTTTGAAATCTTTCGCTACCAGACGCCCTTTATAAGTATGTACATTTCCATCCATGTCAGTTTTCTTTTTGAAAACCCACTTGCACCCAATTGGTTTTACCCCTTCAGGTGGATCAACCAAGGTCCATAACTGGTTGGTGTATATGGAGTCCATCTCGGATTTCATGGCTTCCAGCCATCTCTCAGATTCTGGTCCGTTCATAGCTTCTTGGTAAGAAATAGGCTCATCTTGGTCCATGAGCATCACATCGCCAGTCATAGTCATAAGATATCCATAATATCTTTCAGGCTCTTGGCGTGTTCTACCAGATCTACGAAGGTCTTGTGTTACTTGAATGGGTTCATTCTCCACAATGACTTGTGGTTCCTGCTTATATTCCACATTAGGTTCAATGATATCTTGTGGTTCTCAGATTTCTTCAAGTTCTTCTTTCCTCCCACTATTTTGTCTAGATATAAACTCCTTTTCTAGAAAAACACCAGTACGAGCAACAAACACTTTGTTCTCCGAAGGTTTGTAGAATTGATACCTTTTTGTTTCTTTTGGATATCCCACAAAATTACATTTATTTGATTTGGGTTTGAGCTTATCAAGAGCTTGATGTCTTACATATGCCTTGCAACCCCAAATCTTTATAAATGACATATTAGGACGTTTCCCAGTCCATATCTCATATGGTGTCTTTTGAACCGTCTTTGTAGGAACACGATTAAGTGTGAAGGAAGCTGTCGCTAAAGCATGTCCCCAAAAACTTATTGGAAGATCTGCATGACTCATCATGGATAGCACCATGTCCAACAAGGTATGATTCCTCCTCTCGGATACACCATTCCATTGTGGTGTTCCAGGTGGAATGAGTTGTGACACAATACCACGTTCCTTAAAAAGGTTATTAAATTCTTGGCTTAAGTATTCACCTCCTCGATCTAATCGAATGGCTTTTATACTTTTGCCAAATTGGTTTTGAACTTCATTTTTGAATTCTTTGAACTTTTCAAAGGATTCTGATTTATGTCTTATTAGATATGCATATCCATATCTACTGTTTTCCTAGTGAGATAGCCAAGAACTTGTAGAAGGGGGGGTTGAATACAAGTTCTTTGAATTCTTTTCGGTTACTTGTTCTTTAAGAATTTAACTTTTCTTGCGGAATATAAAGAATAAGAACTCAAATCAATTTATAAACAATTGCCTTTATGGATTTAACAACTGAATACAAATTCTAACAATCATAACAATATGATCATCAACTTCTTTTCTTTTCTATATAGTAAAGATACAAACTATAAATTCTATACAGCTTCGAATTACAATTCTGTAAACCTAATTACAGCTTCCAAAACTGAATTACTCAGTTTTCTATTCTAAATCAATAATGATTCAGCTTCCTTATTCGAATCAAGCATAATCTTTCCTTTTTGATTAGGAACAGATTTCTGGTTAGTTTCCTTACCAGCTATGTCTTCAATATTATCTTGATCTACGTGGAAGACATTCCTTATTCAATTCAAACTCTGTATTTCATCAGGGAATAAGTTACGACTAGTCCTTACTTCAGTCTTTAGTCCCTGATCGTTTCGTCTCTGGTCTTTTAGTCTCTGATCAGGTTGTGTAGTCTCCGATGCTTTAGGTTTAGTTTCTGATGACGTCAGCTTAGTCTCTGATGCTTTAGATTTAGTCTTCGATGACGTCAACTTAGTCTCTGATAATGTAAGCATAGTCTCTAATAATGTAAGCATTAGTCTCTAACGCTTTATCTTTAATCCCCGATGACGTAAGTCGTAGTCTCCGATAGGCAAAATCCTTAGTCTCTTTGACAAGTTTTCCTAGTCTCCGATAAGCCTTTTTGTAATCTCTGACGGATCAAATACACATTTTGACTTGTTGAAGCATTGATACAACTTTCCAGCAGTTACTTACAATTAAAGAATAAATCTATCTCTTTACAAAGAATAAACGAATTACAACCAAAGAGATAACTACTGGCTACAAAACTTCAACGTTACTAATTAACACTTTCTGTACATTTGTAATCTAATTAATCTAAAGACAATCATCATCAAATGTTATAAAACCTAACAATCTCCCCCTAATTATTAATATTAGAATGATAAGCATAATTTCAAGGTTGATGATGATGTCAAAACTCAAACTTACAAGAATTACTTAGAAAAAGAATAACGAATTTCTAACTACAAATGTACCTGAATTAAGATCTTTGATCTGTCATTCAACTTCTACCAAGACTCAGGTTTAAATCCTTTAAGTCTGGCTTCTAAAAAAAATTACAGCTTATTCAACAATCAACATACCTTCCAACACAACAACTTTACCTTCTATTTTTCCTCAGCATTTCCAGCCTTTCTATCAACAGCTTTCTCAGGATAATCTCTATTTCTTCTTCTGCATCCTTGAGTAGACTGATAAATCCTTCAATGTGTCTCTCAGTGACACTGTTGATATCTCTGTTATAGTTGAAGAAAACTTTCTCTCCATGGAAAGTCTTATACCATAATCCAAGAGGCTTAGGATCAACTTCTGGCATTGTGTCCAAGTTATGTTTCACCTTCATCACCTTCTGAATTTGGCTTCGAAAATCCTTGTTGAGATCAGAAGTCTCAAGCACTACGGTCAGCAACCACTCCAAATTTTCTTCAGTTTGTCCCTCCAAGGCTGGCCTCTCAAATTTCAAAGATTCTCCATCTTTTAGAAAGACATGGAGCAGTTCTTTGTTATTTTTACCCTTGATCAAATTTATATTCTTTGTACTCTTTTTTAGGGCTTTGATAATTTCCTCTGTGCTAGCCATTTCAACCTTGTAAGATTTCCTTAATGGAACTGTTTGTGGTTTTGTTGGTCCACTCACAGCCACTAAGGCAGTCTCGGTTGGCCTTGGAGGTTCTTGAGATGTAGGTTTTTTGATAGATTCTTTAGTCACACATTTCTTTGCAGCTACCTGGACTAAAGATCTTCTCCTTGATTTCTTCTCTGCCTCTTCTATCTTCTTATTCTTCTTTTTGGTGATGGCTGCTTTCTATGCACTTGATCTTCTTGCAGAGATTTTCTTTTTCTTTTTCTCCTCCTCCTCCCTTGCTACTGCCATGTCCTCCTCCTCTTGTAGTTTCTGAGCTAATAAAGCATCAGCTTCAATTAGTTTCTGCACTTGAGGATAAACTAATTCTACTTTCCCATCCACTATTAATTCAATTGGAGTGGGAAAGTGAACAGTCTTCATGGCATCCCCTAATAGCTTGGGCTGTCCTGGTTGAGAAGATATTTGTTTCTTTGGTCCTTCAACCATGACTCCCTTGCCTTTGTCCTTTGTTGTGCTTGGGGCTTGTGCAGTGGAAGGAGAAGCTGCTGCTCTTGCCGATATTTTTGTTGTTGTTGTTGGTGGTGGTTGTGTTGTTGTTGACATTGTAGCTGCTTCAAGATCAGAATGTTTCTTCAAAATTCTGTCCATCACGGCTTGCAATTCTGCATCAAGGACTAGAACAGATTTTGGTTGCGGTTTTGGTACAGGAACATGTTTGGAATGACCACTCTCCCCCTTTTTCACATCAGCATCTTTAGGTTGTGAGAAGGTGTCCAAGTGTGGAATTGCCTGTAGCAGGAGTTGTTCCATTCGATCTTGTTTTTGAAGGAAGAGTTGGACATTGGATTCAAGGGCTTGAATTCTACTGTTAGTCTTGGACTTGTCTTTGATGATTGTATCAATTGAAGTGATAGTCCTCCTTGGAACGTGTCCTTCATAGCACCTCCTTATCTTTTCTGATTCTAACTCCATCCTTTCCTCCATTCTTTTTTACTGCACCATTTATTCCAGTAACCAAGAAGTGGTGAAACTTTGTATGTTTCTTATCCACCTTGGTTACTTCTTCTAGAATGTCTTTGATTGATGGTGCAGCTGCATTTGACCCAATGTTGGTCACATAGTCCTGCCTTAGTTGGGCAGCTGCATCCTCAAGAGTTTGTGTAGTTTGCATCAAGCCAAACATCCATATTCTCCTCTTCTGGTTCTTCAAGCGCAGAGTTATTTGCAAGCCCTGTCTTCAATGCAGAAATGTGGTCTTGTCTTTGTTGTAGACCATATAAGAGTTCAAAGTCTGCATTGGACATTTTGGATAGAACATGTAATGCTGCATCCCCTATGCTTGAAATGGTCCTAATTTCTTCTACTTGGATTGTAGTTGCGGGACCAGAAGAAACTTGAGCTTCTGGTGTGGTGGTTTCAACAGGTTTTAAAAATGCACCTACTAAAAATTTCTCTCTTTTATTTTCTTCAATGATCTCATCCTTGCTCACACCCTCTCCTTTTGCCTGGGGTTGGGCACCCAACTTCTCTATCCCTCCTTTTTCCAAGCTTGCTAAAGCTTGACTCTCTTGTATGTGTATGTCCTCTCCTTTTTCAAGGTCATGAGCCTGACTCTCACTAATTATTCTCACATCCTCACTCATATGGATATGCACACTCTGTCCTAAAGAAGTGAGGGGTAAACGAGAATTACTTGTGATTGCATGGAGAGTGGGTTCCCTTTGTGTTTCTGGGGCTAGGGATTTCTCCATGGAATGAGTTTGAGAGCTTGTCTCGAGTATTGGCTCCTCTTGGGAAAAATCAAGAAGAGGTAAATTTGTAGTATCAAAAGAATCAAGAATGGGAGAAAAAGGAGAAGAATGTACAATTTGGAGTGTTGGCTGTGCCTCAGACATTGAAAATTGAGGAACATCAATAGATGACTTTGTGTGTGCACTCCTGGTGTCACTCTTTTCTTGTATTTTCTCTCTTTGTGGTTCCTCTTGTTGGTGAACAAGAGGTTGTGCAGACTCTGTACAGGTTGTTCCTGGTTGGGAACTTTCTTCAATGTCAACATCCTTTTGGGAGGATATGGACAGTTCACTGTTTTTCCTTATAGCCTCCATTGCCTTTTGGGAAGCAATGGATTCCTTTTGGCTTAGGGTTAGAACTCTCTTCTTTCTCTGAGGTGCCACCTCAGCTTCTTTATCTCCCTCATCCTCACTTACGCCCTCAAATATTTTTCTTTTTATTGGGAGCTTTTTGGCTATCTTTGGTTTTGCAACCACAGTCTTTTGGGAGACTGTGGAAGGGGCTTGTGATTGTTGTTGTGAAGTGGTTGGATGATTAATAGGGATTTTTTGATCAGTATCCTCAAAATTTGACAAAGAATAAAGGTTAGGAAGCCTATCAATGAGAGTAGATCTCATGATAGGAGGAATAAATAAAGGAACCTTTACCTTTGCAGATTTATGCTTCACATCAGTAAAAATTCTTTTACTCTGCAAAACAGTTGGTACAACTTGCATGCCAGTAATATTAAGGGTAGGGATTAGATAATATGCAATCATCATCAAAAACCTAGCATAATAAATTTTATTTTTATTACCGGATTTAAGTTTTACCAAAAGATTTTGCAGAATTAAAAGCCCAATGTTTAGATGTCTATCATACAACACACTAAAAGCAATATGTTGTGTGAGTGTAGTGATAGCATCATAGCCACTGCATTTAGAAGTAAAAGCTTTTGCAATAATGTCAAAGAACAGTGACCACTCCTGCCTTAGATGGGGTCGAGTGATAGACCCAACAGAAACAATTTCTGAAGAATAATGTAAATTTTTAAACATAGCAAAAATTTCTTCATTAGAGGCAGGAGAATCAAAGTTTTCATACACAGGTAAATGTAAAGCATTATTAACAACATTATGATCTATATTATAGACAGTATTATCATACCTGAAACGTACCACAGGAGAGTCAGCATCCTCGTCCTGGACAGTAGCAGTGGACCACATAGTCGTGATAACTTTAGCGGCTTGTGTGGGAGCGTCGTATATGGCATAAGAAAGTGTGGAGTTTTGAAGAAAATCCACGAAAGGGTGGTATTGTGCTTCAAATACATGCTTGTCAGCCACCCCTGCATGGTTAGTCTTGATGATATCAAAGTCTCCAAACATAAAGCATACTGTTTTGGCCGCCATTGAAGAGATCTGTGTGAACTTTGGAAGAAATTCTTTGAAAAAGGTTAAATTGTAGAGTGTTTGTAGAGAAAATAATTTCAGAGCATAAGAGTTTGTGATTGCAAAGATGTTTGAATTTACTTTTATCAAAGTGTTAGAAACGTTTGCAATTCTAAAGATAGTGAACCGTTTTCGATTGTGGGTATGAGTAACTACTAGATTACCCTCGATCGGAGATTGCCCTAATCTCTGATATGTTCACTCATAAGAGACTAGTCCCGATTAGTCACTGATAGATCATTTTTGATTGAGTCAGAGACTAATCAAAAACACTGTCGGGGATTAAGGTAGTCTCCGATTGTTCATTTTTGATTGAGTCGGAGACTAATCAAAAATAGTGTCGGGCACTAAGATAGTCTCCAATAGTTTAATTTTTAATTAAGTCGGGGACTAATTAAAAATACTGTCAGGGACTAAGCTAGTCTCCGATAGTTTATTTTTGACTAGTCAGGGACTAAGCAAAAACAACGACCGGGGACTAAGATAATCTCTTTCTCTTAAGCTTTCAGGGACTAAGAAAATGTAGTCTCTGCTACAATTTTGTTTTTCAAAATATTTCCAACAATCAAGTTAATGATTATTAGCTGCAAAAATTCTATTTTATTGAAACAGCTTCAAGAATTTCTGTTAATTCATAATAGCTACAATCTAGAAATTTAATTCTAGCTTCTAAAATTTTGTCCATTAAGAACAGCTGCAATCCAGAAATTAAATTCTAGCTTGTCACAACTAAACAACTTGCTTTCAAAATATGAAATTAATTTTTAGAAGCATAATTCAACATTCCTAATTCAGAAACTAATCTAGAAATTGTAGATTCATCTAAAGGCTTTGTGAAAATGTCTGCAAGTTGTTTATCAGTCGTAACCCAGTGCAATTCAATATTTCCTTCACTTACATGTTCTCTTATGAAGTGATATCTACTATCTATGTGTTGTGTTCTTGAATGTTGCACTGGATTTTCTATTATAGCTATGGCACTTGTATTATCACAATAGAAAGGAATTTTGGATAATGACATACCATAGTCTAGGAGTTGATTTTTGATCCATAAGATTTTAGCACAGCAACTCCCAGCTACAATATATTCAGCTTCTGCTGTTGAAGTAGAAACTGAATTTTGTTTCTTGCTAAACTAAGAAACAAGTCTGTCTCCAAGAAGTTGGCAACTTCCGCTTATGCTTTTCCTGTCAAGCTTGCAACCTGCATAGTCAACATCTGAATAACCAATTAGTTTAAAATCAAATTCTTTGGGATACCATAACCCAAGGTTTGGGGTACCCTTTAGATATCTGAGTATTCTTTTTACAGAAATCAAATGTGACTCTCTAGGGTCAGCTTGAAATCTAGCACATAAACATGTAGCAAACATTATATCAGGTCTACTTGCAGTTAGATATAAAAGAGGGCCTATCATGCCTCTATAGCTAGTAATATCAATTTTCTTTCCTTTTAAATCCTTATCTAGCTTAGTGGCAGTAGGCATGGGTGTTTTTGCAGATGCACAATCAACCAAATCATATTTTCTTAATAAGTCTTTGATATACTTGGACTGACTGATAAAAATTCCATCAGTTGATTGTTTTATTTGCAATCCTAAGAAAAATGTTAATTCTTCCATCATACTCATTTCATATCTAGACTGCATTAGTTTTGAAAATTTTTCACAAAGTTTTTCATTTGTAGAGCCAAATATAATATCATCTACATATATTTGCAGAAGTATAATGTCAAAGCCTTGCTTTCTATAAAATAAAGTTTTATCTATGATACCTCTAACAAATTTATTTTCAAGTAAAAATTGAGATAGAGTATCATACCAGGCTCTTGGTGCTTGTTTTAAGCCATAAAGTGTTTTGTCTAACCTGTAGACATGATTTGGAAGTTTGGAGTCCACAAAACCTGGGGATTGGCAAACATAGACTTCCTCTTCCAATTTTCCATTCAAGAAAGCACTTTTGACATCCATTTGGTACACCTTGAAGTTCTTGTAGGCTGCAAAAGCCAACAAGATTCTGATTGCTTCAAGTCTTGCTACTGGTGCAAAAGTTTCAACATAATATATTCCTTCTTCTTGAGAATATCCTTTTGCAACCAGTTTTGCTTTATTCCTTGTGATTGTACCAGTTTCATCCAATTTATTTCTGAAGACCCATTTGGCACCTATAATTGATCTATTCCTTGGTTTGGGTACCAATCTCCAGACTTTGTTTCTTGTGAATTGGTTTAATTCTTCTTGCATGACAATTATCCAGTCAGGATCTTGAAGTGTTTCCTCAATTTTCTTTGGCTCAATCTTTGAGAGAAAACTGAGATATAAACATTCATTTTGAGTTGCACTTCTAGTCTTGACTCCATCATCTAGATTTCCAATAATCAAATCTGGTGTGTGGTCTCTCAACCATGGAATTGCACGTGGCAGATTTGACCTTGAAGTTGAGGCTTCATTTTCTAGATTGATGTTGTCCAATCTAGCTTCATGATCAGAGACTGCTTCCCCTAAACCATTGACTTCTTCATTATTAGCTCCCCCTGAGCTGTTTATCTTTATAGTCCCTGGTGTAAAGATTGTCTCTGATTGTGCATCAATGACACTAGTCCCTGGTGAACCATTAGTCTCTAATGGTATACTAATGTCACCAGTTTCTTGTGTTTCATTTGATTCTAATACTCTAGTCTCTGATAGAGTATTTGTCCTTGTTACTTCATGCACAACTGTTAACTCCCCCTCAATTATGTAGGGATCATTACTATCTTTGGGTTTTTCAGTAGTCTCTGATGGATATTCCCATGCATCCAATTCATTCTCAAAACTGAGAGGTTCATGCAATCCTTGTCCAATCATTCCTGGAATCTTTCTGTCATCAAATACAACTTGAATTGATTCCACAATGACCTTTGTTCTTAGATTATATACTCTGTATGCCTTACTTGACAGAGAATAACCTAAGAAGATTGCTTCATCAAATTTGTTATCAAATTTTCCTCTTGTCTCTGATGAATCTCTCAGTACAAAGCACTTATAACCAAACACATGCAAAAACTTGAGAGTTGGTTTTCTCCAAGTCATCAATTCATAAGGTGTTTTGTTGTATGCTTTGTTTATCAATGATCTATTCTGTGTAAAGCAAGTTGTGCTAATAGCTTCTTCCCAAAAATATGTAGGAAGTTTTGCTTCTTGTAACATAGTCCTTGCTGCTTCAATAAGGGTCCTATTTTTCCTCTCAACAACTCCATTTTGTTGAGGGGTTTTTGGAGCAGAGAATTGGTGAGTTATTCCTTTTTCAGTGCAGAATTCAATAACTTGGGTATTCTTGAATTCTTTTCCTCTGTCACTCCTTATTACCCTTACTATTTTTTCTGACTCAGTTTCTATCTTCTTGACATGATCAATTATCAACTGAGCAGCTTCATCTTTTGTGTAGAGGTATTTTACCCAAGTATACCTCGTGTGATCATCCATTATAACCAAAGCATATCTATTCCTTAAGATAAACATCACATTCACTTGACCAAATAAATCCATGTGTAACAACTGTAAAGGGTGAGTGATTGATGTTGCTGGTTTGCTCTTGAATGATACACTTCTTTGTTTCCCTTTCTGGCATGAATCACACAATCCATCTTGTGTAAACTCGAATTGTGGAATGCCAGCTACCAATCCTTCTTTCACCAGTTTGCTGATATTCTTGAAATTCAAATGGGAGAGCTTCTTGTGCCAAAGCCAACTTTCATCAGTTGAAGCTTTGCTGTAGAGACATGTGATTTGATCAGAGGAAGAGATAAGGTTTGCAACATACAAATTTCTTTTTCTTTTCCCTGTCAATATCAGATTATCAGATTCTTTGTCACACACCAAGCATTGATCTTTTTTGAAGGTGACATTGAATCCCTTATCACATAGTTGACTCACACTCAGTAAATTATGCTTTAAGTCATCAACTAGTGCTACTTCAGTGAAGATGACATCTCCATGTTCAATACTGCCATAACCCTTAGTATGGCCTTTGCTGTCATCTCCAAAAGTGACTTTTGGGCCACTTTTCTCTTCATACTGTTTTAGCAAGGACTTATCTCCAGTCATGTGCCTTGAACATCTACTGTCCAAGTACCATGTTTTCTTCTTTTTGCCCTATACAGTAAAGAGTAACTAGTTAGAAATTTTTGGGACCCAGACTTTCTTGGGTCCTTTCTCACTATTTGTAGACTCAAGACTTGACTCAGATTGAGTTGATTGCCTTTTAGCATTTTTGACTTTAATTGGACAATCACTAGTCTTGCTACCTTTTTGTGAGAGACTGCCAAGCTTAGGATTTTCACAGTTAATGCAAAGATGATTTAACCTTTTTACAGGTGATTTATCTTTTATTATCTTTGAAGGTTCAGTCTTTATTATAGGAATTTTATTTTTGCTCCTACAATGAACAACTATTTGGTTGGGGTTACCACATACATGACATGTCTTTCTAGGAGCATCAGACATCCTAGCATAATTTGTGTATTTATTAATGTCTATCTTTCCATTCCTTTTTTTCTTATTTTTGCTTAACTCCACTGACTTTTCAGCCTTTTTGTCAGGTAGATTTTCCAATTTTTTATTTAATTATGTCTTTGTCATGAACCCAATATTTTTATTTTCACTCTTGTCAACAATATTCATTGTCTTTTGATCAATCTTTGATTTTGCAGTGATTTGTTGATTTTGAGTGTTAATAAATTTGGATTCATTGACAGGACAGACAAAATTAATCCTTTTCAAAATACTTGGCTAACTTGTAGAGGAGTTAGCAGCTTCAAATAGATCGTTTAAATCTGAGCTCTTGTCTAGATATTCATCATAACCTAGTCAAGATTTTTGACCTATCGTTTGACATTCTACCAAGTCTGTCAACTTTTTAGAGGAAGTATTCCACTGTTTAATCTTAGCTTGAGCATTTTCAAGTTGCTTGACTAAGTAATATTCCCTCTTTTTCAAAGCATCAATCATATGATGAGCTTTGTTTAAGTCAGACTTGATAGTGTCAAATTGTACCAATCTCTCTTCAAGAAATTTGTTTCTTTTCAAGAGAAGGTCATGTGATTCTTTTACATTAGTATGTTCAATTGTTAATGATCTAAAAATAACAAGCAAATCAGACATATCTTTTTGTATGCTTTCAATAGTAGATGTATCAATTAAGTTAAGCACATTAAAATTTTGAGTTGCATCACATACCTTTGTAGAATCACTTGACTCATCACTTCGAGCCATTAGGGCAAAGTTGACAAAGTTGACAATTTCCTCTTCAGAGTCATTGTCAATCCAATCCTTGCCCTCAGTAATCAAGGCTTTGCTTTATGATTTGAACTTCTTGTCAGCAAAGTCATTCCCCGTTTTCCTTGATTTTTCATCCTTAGATCTATCACTAGATTTAGGCTTCCTTCACTCATTGGCAAAGTGCCCTAACCCATCATAGTTATAACATCTGATTTTCTTCTTGTCAAAGGTCACAGTTTGACCTTCATCTTTAGGGTTAGGCTTCTTTGACGACTTTCTTCCTTTTCTACTAGCTCTAAATTTCTTGAACTGTTTGACCAACAATGCCATGAATTCCTCCATATCATCATCAGTATCCAGTTCATCTTCCTCATCAGTTGAGCTTGCATCGGAAGTTTCATCATCAAGCTTCTCTTGAGACTTGCTTGTCTCAACCATTAACGCAGCTCCTTTGTCCCTTCCATGTATGCGTTGTCGTTGCTCTACTTCAAGTTCATATGTCTTTAAATTTCTGTAGAGCCTATCCAGTGTGAGTATGTCTAAGTCATGAGCCTCCTTTACTGCAGTAGTCTTTGGATCCCAACTTGGTGGAAGAGATCTCATGAACTTAGTGTTGACATCCTCATTATCATAGGACTTTTCAAGTATTTTCAAGTCATTGAGCAAAGTATTGAACCTGTCATAGACTGACGTTATTGGTTCACCAGGCTTTGCTTTAAAGAACACATATTGTTGTGTCAACAACGACCTTTTGTTCTTTCGGACTTGGTTAGTCCCTTCACACAGAACTTTGATGGTGTCCCAGATTTACTTAGATGTTGTGCAGTTAATGATGCTTGTGAACATATTTTTGTCAATACCATTGTAAAGTATGTTCATAATTTTAGCATCTTTTAACACTTGCAACTTGTCTTCGTTTGTATAATCATTTTCAAGAGCAAGTTCAAAGTGTTCAGCAACAACAGATCCATCAACAGTTTTAGTAGGGACAAATTTCCTAGGAAGATAAGGACCTTTTTCAATCCTTTCAATATAGTCAGGATCTGTTGCTCTCAAGTGCATGTACATCTTTTACTTCCACATAAGATATTCTTCTCTTTTAAGAATAGGAATCCTAGTACCACTATCACGACTGCCTGCATATGCCATTATGCTAGAGCTGCTTGCTTCATCGTTGGTCATCTCTTGGAACGTGTTAATTAAATAATTTCAATTAAATGCTCTGATACCAATTGTTTTCCTAGTGAGATAGCCGAGAACTTATAGAATGGAGGTTGAATACAAGTTCTTTGAATTCTTTTCGATTACTAGTTCTTTAAAAATTTAACTTTTCTTGCGGAATATAAAGAATAAGAACTCAAATCAATTTATAAACAATTGCATATAACACATTAATTTCTTACTTTTAGCTTAATCTCTATTCACAGTAGCACACATATACGAGTATACCAAGTTATAATAATAATGCAATTTATCACATACAATGCTTCAAATATCGCATATAACATGAAATTCATATAGCATATATACAAACTACAGACTTCGTAAACAAACCTTAAAAAAAGGGCAAAAGACTGATTATAATATACACGTAAAACTTGGCTATGATACCACTGTAGGAATTCGAATTAACTTCGAAGCGCGAAAATATTTTTATTATTTTTACAAACTGTAATCTAAAATCCATGAATTAGGATTTGCATGTATATTATAATCAAAACATTCCTGGGTCTTTGTCATGGTAATTTGGAATGAACTGCAACAGAAAAAATTATAATTATTCTGTCTTAGATGCACGTCAATCGCCACGTCTCTACTGGTATCCACACACGAACTGAATCACCTTGTTCACACGTGTTTGCGAAAAACTCCTTAGAATTTTCTCTTATAAATCTTATGTACAAGAGTTTTGTCAAGTTACCTTAGCTATCTTGATGTATATACTGATATACATATCAATATCCTAACTATAATTTGACTTGGCTTAGTAATAACTCAATTCTTGTGTGCGATCCTAAGTCCATTTAAAATAGTTGTGAGCCTAAACTATTTAAACCACAACAGTTATAATTGGTTTCTAGCAAAACATTATAACTATCTAATTTAAATAAATGTAGATTATTTCAATATAACTTTTATACAACTAATTAACTCGTCTATTTGTATAATTATTCATAGTCATAATTTCAACACATATTTTCTCCCAACTACTTATGAAGAGGAGATGCTTGATGTTGCTACAAGCAGTAAAGCCTCAAATCAAGCTGATAGACCCTGTAAGCTGATAATATTTTTTCCCTGATTGTGTAAGGTGTTGATGATACTGAAAAGACGCTCAAGACCTCCACCTGCCTACGGCCCTTAAGCGGAAGTTAATATATTCCTCCTGTTCAAGAAAGTAGTCCTACAACTTCTGAGTTTTTTTTACTTGAATTGCATCCGAGCTACAGCTTCAAGCTCATAATTTTATTTTTCAAATCATTCATCTCCTTTTCAGAGCTCATCATGCCAGTCTGAATTCTCTCAACTATTTCAGCAACATCAACAGAATAACAAGTTACTTAAAATTTTGTAAAACCATCTCAAAAGCTTTCTAAGACTATTGATCGGTCTAATACAATGGTATTGGGGACATGTCTTGATTCACAAAACAACTTCACGCAAATTATCAGCTTTCGTATAGTATCATAGCAAACAGCCTTACAGTAATTAACACTACCTTTGCTGCAATTATTACACAGTGGATGTCCCCTTCGATTTTTCACCAAAAAGTCCATTACTTTGTTCTACATTTTGGTGTCTGCTGAAAATCTCCCGATGAGGATCCAAGTACTTGCTTAAAAAGGTCCTCCTCAGGTACGGCATACTATATTGTTGAATTAATAATTGTAGCCGCATAGAGAGATTTAATTGTAGAAGGGAAAGATGTTTTCCCTTGATTTGAAACGTTCTCAACCTTCCAAGAGCTCTTGGTCGCTACTAATTAAGTCCTCGCTCCTCAGATGAAGAAAATATAACAAAGGTTGTTGCTTGGTTTCTTCCACTTATGACTACTGGGTACATTTAGTTACCAGGCAATGTAAAGTGGGATCACATAGCTCAGTCTGGAGCATTAATAGAATGTAGCCCAAAAAAATAAAAAAACAAACAATACATGCTAATAGTTAACAGCGAAGTAGATTTTAAATTGTGAAAATTATCCAAATCAGAATTCAGGAACTGGTAGGATATGATATTCAAAGAGATCCTAATCTTAGAAAGAATATTCAGGTGACCACATAATGCAAAAAGATCGGAATGTACTGGACGTCTAACCAGAAAATCTACAATATTTCATGCCAGAATTTAAGTGCAATGTTTGGTCCTTTGTACACATCTGTCAGTCCCTTTGTCAACATTTTCACCACTAGAACCATCTGGCCAGACAAGGAACTTATAGCCATGAAGCGAAGGTGGCAGATAAGTTTGTGAGGACAAAGGATTGTCGGGAGGGTAGATATAGCCCTTTCCATACCCAAACTCTTTCATCAGCTTTGTAGGCGCGTTCCTCAAGTGGAGAGGCACTCTCTCATTCTGTCCAACAGATTCCCTAACTACCTTCCGAGCAGCCTCTATAGCTCGATAAACTGCAATAGATTTTGGAGCCAATGCCAAATAAGCAACACACTGAGCAAGGTTTACATTGCATTCAGGCATACCAATAAAATGGCAAGCCTGGTAGCATGCGACTGCCTGAGTGACAGCATGCGGGTCAGCCAATCCAACATCCTCACTAGCAAACCTAACTAGACGTCGTGCAATATATAGAGGCTCTTCACCTCCTTCCAGCATCCTAGCTAGCCAATAAATTGCTGCATTGGCATCGCTTCCCCTCATCGATTTATGAAGTGCACTAATGAGATTGTAATGCTCCTCACCTGCTCTATCATAAGCAAGATGCTTGCATTGCAATGCCTCTTTCGCATCATCCAGAGTCACAGTAACCACAATTGAACCAACTTCATTTCCCTCTGGAGCTCTTTTATCCACCAATCTTGCCACAGCTGTTATGCCTGCAGTTTCCAAGGAATTCAGCGCAACCCTCGCATCCCCATCGCAGTGTGTCGATATAAACTCGACCACCTGTTCATCCAATTCAATTCTCAAAACTTTACCATCACTGTTTGCCACACTCTGTACCAAACCACGCTCAGAATCCGAAGTGGCTCGCCTAATTAGGATAGAAATATCGTGGGGTTGTAAAGGATTAAGGTTCAAAACTTTACACCGGGACAACAAAGGCGTAATCAAATGGAAAGATGGGTTCTCAGTGGTGGCACCCATGAAAACTACAGTACCATCCTCAATTACAGGCAAAAAAGAGTCTTGTTGTGACTTGTTAAACCTGTGAACTTCATCAACAAATAAGATTGTTCTCTTATTATTCTTCAATTTCAGTTTTCGAGATTCATCCACAGCGTCCCTTATATCCTTTACTCCACAAGTCACAGCAGACAAAGAGACAAATCGATAAGAAGACAAAGAAGAAGCACCGGAGGTAGTAGTACTGTTAAGAATGGATTTGGCAATAGAAGTCTTACCGGTGCCTGGTGGACCCCAGAAAACTAGAGAAGGGAGGCGATTGTACTCAATGGCGGAGCGAAGGAGTGATTTATCGGCGAGAAGATGGTCCTGTCCGACCACCTCGTCAATAAAGCGAGGTCGCATTCGTTCTGATAATGGCTCATGATGATGATGACGATGATGTCTCTGCTGTGGCTCGATTTGAAGCTTTTGTCGCTTTCGAGGGATGATCTGGGGCTGCTCTTCTTCTCCTTCTTCTACTTCTGCTCCCACTATAGCTTTTTCTTCAACTTTGTGGTAAGATTTTGATGATGGTGGTGGTTGCTTTTTGGAGTGGAAGGGGAAGAAACGGTCGATTTTGGGTTGAATTGGAGGAGAAGATGATAATGATGATGGGGGGTTTGTTACAGGAGGAGGACTGATTGAATATTCAGAAGATTTATGGGTGGTGGTAAGAATCCATTCCGTGGCTTTGAGAGTGGATTCGCCGCCCGTGGCCGCCACAGCTTCGGCGACTAAGTCGTCCGGAAACCCCATGCTTAGAAGCTGCTGCGTCGTCGTCTCCATCTCCGCCTTTCTAGTTTCCCTCCACCCCAAATTAGTAATGTAGAAAATGAGGGAAAGATGAGGGAAATCGGTTTCAACTTTATTTAGTTTTTATTGCCTTAGAGTATTCAAGCTGGTATTTTTGAGACATCGTTCTTTTCATTTCAAGTAATTCTAGATAGAAAATGAGGAAAAATAAGGTTGCATCAATTTTCTAAGACTAAATTTTCCGATACTAAAGTTAAATAAATAATTTTGGCCAGTTCTGAAATTACTTTTATATCATGGCTTTTAATTCCTTTTTAACTTATTGCTTAAAATAGTTTCAAAATGTGATTTTTAAATAAAAAGTGATTGATGTTATTTTGATTTCTTAAGCTAGATTTTAAGTTAAAATAATTAGAAGAAGTGTTTGGTTAAAAAAGATTTTTAAGCAAAAATAAGTGTTAAATTACAGGATTGAACATGTTTTAATGTTAAAAGGACCAGAAGGTACAATTGTTTTTATCATTAGTCAAAATTGCAGTTAGAAGGAGCGTCTTTTGACATTTTCTCCCACCCTCTGCCTCTCCCTCCCTCTTCCTATTCTCTATTTCTAGAAGAAAATTTATGTGACCTCTCTTTCTTGAAGAAAATTTTATGACCTCTCTTCCCTCTTTTTGTTGTTGGGTTTGTTTCCTTTCTGTTTTTCCTTCCTTCCTCACCTCTTACAGGGAATTCTCTTCTTGACTGCATCTGTTTTGTCTCCCTCCCTTTATTAACAGTCTTTTACTTTCAATATTTGGATTTTCTCTTCTCTACATCTGTTTTCTCCTTGTTCTTCTCGACTTGCAGTCTTTCTATTTTTAGGGGTCTCTACTTCTACCTGTTGATATGTTTTTCTCTATTTGATATCCTTGGTTAGCCTCCTCTCTTCATTAGCAATCTCTAGGTTTCTTCCTAGTTTTCTAGCTTGCTCTGTTTCCTAGGTCTTTCTCTCTCTTCTTCTTGTTTGTCTTGTTTTAGTATTCCGAGGTGTTTTAGTTTTTCTAGGGATCTTTTCATATGATCTTAAGCAAACTATTATTTGCTTTAATCTTTGCTTATGCTCTTGATCTGCGTTATCTTTTCTTGGTTTTGGTACTCCGTTTCCTAGGTCTTTCTCTCTCTTCTTCTTGTTTGTCTTGTTTTAGTATTTCTAGGTGTTTTAGTTTCTCTAGGGATCTTTTCATATGATCTTAAGCAAACTATTATTTGCTTTAATCTTAGCTTATGCTCTTGATTTGTGTTATCTTTTCTTGGTTTTGGTGCTTTTGTCTCCTTATGTCGTTTGAGTGTCTTGCCCTCTGACTTGGCTAGTTCCTAATTCGTTACATGCTTTTTTCGTTACAAGGGTCTTCAGTTTTTCGTTACATGATTTTGAAGTAAATGCTTTAGTGATTATATCAAAGAACACTGACCATTCTTACCTGAGATGGGGTCGTGTAATAGACCCAACATAACTAATTTCAGCAGAATAATGTAAGCTTTTAAACATAGAAAAAATTTCTTCATCAGAGGCAAGAGAGTCAAAGTTTTCATAAACTGGTAAATGTAAAGCATTATTAACTACGGTATGATTTATATTATAGACAGAGTTAGCATACCTGAAACTTACCACAGGAGAGTCAGTGTTCTCATCCTGGATAGTAGCTGTAGACCACATAGCCATGATGACTTCAGCGGCTTGGACGGGAGCTTCATAAATGGCGTAAGATAGTGTGGAGTTTTGAAGAAAATCCACGAAGGGTGGTACTGGGCTTCAAATTCATGTTTGTTAGCCACCCCTGCATGGTTAGTCTTAATGATATCGAAATCTCCAAACTTGAAACAGACTATTTTAGCGGCCATTGGAGAGATCTGTGAACGTTTGAAGAAACTTTGAAAAGGGTTAAATTGCAAAGTTTTTGCAGAGAGAAAATAATTTCAAAGCTTGGGAGTTTGTGATTGCAAGGGTGTTTGAATTTACTATTATCAAAGTGTTAGAAACGTTTGCAATTCACAGGATAGTGAACCGTTTTTGATCGTGGGTAGGATAACTACCAGATTACCCTCGATCGGAGATTGCCCTAATCTCTGATATGTTCACTCATAAGAGACTAGACTCGATTAGTCTCCGATAGTTCATTTTTGATTGAGTCAAAGACTAATCAAAAACACTGTCGAGGACTAAGATAGTCTCCGATCGTTTAATTTTTAATTAAATCGGGGACTAATTAAAAACACTATCAGGGACTAAGATAGTCTCCGATAGTTCAATTTTTAATTAAGTCGGGGACTAAGATAGTCTCTTACTCCAAAGCTTTCAGGGACTAAGAAAATATAATCCCTGCTACAATTTTGTTTTTCAAAACTTTTCCAACAATCAAGTTAATGATTATTGGCTTCAAAAATTCTGTTTAATTAAAACAGTTTCAACCATAAATTAAATTCTACCTTCTAAAATTCTGTTCATTGAGAACATCTGCAACCAGAAATTAAATTCTAGCTTCTAAAATTATGTTCATTAAGAACAGCTGCAACCAGAAATTAAATTCTAGCTTCTCACAACTAAACAACTTGCTTTCAAAATGTGAAATTAATTTTTAGAAGCATAATTCAACATTCCTAATTCAGAAACTAATCTAGAAAATGTAGATTCATCTAAAGGCTTTGTGAATATGTATGCAAGTTGTTTAACAGTTGTAACCCAGTGCAATTCAATATTTCCTTCATTTACATGTTCTCTTATGAAGTGATATCTAATATCTATGTGTTTTGTTCTTGAATGTTGCACTGGATTTTCTGTTATAACTATGACACTTGTATTATCACAATATATAGGAATTTTGGATAATGACATACCATAGTCTAGGAGTTGTTTCTTGATCCATAGGATTTGAGCACAACAACAGCTGCAATGTATTCAGCTTCTGTTGTTGAAGTAGAAACTGAATTTTGTTTCTTGCTAAACCAATAAACAAGTCTGCCTCCAAGAAGTTGGCAGCTTCCACTTGTGCTTTTCCTATCAAGCTTGCAACCTGCATAGTCAGCATCTGAATAACCAATTAGTTTAAAATCAGATTCTTTGGGATACCATAAAACCAAGGTTTGGGGTACACTTTAGATATCTGAGTATTCTTTTTACAGCAATCAAATGTGACTCTCTAGGATCAGCTTGAAATCTAGCACATAAACATGTAGCAAACATTATATCAGGTCTACTTGCAGTCAGATATAAAAGAGGGCCTATCATGCCTCTATAGCTAGTAATATCAACTTTCTTTCCTTTTAAATCTTTATGTAGCTTAGTGGCAGTAGGCATGAGTGTTTTTGCAGATGCACAATCAACCAAGTCATATTTTCTCAATAAGTCTTTGATGTACTTGGACTGACTGATGAAAATCCCATCAGTTGATTGTTTTATTTGCAATCCAAAGAAAAATGTTAATTCTCTCATCATACTCATTTCATATCTAGACTGCATTAGTTTTGAAAACTTTCCACAAAGTTTCTCATTTGTAGATCCAAATATAATATCATCTACATATATTTGCACCAATATAATGTCAGAGCCTTAAGTTCTATAAAATAAAGTTTTATCTATGATATCTCTAACAAATTTGTTTTCAAGTAAGAATTGAGATAGAGTATCATACAAGGCTCTTGGTGCTTGTTTTAAGCCATAAAGTGCTTTGTCTAACTTGTAGACATGATTTGGAAATTTGGAGTCCACAAAACCTGGGCGTTGGCAATCATAGACTTCTTCTTCCAATTTTTTGTTTAAGAAAGCACTCTTGACATCCATCTGGTACAACTTGAAGTTGTTGTAGGCTGCAAAAGCCGAGAATATTCTGATTGCTTCAAATCTTGCTACTGGTGCAAAAGTTTGATCATAATCTATTCCTTGGCTTGGGTACCAGTCTCTAGACTTTGTTTCTTGTGAATTGGTTTAACTCCTCTTGCATGGCTATTATGCAGTCAGGATCTTGAAGTGCTTCCTCAATTTTATTTGGCTCAATCTTTGAGAGAAAACTGAGATATAAACATTCATTTTGAGTTGCACTTCTAGTCTTGACTCCATCCTGTATACTTCCAATAATCAAATCTGATGATTGGTCTCTCAACCATGGAATTGCACGAGGCAGATTTAACCTTGAAGTGGAGGCTTCATTTTCTAGATTGATGTTGTCTAATCTAGCTTCATGATCAGAGACTGCTCCCCCTAAACTATTGACTTCTTCATTATTAGCTCCCCCTGAGATATTTATCTCTATAGTCCCTAGTGTCAAGATAGTCTCCGATTGTGCATCAGTGACACTAGTCCCTAGTGAACTATTAGTCTCCGATGGAATACTAATGTCACCAATTTCTTGTGTTTCATCTAATACTCTAGTCTTTGATAGAGTATTAGTCCTTGGTACTTCATGCACAACTTTTAACTCCCCCTCACTTATGTAGGGATCATTACTATCTTGGGGTTTGTCATTGATCTCTGACGGATATTCCCATGCAACCAATTCATTCTCAAAATTGAGAGGTTCATGCAATCCTTGTCCAATCATTCATGGAATCTTTTTATCATCAAATACAACTTGAATTAATTCCACAATGACTTTTGTTCTTAGATTATATACTCTATATGTTTTGCTTGACAGAGAATAATCGAAGAAGATTGCCTCATCAAACTTGTTATCAAATTTTCCTCTTGTCTCTGATGAGTCTCTCAGTACAAAGCACTTACAACCAAACACATGTAAAAACTTGAGAGTTGGTTTTCTCCCAGTCATCAATTCGTAAGGTGTTTTGTTATATGCTTTGTTTATCAATGATCTATTCTGTGTAAAGCAAGCAGTGCTTATAGCTTCCTCCCAAAAATATGTGGAAAGTTTAGCCTCTTGTAACATAGTCCTTGCTGCTTCAATAAGGGTTCTGTTTTTCCTCTCAACAACTCCATTTTGTTAAGGGGTTCTTGGACCAGAGAATTGATGAGTTATTCCTTTTTCAATGCAAAATTCAATAACTTGGTTATTTTTGAATTCTGTTCCTCTATCACTCCTTATTACCCTTACTGATGAGTTTCTATCTTCTTGATATGATCAATTATCAACTGAGCAGCTTCATTTTTTGTATAGAGGTATTTTATCCAAGTATACCTCATGTGATCATCCACAATAACCAGTGCATATCTATTCCTTAAGATAGACATCACATTCACTTGACCAAATAAATCTATGTGTAACAACTGTAATGGGTTAGTGACTGATGTTGCTGGTTTGCTTTTGAATGATACACTTCTTTGTTTCCCTTTTTGGCATGAATCACACAATCCATCTTGTGTAAACTCGAATTGTGGAATGCCAGCTACCAATCCTTCTTTCACCAGTTTGTTGATATTCTTGAAATTCAAATGGGAGAGCTTCTTGTGCCAAAGCCAACTTTCATCAGTTGAAGCTTTGCTGTAGAGACATGTGATTTGATCAGAGGATGAGATAAGGTTTGCAACATACAAATTTCCTTTTCTTTTCCCTGTCAATATCACATTATTAGATTCTTTGTCACACACCAAGCATTGATCTTCTTTAAAGGTGACATTGAATCCCTTATCACAAAGTTGACTCACACTTAGTAAATTGTGCTTTAAGCCATCAACTAGTGCTACTTCAGTGAAGATGACATCTCCATGTTCAACACTGCCATAACCCTTGGTATGACCTTTGTTGTTATCTCCAAAAGTGACTTTTGGGCCACTTTTCTCTTCATACTGTTTTAGCAGGGACTTATCTCCTGTGATGTGCCTTGAACATCCACCGTCCAAGTACCATGTTTTCTTCTTTTTGCCCTGCACACAGTAAAGAGTAACTAGTTAGAAATTTTTGGGACCCAGACTTTCTTAGGTCCTTTCTCACTAGTTGTAGACTCAAGACTTGACTCAGATTGAGTTGATTGTATTTTAACATTTTTGACTTTAATTGGACAATCATTAGTCTTGCTACTTTTTTGTGAGAGACTGCCAAGCTTTGAATTTTCAATGTTAATGCAAAGATGATCTAACCTTTTTACAGGTGATTTATCTTTTATTATCTTTGAAGGTGCAGTCTTAGTTATATGAATTTTATTTTTTCTCCTACAGTGAACAGCTATGTGGTTGGGATTACCACATACGTGACATGTCTTTTTAGGAGCATCAGGCATTCTCGCATAATTTGTACATTTATTAATGGCAATTTTTTCATTCCTATTTTTCTTATTTCTGCTTAACTCCATTGACTTTTCAGCCTCTTTGTCTGGAAGAGATTCCAATTTTTTACTTAACTGTGTCTTTGTCATGAACCTAATATTTAATCTTTTATTTTTACTCTTATCAACAACATTCACTGTCTTTTGATCAATTTCTGTTTTTGCAGTGATTTGTTGATCTTGAGTGTTGATGAATTTGGGTTCATTAACAGGAGAGACAAAATTAATTCTTTTTATTACATTCGGCTTACTAGTCAAGGAGTTCACTGCTTCAATTAGATCATCTAAATTTGAACTCTTGTCTAGATATTCATCATAACCTAGTCCAGATTTTTGACCTATTATTTTACACTCTACCAAGTCTGTCAACTTTTTAGAGGAAGTATTCCACTGATTAATCTTAGCTTGAGCATTTTCAAGTTGCTCTACTAAGTAATATTCCCTCTTTTTCAAAGTATCAATCATGTGATGAGCTTTATTTAAGTCAGACTTGATAGTGTCAAATTGTACCAATTTCTCTTCAAGAAATTTGTTTCTTTTCAAGAGAAGGTCACGTGATTCTTTTACATTAGTATGCTCAATAGTTAAAGATCTAAAACTAACATGCAAATCAGACATATCTTTTTGTTTCTATACTAGATGTATCAATTAAGTTAAGCACATTAAAATTTTGATTTGTATCACATACCTTTGTAGAATCACTTGACTCGTCACTTCGAGCCATTAGGGAAAAGTTGACAACTTCTTCATCAGAGTCACTATCAATCCAATCTTTACACTCAGTAATCAAGGCTTTGCTCTTTGATTTAGCTTTCTTGTCAGCAAAGTCATTCCCTGACTTTCTTGATTTTTCATCCTTAGATTTATCATTAGATCTAGGCTTCCTGCACTCATTGGTAAAGTGCCTTAACCCGTCACAATTGTAACATCTTATTTTCTTTAAATAGAAGGTGACTTTTTGACCCTCACGTTTCGGGTTAGGCTTCTTTGATGACTTCCTTCCTTTTCTACTAGCCCTAAATTTCTTGAACTGTTTGACCATGAATGCCATGAATTCCTCCATATCATCATCGGTGTCCAGTTCATCTTCCTCATCAGTCAAGCTAGCATTGGAAGTTTCATCATCAAGCTTCTCTTGAGACTTGCTTATCTCAACCATCAACGCGGCTCCTCTATCCTTGCTGTGCATGTGTTGTCGTTGCTCTACCTCAAGTTCATATGTCTTTAAATTGTCATAGAGTCTATCCAGTGTGAGGGTGTCCAAGTCATGACCCTCTCTTATAGCAGTAGTCTTTATATCCCAACTTGGTGGGAGAGATCTCATGAACTTGGCGTTGACATCCTCATTATCATAGGACTTACCAAGTATCTTCAAGTCATTGAGCAAAGTATTGAACCTATCATAGACTGACGTTATTGTTTCACCAGGCATTGCTTGAAAGAACTCATATTGTTGTGTCAACAATGATCTCTTGTTCTTTCGGACTTGGTCAGTCCCTTCACACAGGACTTTGATGGTGTCCCAGATTTGTTTAGAAGTCGTGCAATTAATGATGTTTGTGAACATATTTTTTTCAATGTCATTGTAGAGTATGTTCATTACCTTAGCATCCTTTAACACTTGCAACTTGTCTTCGTTTGTATAATCACTTTCAGGAGCAAGTTCAAAGTGTTCGGCCACAACAGATCCTTCAACAGTTTTAGTAGGAATAAATTTCCTGGGTAGATATGGACCCTTCTCAATCCTATCAATATAATCTGGATCTGTTGCTCTCAAGTGCATGTACATCTTTTGCTTCCACATAGGATATTCTTCTCTTTTAAGAATTGGAATCCTAGTTCCACCATCACGACTTCCCGTATACGCCATTATGCTAGAGCTGCTTGCTTCATCGTTGGCCATCTCTTGGAACGTGTTAATTGAATAAATTCAATTACAAGCTCTGATACCAATTATTTTCCCAGTGAGATAGCCAAGAACTTGTAGAGGGGGGGGGGGGGGTTGAATACAAGTTCTTTGAATTCTTTTCAATTACTTGTTCTTTAAAAAATTAATTTTTCTTGCGGAATACAAAGAACAAGAACTCGAATCAATTTATACACAATTGCTTGTATTGATTTTAACAATTGAATACAAATTCTAACAATCACAACAATGTGATCGTCAGCTTCTTTTGTTTTCTGTATAGTAAAGATACAAAACTATAAATTCTATACAGCTTCGAATTACAATTCTCTGTAAACCTAATTACAGCTTTGAATTACAATTCTCTGTAAAACCTAATTATAGCTTCTCTTAACTGAAAATTACTCAGTTTCTATTCTAAATCAATAATGATTCAGCTTCCTTATTCGAATTAAACACAATCTTTCCTTTTTGATTAGGAACAGATTTCTGGCTTGTTTCCTTACCAGTTACGTCTTCAATAATATCTTGATTTACGTGGAAGATAATCCTTATTCAATTCAAACTCTGTATCTCATCAGAAAATAAATCACGATTAGTCCCTGACGCTTCATCTTTAGTCTCCGGTGATGTCATCACTAGTCTCTGGTCTTTTAGTCCCTGATGACGTCAGATTGTGTACTCTCCGATAGAGTAATTTAGTCTCCGATGCTTTAAGACTTAGTCTCTGATGACATCAGCTTAGTCTCTGATGCTTTTAAACTTAGTCTCTGATGACGTAAGCTTTAGTCTCCGACTCTTTTAGACTTAGTCTCTAATAATGTAAGCCTTAGTCTCCGATAGGCAAAACTAGTCTCTGATAGATAAAATCCTTAGTCTCTGACAAGTTTTCCCAGTCTCCGACAAGCCTTTTAGTAAACTCCAACGGACCAAATACACATTTTGACTTACTGAAGCTTTGATACTCCATTCCAGCAGTTACTTACAAATAAAGAATAGTTGTATCTCTTTACAAAGAATGAATGAATTACAAACAAAGAGATAACTACTGGCTACAAAACTTCATTGTTACTAATTAACACTTTCTATACATTTGTACTCTAAGTAATCTAAAGACAATCATCATCAAATGTTCTAAAACCTAACACAGGGCCTGTAATGTTAGCGGGTAATCTATGCCTTCCTACTTAGATGTATAAAAAGGAATAAAACTCCATCAGTGTGTGTGTTCTAATATATGTTCCAACTAAGGCACACCAACTATAATAATGTTGGTTGGGTGTATTTTCAACACCATAATTTAGTTTTTAAACTATACGATACCTCTACATTAAAAGACTTTGTCTCTAGCTGGAAAACCAAACTTTACTATCTCCACTGAGACGGGGGTAATTGGAGTGATATTCTCCCCCAAGATGGAATATTTTATATAGTGATAAGGTGAATTGGACGGTTTTGGATGCTGAAAAAGAAACGGCCAAGGAGTTGGCGGCAGACGGAGCCGACGAGGATAATGTATAGGATCTCCTCTTGAAGAAGAACCTCATTAGATGGGGTCTCAACCCTGCAAAAGGCCAAAGTATTTTCTCAATCTCCTCGTCTCCAACTTTGCTCACACCTATGCTATGGTAAGTACTTCTCTTTTGGATCTTGATCCATCATTAATTTAATTATCACTAACTTTTCAAATTCTTCCTTTGGATGTAAGCATCACGTATACACCACTGAGCTTACCACCCGTGCTAAAAAGCAGTGGGAGAAGCTTGGTAAGCTTGAGAACGACCTCGCGGAGAAAGAGTGTCATTTGAAGATTGCTCAAGATGAGGTGTACTCCTACTGCTCTGCGAAGGAGGGATTAGAGAAAGAGATTAAATGTAAGAACCAAAAATTCCAAATGAGTTTTGTTATATGATTAATTCATTTCGTGATTTATTTTATGCATGGAGGTTTAATTTCTTTTATTCGGTATGAATAATGAAAGTTCAATGGCAATGTGATGTCCAAAAGATTTTAAATGTATTTTGATCTCAAATCTTTATATGATTATTGTATTCAAGTTTATTAAAAGGAAGTGTAATGATTTTCATGTAGGGAAAAGCAAACGGGTGTGAACGGGTTTAGGCTGCAATACCCACTTTGAACCAAAGACTGTTGTGTGACAAGTAGTAATTAATGTATCTCAGAGTTGTGCACGTGACCCGTCCAGTGCACATCATCTCCAACAGTGCACTAGAGTGGGCTATGATAGATGACCGACTGTCTATTAACATCCGTAACACCGCCTTTTCAAACCAATCACTTCTTTCTAAAGCTTGTTATTTCGTTTCACAGCCAACGGCTAAAATTAAATATCAAATAATCCAACGTCTCTTGTTGTTCAGCAAGTGATATATATATATATATATATATATATATATATATATATCGTGTTGGTACAACCCTAGCGCCACCTTCATAAATTTATGTACAGTATGAAAGTAATATGCCCTCAAGCCAATCACGTTAGACGTGATGGAGCATTTATTTTGTAATCTTATTCATTTATTAATAAAAAAATTATTTATTCAAAGGCGTTTATTTATATGTTTAAGTTGTTAAATATATTAACCCATAGTTTAGAGTTATATTTTAGGATCATGATGAGATCATGCTAATGAGATCTAAAATATGTTAACTCGAAACTAAAAATATTCCTAATCGTAGGATCACTAATAAGGGTGTTAGTGAATCCGGAAAGATTAGTACATACTGTGCTTGCTCTTAACAAGAGGATGATTGATCTCATAATCATTTGTGTGACGACATTAAAGAAAGTATGTAGGTGCTTATTAGAGAAGAAGTTCACTGAACGTGACTCGCTTAAATGAACACCTAATGGAGTTTTACCTGCTTGTTAATAGGAGTTCATCTAGTGATAGTTGTACAAGTGATCCTTAGACTTGAGATCCTTGCGGTTATCTTGTGTACGCTAAATTATACTTTGTCATATATCTTAACTCAAGCAGTGTATATAAGTGTATGTTCGGGTATAATAAAGTGTACAGGGAGATAAGTGAATGATCAACAAAGGATCTACCGCTTCCAGTAAAGGGAGAGAATATCCTATGCGATTCCATTAGTGACAACTCGGGAATCTCTGGCCAGAGTGAAATGATAATTAGAATGTGTTTCTAATTGACATTATATTGAGTTGTGAATTTATGAATCGGAATGCATATGATTAAATAAAATAAGACTTGACAGTAATTCCATGTCTTATATTTAATCGGGACATTTTGTGGTAGAAGGATTGAATTGTACGGTAACTATTCACTGAATAGGTTTTTTGTGATTAAACGTTGATTTCATATTATCTGGATAGTCATGATATGCTGAGAGGTATCCCTCATGATGTAGAATAAGTATAATTAATATAATTAATTATATTTAATGAATTAAAGTGTTTAATTCGTATAAATAAAATTAGAATAGTTCTAATTTAATTTATTTCTACAACCGGCTTAATATTGAACCTAAAGGGTCACACCATAAAAGGGAAATAATAAATTATGAAGATATTAGGAAATAATAATAATTAAGTAATTTAATTTATACCATGGTGGAATAAATTAAATGGCTTAATATTTATAATTTAGTATTTTAGAAATACTAATTATAAATAAATAAGAATTATTCTTATATTATTATTATTTAATAAATAATCCAATTCCTAAGTAGTCTAGGAATTAGATTAGAAAGTGGTGTTATTATTTAATAATAAAGAATCCAATTTCTAAATGGTTTAGGAATTAGATAATGGAGTTTTATTATTATATAATAAATAACCAATTCCTAAATGGTTTAGGAATTAGTTTAGGGGTTGTCTATATAAGGAGACTTATAATAGATTAAACCCCAACTGAAATAATAATTGGTAGCCTCCATAATATTTGTCACCAAAATATTGTGAGAAAAATCCAATAATCTTCATAATCAAAATTCTCTGGTGGATCACCTTTAGAGTACTACACACTTGAGTAGTAAACGTTGGATCCAGTGGAACAATCAAGAACGTGGAATAAATTGCAAGACGGATCAAGATGATCGATTGGAGCGTGAAGGATAAAGATTGCGGTGTTAATTCGTGTGTAAAGATTTTACATCAACGTCGTCAAATTTACAACAGTATGATTTTAATCCTTCCTCAATTAATAATATTGTATAAGGTGATTCCTGGGATTGCAGAAAAATTTTAAATTACTATTTTTATGCTTCCGCTTCGTTGTCTATAATTTTCTGCACTAACAGTGGTATCAGAGCCATCCTTATACGAATTATTAATAATTTCTCTTGCGTATCTATTAATTCAGATGTGATCTAATTTATTGGGTAATATTTTGAAACGCATAAAAAAACGAAAAATGAAAAATTAAATTTACAACGAGAGAAGAGATGGAGCAGCAGGAGGTGGAGCCAATGACGTCGTCTAGCAAGGAGGAATCAATTGCAGAGAGGCTGTCTTCTTAGGTCCACTCTCCTCTCTCCTCTCACGTGGGCCCCACACCAAGTTGTTTATATATATATATACAATGATTATGGTTTTGAGAATTAATCATTAGAATAATGATTAATTAAATAATAGTTGGAATTTTAATGTTATTAAAATTTCAAATAAGATTTAATTCCAAAATTTAAAGTGTTTAAAAATTGAAATAAAGTGTTTATTTCAAATTGGAATTATTTATTTTATGCAAATAAAATTTGTCCATTAAATAAGATTTCTATATACGCAATATTTAAAATTCATGTGATGTATTTAGTTTTATATATTTATGTATGCGATGTATATTTATATTATTTAATATACATAATAGCTATGTATATTAATCAATGGGTGATTATGGACTTAAGACCAATGTGATTGGATTTTAATTTTAGTGGATGCATGAATGAATGAGTTTTTTTTTATATAAATGGGGTTTGCACACCTCGTCTCTCTAAATTATTCTAATGTAAAATTCTATCTCCCTCCTATGTACTTCCCCTTGACTGCTGATAAAGGTTTCTATTTCGAAAATAGATTGTAATAGGATTAGTTAGATTTGTTAGATAAATTGAAGACGAAGACAAGGAGCAATGAAGGCTCATTTGTAACTCAGGTTTGAATGTAATAGTTATATTCAAATTTAATTTTATTATTGCACCCTAGGTTTGACCTTTTGGTTCACTTGATGGCTCAAGTGAACCAAACTAGAATAAAGTCCATAATCATCCGAGTAGAATAAAGTATTCTATAAATGCATGCTTATACTATATATATAATTATATATTATTTATACATATGATTTATGTTTAATATGGAGCGTATTATATATATATTTGCATGCGCGCTTAAACAAGATGAGACCATAATAAGAAAACCCCTCAAGATAATAATATTAAGTAGTAACGGCCAATGACATTAGTAATGTATCGGTCGTGGTCTTCCAGCATGACAAAGCACAGAGTATCTTTTGCTTATTATGGGTTTGTTGAGCACACTCATGACCTGTTTTATGTATTAGAGATGTTGTTTTGTTACATTTGATGTTTATGATGGAATCGAACATTACATGTTTTGTTGAGCACACTCAAGGACTGTAGTTTTCTTTTTCACATATAGAAATGTTGGGTTATACTTAACTTAGACTATTTAAGTTTGTTGTGCACACACAAGACTTTTATGGTATAAAAGGCAAAAATGAAAAGGAATAACATGAGATGTAATTGACAAGAGTTGTCTCCCTATGAAATAATATATGGTTTGTTGTGCACACACAAGGCTGTATGTTATTAAATAGGATCCTTATTCTCACTAGCAAATTTCGATTTATAAATTTGCCGAATTATATACAAAGAGGGTTATATAATTTGAAGAAATAGAGGGAGACACCATTTTAATAAAGACCTAATTAATTTGGTGATTAATTAAATGAATAAATGCTAATGTTGTTTATAAATTTCATTTACAGATATTTTACTATGTCTTCTGCACTATCACTGCGTAGCATACTTGATGCTAACAAGTTGACCGGTCCGAATTACGTGGATTGGTTAAGGAATGTGAGAATTGTTTTTACATATGAAAAGATTGCTTATGTCTTAGATTCGCCAGTTCCTCAAAATCTTCCAGAGGGCGCTTCTGACGAAGAGCGAACCACTTTTGATAAGTGGAAGAATGATGCTATTCTTGCAAAATGCATCATGCTTGCTTCTATGAGTAACGAGTTGCAACATCAACACGAGAAAATGGAAGTAGATTCTATTTTGATCTACCTACAAGAGTTGTATGGTGAACAAAGTAGATGTGCTAGATATGAGATATCTAAAGAGCTCTTTCGATGCAAGATGACTCTAGGCACTTCGGTTAATGACCATTGTCTTAAGATGATCAATTTGATTGAATGTCTTGAACAACTGGGTTTTATAATGGATGGAGAGTTGAGTCAAGACTTAGTCTTGCAGTCACTCCCTGAGAGTTTTTTGTAGTTTGTTATGAACTTTCACATGAATAAGTTGGATGTTAGCTTGCCTAAACTCCATAACATGCTGAAAACTGCGGAAAGTAACTTTCCATCTCATAAGGGCCAAGTTTTTCTAATGGGTGAAACATCCAAGAAAAGGAAGCTAACCAAGGGTTCTTTTGAAAAGAAGAAAAAGAAAAAGACTGGAGGAAAGGCAAAATCAAATGACAAAAAGAAAACTGATCCTGAAAGCAAAGGTGTTTGCTTCCACTATAATAAGGAAGGGCATTGGAAGAGAAACTGTAAGAAGTATCTTGCAGTAGCACAGAAGAAGAAGATTAATGAATCTTCAACTTCAGATGCAGGTTTGTTCATGATTGAAATAAATCTATTTGTAAGTCAATCTTCTACTTGGGTATTAGATACCGGTTGTGGTTCTCATATATGTAATTCTATGCAGGGCCTACAGGGAAGTAGAATGCTAAACAAAGGAGAAGTAGTCCTACGAGTGGGAAATGGAGCAAGAGTTGCTGCATTAGCCGTAGGAACTTATTGTTTAGCTTTGCCTTCTGGCAAGTCTATCATTTTAGAAAATTGTTACTATGTTCCAGTTCTTTTAAGAAATATTGTTTCTATTCCTTTGTTAGATGAGGATGGATTTGACTTTGCAATAAAGAAAAACCGTTGGACATGGTTCGATCCATGATGAGCTATACCGATCTTCAAATTTCCCTTTGGGGTTATGCCTTACTAACAGCGACCTATCTACTAAATAAGGTACCTTCAAAATCTGTTCCTAAAACTCCACATGAGATGTGGACATGGAAGAGACCTAATCTTAAACATCTAAAGATTTGGGGTTGTCCAGCTTATGTCAAGAAAGTTGACCACGATAAGTTGGAGGTTAGATCTGAAAAGTACAGATTTGTGGGTTATCCTAAAGAGAGTTTAGGATATTACTTCTATCATCCCACTGACCAAAAGGTGTTAGTTTCCAAACACGCAACTTTCTTGGAAAAGGAGTTTATCCTTGAAGGAAACAATGGGAGCAAGATAGATCTTGAAGAAGTTCAAGAACCACAAATCACTACAGATCAAACGAAGGAACCTATGCAAGTAGAACAATCTTCTGTACAACAGCCTATTCGTAAATCTGGAAGGATACCAATACCAAATAAAGGGTATTTTGGACTCATCATTGAGAATGATGATGAGGTATCTGTCATAGAGGATGACGATCCAGTATCTTACAATGAGGCAATGAGTAGTAGAGACTCAGAGAAATGGCGAACCGCCATGAAATTAAAGCTTGTCTGAGTAAAATTTTCTGAAAGAAAGACTTGGAAATTTATGAAGATGGTAAGTTTAGAGAAGAACTTTAGAAGAGAAATTTTTAGAAAAGGGATTAAAATTTTACCTCTGAATGAGGTATTTATAACAGACTAAGATTAAGCCTTGAAATAAGATGATTGGTTAATCTAGACGGTATAATGGCTGCTCATCATAACTCTTAAACAGCTAATCAACATAATAAGCAGCTGCTGTCACACATGCAGCTTATCTTTAATCAATTGTTGTCACCCAACCTACCTACTAATCAAGTAACTTCACACGTAACTCCTTCCATCTCCGTATAAGCTAAATTACTTAATCTCACACTCATATTCCATAACATCAATCTTTGTTCATGCTTGATTAAATTAATCTCATATAAGATTTTGAGATTAATGTATTCAAATTCCTTTGATGATTTTACAAAGGAAATTGAGGTTACATAATTTTTGGACATCACATTGCCACTACACTTTCATTATTCATTTCGAATAAAAGAAATTGAACCTCCATGCATAAAATAAATTACAAAATGAATTAATTGTATAACAAAACTCATTTGAAATTCTAGGTTCTCACAGAAATGAGCTCTAATGCTAGTCTCTGATGAGTTAATGTTAGTCTCTGATGAGATAACATTAGTCTCTGATAAATTAATGCTAGTCTCTGACAAGACAACATTAGTGTCTGACGAGACAACATTAGTCTCTGACGAGATAATGTTAGTCTCTGATGAACTAATGTTAGTCTTTGATGAGATAACATTAGTCTCTGATGAACTAATGTTAGTCTCTGATGAGATAACATTAGTCTCTGATAAACTAATGCTAGTCTCTGATAAGATAACATTAGTCTCTGATGAGCTGATGAGCTAACATTAGTCTCGGATGAGATAAAGTTAGTCTCCGACAGGCTAAGTTTAGTCTTTGATGACGTCAATAGTCTCCGATGGGTAAACCTTAGTCTCTAATGACTAATGATGTTAGTCTCTGATGATTATCTATGTTTTGTCTCTGACAGGTTTGGTGTTGAACAAGAGTGTTTGGCACTGAACATTTATCCACCGTGGAGTTGGCGCTGGATTAATCATCCACTGATGAGTTCAGCAATGACTTGGGGAGTTCGGCGCTGAACAAGTTGTCACTCGACGAGTTTGGCGATGAACAAGATTATCCCCTGATGGGTAAGTCATCCCTTGATGACTATTCCCTGACAGGTGAATTATCCCTTGATGGGTAAGTCATCCCCTGATCACTATTCTAGAAGGGTGAATTATCCCCTGATGGTCGAAAGCTATTCCCTGATGGCGGAGAGATGATTCCCCAATGATCAAAGACCATCCCTTGACGGATGATTAATCCCCTGATGAGTAATTCAATCCCTGATGATAATCCCCTAATGATCATTCCCTGTTTATTTTCAAAAGATGGATTTCTCACGTTATACCAACAATCATATTTTTATAGAACCTCTCACGCACCAGTATTTTGAGATTAGAAACTAGCTAAGGACCAAGGAAAGTATATACTCATTCCACTTCCATTCTTACTGATTACGTAGAATCATTATTTCGATTTACGTAAATGAATGATGTTAATGCCTATGCATGATGATGATTTCTTTTTATGATTAAATAACGTACGATCATTGATCCGATGTACGTAAAAAGATGTTGATGTTTGAGCTATGTATTATTGGGTGGTTACTAGCTGTTTAAAATTTGCTAGCTCACCAAAAGATAATGTAAGGGTGTTGCAAGCCGTGAACTTGTATGCGCACCCGAGCATGTCCCATATGGATATATATACAAAAGTTATTGGTTGTCTCCATTCTTAATTGGTTGAGCACACCAAAGTTTTGGTGGTCGCCACTATTAATTGGTTGAGCACGTCAAAGTTTTATAGCAAGAAAATGTTTTCAAGGTATATCCATATGGGTAGTAAAGGGGCTGCTGAGTGCTTTCGCCTGGCATTCTGGCCAATGATGATAGGGAATGAGAGGCCGAGGCATCGGTAATCAAACCCTCGCAGACCAATGTTTTCTGCCAGTGACTACGTATGTCAAATGATGTAATCAAATGACTAGGCTGACCAGCTGGGATGAAATTTGATTGTTAAAGGAAGTCAGATAGTGATCATGTTAGTCAAATGATGCATTATCTGGTGAAGAGAGGGCAAATCATGATTTATTTAAAAGAGGGTTGATCCTTTTATATCACTTGGGAACCCTGAATGATACATGTTTATTGATTTATCAGGAGGTGTTGGCATTGCTTCGCCCAACCTCAATGAATATTAAAGCTTTTGAATTATCTGTTCTTCTTGTATATACTTGCTGAGCGTAAACACTCATGTGGAATGTTATGAAATATTTTACAAGTTATGTCAAGAAGCCCAAGCCGCCTAATAAAGGAAAAGATGAAGTGGCATAGTGAGAGCTTCTTAATATCTTTCCTGTGGATGGCCTTTAGAGAGAAAGTGAAATGAGAAGTCATCATAGAAATCTTTAGATTGTAAGGCCAGATGGGCCATCTAAAGTTTTATTTTCGCTGCAGACTGTCTATTTGAATTATGAGGTTTTGTAAGAGGTTGTAAACTTCTAAGTTTTGAACGTGATGTATCTAAGAATATACTTCTCGTTCTACTTATGTTAATGTTTGGCTATGATATTTATGTCGCTTTTGTGTTTCCTGGCAGAGCCCGGGGTTCCAGCTTCGGGACCTTGGGGGTCTGTTACCCAAATTGCTAACAGTGCCCGAGGCCCGACTTTGGGGGATTCTCGGGGCTGCGACAGTTGGTATCAGAGCCAAGCACCAGTTATGAGACATATTCTCTACTAGACTATAGAAATTGGGAATTTAGTAAAGTAAGTAATTGATTGTACGTAGAATAGAAGATAGGTGTCAACGTTGATTCTTGGTTGTTCATGGGTTATTTGATTAGATATAAGGTTATGAGATAGGACAATTCACCCTATTTGCACACCATGTTACGGTACTAGTATTTATGTTAAACCCTCATGTTAAGTTCTATATTGATATTGATTCAAGTTATGTTTCTTTTATAGATGAATCCACCCACTCCAGGATATGTAGATAAGGGCAAGGCACCTATGATTAAAAGCTTAGAGAAGGAGCATAGCCCTAATAGTAATGTTGCCTGTCCTTCCAAGTTTGGAAGACACCATCTTTTAAATGTCAATCGTAGAATGTCGGGTGCATGCTGGCGAGTGACTCCTCGCAAAAGAGTGGTTAGACCAACTCAGGTCTTTTGCTTTGAGAAACCTCGAGATTCAGATAAAAGTGATAAGAACCCTGCAGGCTTTGAAGGAATTAAGCAGAACCCAACTAACCCATTTGAATGGTCAAGTTTTTCAGTTCATAAGAAGAGTCCTTCCTTACCTCATAACCAAACAGGTTCTCCACTCTTGGGCCCTTCTTAAATAAAAGGTTCCCCTGCCGCTAGGCACACACTACCTACGGTATCAGACACCCCACATGCTGTCTCTTCACTAGTCACCTTATCAAATGTTGCACCTGCTGCACCACCACCAGAAAATCCAATGCCCTTACCTTTCCTAAATGGATTATATTATTACGTCTAATGCAGAATCCGTATGACACAAGCAGAGTTGGCGTTATGCAATACCACTATGATGCGACAGTCATCGGCTCATCAAAGAACTAGTAGACTGTTGGATCTTTGGAAGGTATCATTTCAGGATGTATCCTTGGTCCTTACCGAGACTTTGATAGAAGTTTTGATCTCAGTCAGTGAGTATCTTAGGCTTGCGCAGCCCACTCTGACAGATCAAGATCATTTAATGTATAACCTTATAAAAAAGGTCGAATGAACGTGCTATTTTGCACGAAGAGTGATGGATAAACTTAATTTACAACCTTTGTATTAGGCACCTGCTGTTGTAGATGTTGTTTTAAATTTTCCTGACTCTTTAGTAAAGAGTCCTAATGTATAAATTTGATAAGATGTAACTTTTGTTATCTATTATATTTTGATGTTACAATTTGGAAATTTTATTTCCTTTTCTTATATGTTATTCTTTAAAGAAGAAAGAGAAAACTTTTAATAGTAAATTTTGTATTTTCATTGACTTATAGGAAATGGCCTTAAAAAGAAGATCTCAACCCCGTCTAAACAAAAATATTAACCCAGCTGATCAAGAAAGCCCCAATCCGAGTAACAATCAAGGAAATAGTAATCAGGAAAATCCTATTGCCATGTTGGTAAATATGATTAAGGAAGCCTCCCAAAGTAACAATAATTCAGCACTTCCATTTCAAGTACAACCTCGAACGGTGACATTTAAAGATTTTTTTAATAGTTGTCCACCTACTTTTAATGGTGACGGAGGTCCCACTGTAGCTCAAACATGGATTAAGGAAGTAGAGAAAGCTTTCCGTATCTCAGGAATAACTGATGACCTTAAGACGGAATATGCTACATATCTATTAAAAGGAGAAGCTAGCTATTGGTGGGAAAATACCAAACGATTAGAAATGACTAGGAGATTGGCAGAGAGGAATGATCAAGCAGCCTCTAAGGTCGATCAAGTTCTTACATGGCCCAGTTCAAGGAATTTTCTATAACCAATACTTTCCAACTAGTGCTGCGGATGAGCTAGAAAAGCAATTCTTAGAATTAAGACAGGGAAACATGACTGTGGAAGAATATGAAAAAAAGTTTGATGAACTCCAAAGGTATTCCCCACATTTGGTAGATACTGAGAGAAGAAAGACGAGAAGGTTCGAACACGGTTTGAATCCATGGTTACATGATAAGATTGCTATTTTATGCCTGGACAACTATGCTGAAGTTGTTTAAAGGACAAAGGTAGCGGAGAAAAGTGGCAAGCTACTCTGAGAATTCAAGTGGGAGAAACACAAGGAAGTAAAAAGGAAAATGAATGATTTTAATAGCAATCTTAATCAAAGAAATGAAGGACAAGGAAAATTACAAACCAGATCATTTGTGGTGAAACAAGAGGAAGGAAATATACGTAACAACAATAGGAAAAGGAATTTCAGTACGGATTTAAGTTAGAACAAAAGGAGGAATATGGTTTGTGGTAAATGTGGAAGGAACCATTAAACTTATCAGTGTTTAGTAGGAACTGATTTCTGTTTTAGATTCCATCGATCTAGGCATACTACCATTAATTGCCCACATCAATCACCCATTATTCTTCAACCTAGATATCCTCTACAATTGCAACAATATCAACCGCAAGGTATTAGCCGTGCTATGACAGCTATATGGACATGTTTTAGTTATAGCCAGGAAAGTCACATCTCCACTTTATGCCCTCAGAGAAAGAGTCAGGGTAAACTACCATTGGCAGGACCTAGCACAGTAGCTAGTCGACCACAAGCTAGGACTTACAATATGACTGTGCAGGATGCACTGCAGTCCGAGAACATGGTTGAAAGTACGATACTGGTTAATTTAGTTGAAGTGTATGCTTTATGTGATTCTGGTGTGACTAGATCCTTCATAGCTGAATGTCTTCTTAAGGATATAAACTTTGCTCTTGAATGTTTAGAAACACCTTTAGAAGTTGTGGTGGCTAATCAAGAGGTGTACATTGCCAAGAATGTACTACCTAATTGTGGTGTAAAAATAGGAAAGCATGACTTCCCTACAAACTTAATACCCTTTCCTTTGGGGGAGTTTGATCTAATACTAGGCATGGATTGGCTGCATAAATACCAAGCTAATATAGATTGCAGGAAAAAAAAGGTCTCCCTAAGAACACCCTCAAACAGTAGAGTATTATTTCATGGATGTAAGTCTACCAAACCCTCTCACCTTCTTACAATATTTCAAGCTAATAAAATGTTACGAAAGGGATGCGAAGCATTTTTAGCTCATGTTGGTGACAAGAGGATAGAAGGATTAAAGATTTCAGACATTCCTGTAGTAGAAGAATTTGGAGATGTATTTCCTGAGGAATTACCAAGTATACCCCCAGATAGACAAGTTGAATTTGGAATCGAACTAGTACCAGGAACTACTCCAATTTCCAAAGTTCTTTATAGGATGGCCCCTTCAGAATTAAAAGAGCTTATGATATAGCTACAAGGGTTGCTGGATCAAGGATTCATTAGGCCAAGTGTTTCACCCTGGGAGCACCTATTTTATTCGTAAAGAAGAAAGATGGATCATTGAGGTTATACATCGATTATCGAGAATTAAACAAGGTAACGAAGAAGAACTGATATCCTTTACCTAGGATTGATGACTTGCTCGATCAACTCAAGGAGGCGAGGTATTTCTCAAAAATTGACTTGAGATCAGGATATCATCAAGTGAAAATTAAGACTGAAGATGTCCCTATGTCAGCTTTTAGAACGCGATATGGTCATTATGAATTTATAGTAATGCCATTCGGACTAATCAATGCCCCAACTATCTTTATGGATCTGATGAATCGAGTTTTTAAGCCATACTTGGATAAGTGCATCATTGTGTTTATTGATGACATCCTCATTTACTCCAAAACGAAAGAAGAACATGCTGAACACTTAAGAATAGCACTGGAAATATTAAGACAAGAGAAACTCTACGTCGAACTTTTAAAATGTGAATTTTGGTTAAGGGAAGTAAAATTTTTAGGACATGTAGTCAATGAATCTGGAATTTTGGTTGATCCCATAAAGGTCAAAACTATCATTAATTGGTTACAACCAAAAACACCAATTGAAGTACGAAGTTTTCTAGGGTTAGCGGGATACTACCGTCGATTCGTTCAAGATTTCTCTAAGATAGCAGTTCCATTAACCAATTTAACCAGGAAAACAGAAAAGTATATTTGGACTCCAACTTGCGAAAGAAGTTTTTAGGAATTGAAGAAAAGATTAACCACCGTCCCCTTACTAAGTTTACCTGATGACAAAGGGGAATTTGTGATCTACAGTGATGCCTCACTGAGTGGATTAGGAGTTGTACTAATGCAGCATGACAAAGTTATTGCCTATGCATCTCAGCAACTCAAGGACTGCGAAAAACGATAGCCAATGCATGACTTAGAATTAGCTACTATCGTTTTTGCATTAAAGATTTGAAGGCATTATTTGTATGGAGAAAAATGTGAGATTTACATTGACCATAAGAGCTTAAAGTATATTTTCACCCAAACGTAATTGAACATGAGGCAAAGACGATGGTTGGAGTTAATTAAAGACTATGATTGTTCGATCAATTATCACCCTGGTAAAGCAAATGTAGAAGCTGATGCTTTAAGTAGAAATGAAAGGTTAAATGTGATGACAATCCAAGAAGAGGTAAGAATGGATTTGGAGTGATTGCAATTGAATGTTATCACAACCCAACAAAGGGAAGAGATAGAGCAAGAGGTTGGTGTAAAACCGAGCTTACTGACTATCATCAAGGAAGCTCAAGAAGAATATGTGGAGGATAGGGAAAACTTGCTAAAAAGGGAGAATGGAAAATGTCGAATCCATGATGATGGATTAATGAGATTTGAAAATAGAATCTGGATTCCGACAAAATTGAAATTAAGAAAAAATCTACTCTAGGAGGCCCACAACTCTAAATTCTCGATACATCCGGGTGGAACAAAGATGTATCGAGATTTGAAACAAAATTTTTGGTGGCCTAACATAAAGAAGGAGATAGCTGAATGGGTAAGCACATGTTTTACCTGTCAGCAAGTTAAGGTAGAAAATCAGAAACCAAGCGGCCTGCTACAAGATTTGGACATCCCAGAATGAAAATGGGAATATATCACGATGGATTTTGTGGTTGGATTGCCAGTAACTCAAAAGGGATTAAACACAATCTGGGTAGTAGTGGATAGATTGACTAAATCTGCACACTTCTTACCTATTAAAGACAACTACAAAATGGATCAACTAGTCAAATTATATGTAAAGGAAGTCCTCAGTCGACATGGAGTACCAGTTTCAATTGTATCAGATTGTGATCCCTGTTTTACGTATAGATTCTGGCAAAGCTTCCAAGATTATTTAGGAACAAGATTGGATATGAGTACTGCTTTTCACCCGCAAACTGACGGGCAATCCAAGAGAACAATCCAAACCTTGGAAGATATGCTGAGAGCATGTTCTTTGGATTTTGGTGGACGATGGGATGAACATTTACCACTCGTTGAGTTTGCTTATAATAATAGCTTTCATGCAAGCATAGGAATGGCTCCATTTGAAGCTTTGTATGGTAGAAAGTGTAGAACACCATTATATTGGAATGAAGTTGGAGAAAGGAAGCTAGAGGGACCAGAAATGATTCAACAAACTAAGAATGCAATTCGAATAATCCTAGCCAAAATAAAAGTAGCTCAAGATCGACAAAAGCAATATGCAAATCAACATTGAAAGAATCAAGCATTGGAAATAGGAGGTTATGCATTGTTTAAGATTTCACCTTGGAAAGGCATTTTGCGTTTTAGACAAAAAGGAAAGCTAAATCCCCGTTTTATTGGACCTTTCGAAATACTCCGCCGCATTGGTGAAGTAGCTTATCAACTAGCACTACCTCCAACTCTAGGTCATGTTCATGATGTTTTCCATGTCTCAATGTTACGACCTTATAAAGGGAACCATTCAAGCTTCATTGATTACCAGTCCATTAAACTTCAACCAAATTTGCATTTTGAAGAAGTTCCAATGCAAATTCTGTACCGTCAAATAAATATCTTAAGAAATAAAGAGATTGCATCCGTAAAAGTTTTTTGGAGAAATCACAATGTTGAAGAAGCAACATGGGATCTAGAAGAAATGATGATGCAAAAGTACCCTCAACTTTTTCACTAGTGAAGTTTCAAGGATGAAACTTATTTTAAGGAGGGGAGAATGTGATGATTTGGAAATTTGTTTGTCTATAAATCTTTTGTATTAGGAATTAATTTCCTATTTACGTGTATAGTTAATATTATGATTTAGTATATCTGTGATGGGGACAAGTAATTTATGTTTATATATGATTGGTGATGTTCGTAAATTCCTTAAAGGAATACAAGTGTGAAGATTAGAAATTCTCATTCAAAACAATTTGAATGGCTTACGTAAGAGAAATGATCTCATAAGTACGTTTGTGGTTTGATTAATAAGTATGTGTCATTAGTTGATGAAGCTTATATGCATGCGTGACAACAGCTGCTTATTATGTTGTTAGCTGTTTAAGAGTTATGATGAGTAGCCGTTTTATTAACCAATAATTTTACTCCAAACTTAATCTTAGCCTACTGCTTCTGACCTCTATAAATACCTCATTCGGAGGTAAAATTTTAATCTCTTTCTAAAAATTTCTCTTCTAAAGTTCTTCTCTAAACTTACCATCTTCATATAATTTCAAGTTCTTTCTTTCGGACAATTGCTTTCAGGCAAGCTTTAATCTCTTTCGTCAAGTCAAGAGGTAAGAATCTTATGTTCTCTTCTACTTTTCCTTCTTGCATAACATCCGAGAGTATGAGTTGTATGTGCTAAGTCTCCAAGAAGGAATAAAGCTTTTATGGAAAGGCTGCGTCCATTTGCATATTCATGTTCATAAGGCGTCCCAGGTTGAGTTTATTCATGTAAGGCCTTCCATCGAAATGGAGACAAGCTCTAACGCTAGTCTCTAATGAGTTAATGTTAGTCTCTGAGGAGATAACATTAGTCTCTGATGAGTTAATGTTAGTCTCTGATAAGATAACATTAGTCTCTGATGAGTTAATGTTACTCTCTGATGAGATAACATTAATCTCTGATGAGTTAATGCTAGTCTCTGACGAGATAACATTAGTCTCTGATGAAATAACATTACTCTCTGATGAACTAATGCTAGTCTTTGATAAGATAACATTAGTCTCTGATGAGCTAATGCTAGTCTCTGACGAGATAAAGTTAGTCTCCGACAGGCTAAGTTTAGTTTCTGAAGACGTCAATAGTATTCGATGGGTAAAACTTAGTCTCTGATGAGTATCTATGTTTTGTCTCCGACAGGTTTGGCCTTGAACAAGAGTGTTTGGCGCTGAACATTTATCCACCAAGGAGTTGGCGCTGGATTAATCATCCACTAATGAGTTCAGCGATGACTTGGGGAGTTCGGTGCTGAACAAGTTGTCACCTGACGAGTTTGGCGATGAACAAGATTATCCCTTCATGGGTAAGTCATCCCCTGATGACTATTCCCTGAAGGGTGAATTATCCCCTAATGGGTAAGTCATCCCCTGATAACTATTCCCAGATGGGTGAATTATCCCCTGATGGTCGAAAGCTATTCCCTGATGGTCGAGAGACTATTCCCTGATGATCAAAGACCATCCCCTGATGGATGATTAATCCCCTGATGATTAATTCAGTCCCTGATGATCATCCCCTGTTTATGCACAGTTTTATATTATCTTTCAAAAGATGGATTTCTCACGTTATACCAACAATCATATTTTTACAGAACCTCTCACACACCAGTATTTTGAGATTAGAAACTAGCTAAGGACCAAGGAAAGTATATACTCATTCCACTTCCATTCTTACTGATTACATAGAGTCATTATTTCGATTTACGTAATTGAATGATGTTAATGCCTATACAAGATGATGATTTCTTTTTATGATTAAATAACGTACGATCATTGATCCGATGTACGTGAAAAGATGTTGATGTTTGAGCTATGTATTATTGGATGGTTACTAGCTGTTTAAAATTCGCTAGCTCACCAAAAGATGATGTAAGGGTGTTGCAGGCCATGAACTTGTATACATACCCGAGCATGTCCCATATGGATACATATACAAAAGTTATTGGTTGTCACCACTCTTAATTGGTTGAGCACACCAATGTTTTTGGTAGTCGCCACTATTAATTGGCTGAGCACGCCAAAGTTTTATAGCAAGAAAATGTTTTCAAGGTATATCCACATGGGTAGTAAAGGGGCTGTTGAGTGCTTTCGGCTGGCATTCCGGCCAATGATGATAGGGAATGAGAGGCCGAGGCATCGGTAATTAGACCCTCATAAACCAATGTTTTCTGCAAGTGACTATGTATGTTAAATGATGTAATCAAACGACCAGGCTGACCAGCTGGGATGAAATTTGATTGTTAAAGGAAGTTAGATAGTGATCATGCTGGTCAGATGATGCATTATCTGGTGAAGAGAGGGCGAATTATGATTTATTTAAAAGAGTGTTGACCCTTTGATATCACTCGGGACCCTGAATGATACATGTTTATTGATTTATCAGGAGGTGTTGGCATTGCTTCGCCCAACCTCAATGAATATTAAAGCTTTTGAATTATCTATTCGTCTTGCTTATGAATATATACTTGCTGAGCGTAAACGCTCATGTGAAATGTTCTGAAATATTTTATAGGTTAAGTCAAGAAGGTATAGCTGCCTAATAAAGGAAAAGAGGAAATGGCATAGTGAGAGCTTCTTAATATCTCTCCTGTGGATGGCCTTTAGATAGAAAGTGAAATGAGAGGTCATTATAGAAATCTTTAGACTGTAAGGCCAGATGGGCCATCTAAAGTTTTGTTTCTGCTGCAGATTGTCTATTTGAATTATGAGGTTTTGTAAGAGGTTGTAAACTTCTAAGTTTTGAACGTGATGTATCTAAGAATATACTTCTCATTCTGCTTATGTTAAGGCTTGGCTATGATGTTTTATGTCGCTTTTGTGTTGTTGTTTTGTGTTTCCTGGCGGAGCCCGGGGTTCCAGCTTGGGGACCTTGGGGGTCTGTCACCCAAATTGCTGATAGTGCCCGAGGCCCGACTTTGGGGAATTCCCAGGGTCGCCATAATCAGGGGTAGTAGACTCCTTAGTTTTTACTTTGTATTTATTTGTATTCATCATTGTGTAAAACTTTATTGGCCACTGGGCCTTGTTATAATTTATAATGTGAGAACCCAAAAATTTTATATGAGTTTGTTACATGAATTAATGCATGCTAAAATTAATTTCTTAATTACGTGTATATTTAATATTATGATTTTGAATGTTGAAATGGGGGGCAAGTAATTTATGTCTTAATGGTGTTTATAAATTCCTTAAAGGAATACAAGTGTGAAGATTTGAAATTCTCATTCAAATAACTTGAATTACTTATGTAAGGGAAATAATCTTATAAGTACGTGAATTAAAGGAGTTACGTGTGAAGTTACTTGATTAGTAGGCAGATTATGTGGCAAAATTGATTAAAGACAAGCTGCATGTGTGACAGCAGTTTCTTATTATGTTGATTAGCTGTTAAAGAATTATGACGAGCAGCCGTTTTACCGTCCAGATTAACCAATCATTTTATTTTAAGGCTTAATCTTAGTCAGCTATAAATACCTCATTCGGAGGTAAAATTTTAATCTCTTTTCTAAAAATTTATCTTCTAAAGTTCTCCTCTAAACTTACCATCTTCATAAATTTCCAAGTTCTTCTTTCGAAAAAATTATTCTCAGACAATCTTTAATTTCTCCCTTAAAGATGAAGAGGTAAGAACTTGGTACTCTACTTAGTTTCTTTCGTGCAGAGCATCAAAGATTTATTAACCGTGTATGCTAAGTTTTCAAGAAGGAATAAAACTTTAAAGGATTATATTCTTTTGCATTTTCATGAGGCATCCTAGGTTGAGTTTGTTCATGTTAGGCCTTCCAACGTAGTAAAAACAAGCTCTAATATTAGTCTCTGATGAGATAAAGTTAATCTCTGACGAGATAATATTAGTCTCTGATGATGTCAACCTTAGTCTCCAATGGGTTGAGATGACGTCATCAGTCTTTGATGAGATATTTGTTAATCTCTGATGACTAATATGTTAGCCTCTGATGAGATACTTTAGTCTCTGATGAGATACTTTAGTCTCTGATGAGATACTTTAGTCTCTAATGAGATAGATGTTACTCTCTGACGAAGGATTTTATTAGTCTCTGATGAAGGAAGTCTAAATTAGTCTCTGATGACGTCAACCTTAGTCTCCGATGGGTTGAGATGGCGTCATCAGTCTTTGATGAGATATTTGTTAGTCTCTGATGACTAAGGATATTAGTCCCCGAGGAGTTTGGCGATAGCCAACTGAGTTTGGCGCTGAACAAATGATCCACTAATGAAGTTCAGTGATGACTTACTAAGTTTGGCAATGAACAAACCATCCCCTGTCAGCTAAGAGAGTTCGGCAATAGTCAAAGATACCACCCGACGAGTTTGGCAATGAGAAAATTATCCCCTGATGAGTGAATGATACCCTGATGGTCGAGAGACATCCCCTGACAAGCGAGACATCCCCTGACGGGCGAGACATCCCCTGACGACTAGTTATCCACTGATGTCCAGTCATCCCTTGACGGGTAATTAACCCCTGATGAATGATTATTCCCTAACGTAGCAGATCATCCCCTGATGCACAGTCTGTCTTCAAGACTATAAAATATTATTTTCTTAAAATTATTTTATGATGTTATTTATTTAACCTCAACGGTTCTTATGTCAGATTTAAGACAGTAAAAGTCTAAGGACATCACATATGCATTTTCTTTCATAATTCTTATTAAGGTATTAAAATATTATATGCATGATTTACAGAATCTTACACTCGTGAGGCAAGTATATTCTCACTCTCATGCTTATTTCAGTTAAGCGCATGATCAATTGATTCGACATGAGTACAAGGTTATGACTTTTATGTTTAAATTTCCTTGTGAATCAGAATGCTATGCTTTAGTTTCCGCTAGCATAATATGAATGAAAGTGGATGGATATAACAGAGCTTTCATTTATCAGTTATTTTTTTCAATATTATATCTGTGCAATAAATGAGAATGATATGTCCCTTAAATGGGTTATGCCACATGGATGGCTAGAGGAAAGGAAAGGTGCTGATTTGTTCTTCACTTGACCTAGAGGAAATTTTAAGTGACTATGTATGTTCACACAAGGAGGGATCATGCTGTCACTGTTAGAGTGTATGCCCTAGTGGCCAATTATGAATGATTGTGACACTATATTTATGATATGTTTTTGGTTAAATGATAATTTATTATGTTTTATTTACTGCGTTATATAAATGTTAACATAATAAATGTCCTTAGAATAATGATACTAATTTTATGGATTCAAGTATGTGACTTGAATATGAGATCATATAAGTATGTAATGTATCATTATTCTTAAATGTCCCTAGTCGAGTATCATTGTCAGTGGGACAACAATAATACGTTGAGACTAGTATGTGGATTAACTGATGGCCATATCTCATTGGTCATAAATATATACGAGATATATTAAGTTGATACATAGGTACATGTTAGAGAACATAATACTAGACAGATCCACCATGAGAATTCTACATGGAGCGTTATGCTATGTGTCATAAGTGATTCTCATAGTGACAATGATGTAATGGTCCTTCGACCTGAAGTCATGACATTTCTACATAAGGAGTTATGCGTTTTGACATTATTAAAAGTCACCTTTAACCGGGTGGACGATAAAGGTGATTGTTGGATGCATAATGAGTTATGTGAGAAATGGGAATGATGTAGATGAAATTTAACCCTCCTATAAATTAGGGGTGATATCTATAGGCCTCTTGATTGAGTGAAACTATGAAATGCATGGCCATGCTCAAATAGAGATTTGTTTCATATAGTTTACTCATTCATCAAGAAACTGAGATTAAATTATGAAGAGGATTACACATCCATGCCTTTAATTTAATCTTAGATATCATGGTTAAAAGGATTAAGTGACATTGAAACATTGGTCACGAAAGGTAACGTCGAATCTATGACTTTATTATTACTTGGGTAACAGCGATGTATTACTAGATGCTGCTCACTGTTTATAATTTTGTAATATGATTTAAAATTATTGCCAACGTAATAATAACCTACAGGGTCACACACAAAGAACATTCGTCAAGGAGCTATAATTTAAATGTCAATGATTTTAATATATCAATAAGATTGATTTAATTAAATCATGGCTTTAAATTATATACATATATAATTATATATGTAATCTGTATGAAGTAAAGTCCTTTGGAAGGAAATACGAATATATATTTATTTGTATATATATATTAATTAAGTGAGACTTGTTAAATATATATATATCTAATAAATATAAAATTCAGATTTTAAGTCTCCTAATTAGATTAGGTTTTGGAATTACTCTATGAAAGGCTATATATATGATATATCAGTTGTTCTCTCTAACTAACGTTTTCACGTATTTTAAGAACCCTAGTTGCTCAGAAGAGAGAAACTAGAGTTCAGAGATACAGAGAGAAAAGAGAGATACAGATTGTACAGCTAGTACTGTAACTCTTCTTGTTCGAATCATGAGACGGTTCGTGGGTGTTCGTGTGGATACCGTAGAGACGCTGTCCTGTTGGATTGCGTTAAAGATTTGGAGACGATCAACACCTTCACCAAAGCTTTAGATTCGCACTTTTAATTGGTAAAATCTTAAACTATCTGTATTATATAGTTTCTCATAGATCCTCGGGTTTGGGTTTCGTTTTATTTTATTTTAAATTGTATTTTTTCGCTGCGTTTGATCCTTCGAAACCTAATAGTCACAGTTAGGCCAGCTACGTACCGTATGGTTAGCAGATTTTTAGCCTCCGATGGATATTTTGAAAAAGGTTGTACACAGGTGAATACCTGCCTTTCTTCAAGGAGGATTACACATTATTTATCATTAGTAATCCTGAAGATTATTTAAAGATTTCTGAGGCATTAGTATTGTTTCACTGAGCCTCTCAACAGAATTGAATCTCTTAAAACATTCCAATTTTGCTTTCCCAAATTTGTTTATATACTTACTGGGCGTAAATCTCTCATTCTTGTGGATTTTAATGTTTTGCAGGGCAAGGTATAGAGGCTGAACCCTTTGACAAGGGGAAGGCAAAGATGATCAGCTACTGAGTTTGGCTAACCCTTTTTAGTGCCGATAAGGAAGGAAGAAAGGAAGATGTTTTGAAGAGTGATGTTTTGTATTATAATATAGAGATAGAATAGCTTCCGCTGAGAATGTAATATTTTAGGTTGTAATAGCTCTTTACTAGTTCTTTTTATTAGTATTTATGCGATGAATGGATGTGAAGTTATCTTTCCTTCTTTTGGCGAAACCTTGGTCCTATATGGGATTTTGAGGTCATCACATATAACATTCAATTTTCTCAAACACTTATATTATTTTTGTTGCTTACTTATTATTATTACAAGCAAACTTGTTTCTAATTCACATTTGACACTAGTACAAAACTGATCATATGCGTCGGTTAATTAACGTATTTTGCATCAGTTAAGAGGAGTCACATATGGCGGAGACGCAAATATCATAAATATTTTGCGTCAGTTAAAGATATGACGCATAAAAAATAATTTGCGTCGGACATTTATAAAGCCGATGCAAATAATAGTGTCATTTGCGTCGCTTCTTCAAGATACCCGACGCAAATGATTGGTTTATAAAAAATTCATTTTAAAAATGAATTAATAAATTTGCGTCGTACTTTTAAAAGAACCAACACAAATTATAAGATCATTTGCGTCGGTTCTTAACTAAATCCGACCCAAATAATAGTGTCATTTGTGTCAGTTCTTCAAGATACCCGACGCAAATGATTGATTTATAAAAATTTCATTTTAAAAATGAATTAATAATTTTGCGTCGTACTTTTAAAAGAACCGACGCAAATTATAAGATCATTTACGTCGGTGCTTAACTAAACCCGACGCAAATGATTGTTTGATAAAAATTCATTTTAAAAATAATTTAATCTATTTGCGTCGTATTGTTAAAAGAACCGACGCAAATGATTGGTTTTTTTTTTTTGTAAATTTTTATTTTAAAAATAAAATATCCAACCTGTATAAGCCAAAATAATACAAAATTCAACCACTTCAATATTTACAAAACAGGAATATATACAAATCCAAATTTACAAACTGTTCAAAAGAGGAATATTTACAAACTGTCCAAATGTACAAACTGTTCAAATATGCAAAAGTCACATACAATGACTCATAAAATATTCTGCAAACAGGTCTCTAATTTCATCTATATCAAACTGAGTATATGACTCTTTTGCACTCAAACCCTGTAGAATATTATAAAAAAGAAACAATTAAGCATATAATTAAAACCAATATACATGGTACTTTGTTATTAGATTGAAATAGTTAATTGCATGCATATAATTAAAAACAATATACCTCAGTCCATTTTGTATATGGAGCCCGTTGATGTAACTTGACGATGTCATACATGTACCTCATGACATAGTAGCCGCATTCAACACTTCCTTGTTGTTGAGGATACTATATAAATAGTCAAGTTGATTAAAAATTTAATAAGAAATTATATTATAGGAGCCAACAAACTCAACTTTGTTTGGATAAGTTAGCAAGTATTTTTTACCTTAACCTCTTTCGTATACCAATGCAACTTATTATTTCTCTTTTAGCCACCTTGAGCAACATATAATTGAAATGCCCTACAAAATTATATATAGTATTATATATGAGTAAATAAATATGTTAAAAGAGTTTTACACGTTTAACTTATATTAATAACTTAGGAATTAATATATAATTTACTTACACTGCAAATGTTGTCTTGATTGGCATATTCCTTTCCCTCTTCAATGAGTCGAACACATATATTGCATTTTCCTCACAAGATATAAGAAACAACATCCAATGCTCCCTGCATTTTTACAAATTAAATAACAATGTTAAATTATATCAATGAACAAGCTAGCTAGAATAAATTAAGCCCACCATTTTAATGTTCTTACTGTTGGAAGTACGGCCCTAAGATGAATTTGGATCCCCGACAACCTAGAAAAATATCCGCAATGTATCGACTTGCACCATCTGGATCATTTATTGCATTTGCCACTTTTTGAGGACACAGGAATCCAAAGGCATTTGATCCCTTAGTCATCTCCTTTAGGTACCTTAAATATAATATACAAATTACTCATTAGTTAGTTTATAAAATAAACTTGTATAAAAAAAAAGATAAATGAGAATGTATGAAAATTATAGTCTCACCTCATGAAAATTTGTATGACACTTATATTCAACCATTCCATTTTATAGAATTGGATTATATCTTCGCTCGCGACGTATATCAGTTGTTCAACTTCCTTCGGAGCATCAATGCATGAATCATAATCTAATGGCACTAAAATTACGTCGTCCGAGGAAGGCAACGCCATAATCAATTGATGTAAATATTTACATTTTGGACTCAAGTTCTGATCCACATCAGTAGCCGACCCTTTGCTACGAACTTGATTAATTTTGGCGGGAGGGCACCCAGGCTCTCTACCCTTATCCGGTAAGATGGGATCCTAATTAGATATCAATAACATTTACATGAATTAAACGAATTAACAACAATCATTTATAATTAATAATGTTAATTTGAAATTTGTTACCTGCCCAAACATTACAAGTTGTTTAGGCCACTAAACAAAGTTACCTGCTGCGTCACCTACTCTTGTATGTTCATGCGTAGGCACGGGAAGCGGAGCTTGTTGAAATTCAGGACAAACGTCATCAACGGATACTCTAACATTGTTGAGCTCCATTTGGTGACTATGAACAACATTACCCGACACATTCAGTGGAAAAACAGTCCTAATAGCCACAATCACTTTGCCGGTCTCAACAAGGATCACACAGAGACGACATGGAGTCGACTTCTATGTTAATTATATAAAAAAAATTCAATTAGGATCATATAGGGCACTTATATGATAACTTATGATTAAAAGACATAAAAAAGAGTAAAAATAAGTATACCTTTATTTCAAAGAATGGATCCACCGAGTGGGAGCTACTTTGAATCATGTCAGTTGTTGGAGTTTATTGGGGCATAGGCATTCCCATCTGGCTCATGTGATTGAAGATGCCCGCAATCTAAGCATGCAGTGAACCAATCTGGTCTTTGTATTTCATATCCATTTCATTCATTTGAGTTTGGTACTCCTCCCGAACTCGATTGACCACTTTTCTTTCAATTTCTTGAGTTATCGTAGACAACTCATCCATTGATATTACGCCTTTACGGGAGTTGCCTTTGTCCGTCCCAAATACATCTTTCATGCGCACTGTTCCTCCAACCCCTCTTACACGCCCGCCGTGCTCCTTCTTTCCAAGTGCACGTGACAATATGTCATCATGTCTGTGAGGAGTCCACGAACCTTTGGAGGCTTTGTCTTTCCATTCCACTTGTTCCAAAATCAAATATTTTAAGCATAACTGTAAATATAAATATTTTTAAATGAACAAAATACTCTTACCATTTTTTGAACAACATCCCTAGTCTCGTCCTTGGGAAAATAATAACCTTCACCTTGATCCCTCTTCCTAACTCTCGCTCGAATCCAATCGTAACTACAATCAGTTCAATCGTTTGATACAATTGATGAATTAACTGATTCAGATGAAGGTAGAGAATCAATCGAGTCATCAACCATCCACTTAGCTTTTTTCGCTGCATATCCAAGTCTTCCCAGATAATGTGGATACTCATTAAACTTTTGGTTTTCACGTGTCTTCTCACTTTTAGTCTATTAGAAAATAAAACAATAATATGATTAAACAATCCCTGTTCTAGTCAGTGAAATTAAACAATCATATCTGAAAACCAATAATAATATAAATATCAAAATAATATACCTGAAATTCTTCACTTTGATGATCATGAATGAATTTATCCCATTGCTCTCGAGTTATGAAGTCATATTTCTCGCAAGGGTCCTTGTCTACACGCAAGTATCGGCAGACTAACCTTGACTTGAAATCCCTCCAAATTTTCCCTGCAGATTTTAATACGTCCTTCCGTCTCGCATCATCCGTTATATTCCACTCAGTCTGAAATAGTCAAATCATGCATATAAGAAACTTGTAATAAAATTTGAATAGCAATATATGTTAAAACAACTAAATATTCTTTTCAATACATACCTTAATATCTTCCCAAATCGTATCCTTTAGTCCATCATTGACTAGATCCTAACTCTGAATATTAATGTCAACTTTAACTCTAACTACTGCTCCTATGTACGACTTGAATGCAGCAACATATGTTCCAATGGGAACACCAAGATTATCATCAAACTCAATAACTTTCTGCACTTGTTTATTTGCAGACTTTTCTTTCAATTTTTTGCAAGACGTTGGACCTCTACTTTTTTTAGTAGGTCTCTCACTCGAACTTCGGTGGTCCATGATAATTGTAAACAACAAAGTAGAATAGAAAATGTCAAAAACATCACATTTAAAAATATAAATTAATAATATAAGAATTACAGTGCAGTAGAAAACACTTTGGGGCTTCCATTTTAATTTCAGGTATACTGCATTCGTAGTGCCAAAGGAAATCTTTGAATTAAATTTACAATTACAAGACATAATAGAACACATATATCACAAACAGAACACGTATATCACAAGACACACTTTGGGTGTGACGATCCCAAAATCCCTCACTGGATCAGGGCTTCATCAAAAGAAGGAAAAGATAACCACACATCCATTCATATAATAATTACTGAAAGAAACGTTATTAAAGAGTTATTACAACCCAAAATATTACATTTTCAGCGGAAGCTAGTCTATCTCTATACTATAATACAAAACATCACTTTCGGATCCTCTTCTTTCCTTCCTTTCTTATCGGCACTACAAAGGGTTTGCCCAACTCAGTAACCGATCATCTTTGCTTTTCCCTTCTCCAAGGGCTCAACCCTTATATTCTGTCCTGCAAGGCATTAAAATTCTCTGCTAACCATACAGTACACAGCTGGCCAGGCTGGACCGCATGATCCCTCTGAGTGACTACGTAGTCAAATAACATTTCCTCTTGGTCAGGTGAAGAACACATCAGCACCTTTCCTTTCCTCTTGCCAGCCATGTGGCATAACCCCCATAAGGGGCATCATTCACATTCTCGTTGCATAGACATAAGATTGAAAACATAGCTGAAATTCAAAGCTCATTTATATCCATGCATCATCATTCATATCATGCTAGCAGAATCAAAAGCATAGCATGCTCATGCATCAGAACAATGAAAGTATAAATCCAACCTTCTACGCATATCGAAGAAAATGATAATGCGTTAAACTGAAATAAGTATGAGATTGTGAATATACTTGCCTCAGTCCTTTGCTTATGACCAATTTTAATTTACTCGTGAGTGGAAAGTTCTGTAGGAATATACATATCACAAGATGAATTTATTATCTGGGTTAAAATATGAGGGAGAAATGCACATGTGATGTCCTTAACTTTTAATCATCTCAATCTGGTATGAAGCTATTGAGGTTAAGAAATCAATTCAAACATCTTAAAATAATTTAAGAAAATAGCATTTTATAGTTTTAAAACAAACTGCGCATCAGGGAGGTACTACGCTTTAACTCACTGGAGACTAGTAACCCATCGGGGATTATCAACCCTTCGGGGATTATCAACCCATCGGGGATTATTAACCCATCGGGGATTATCAACCCATCGGGGATTATTAACCCATCGGGGATTATCAACCCTTCGGGGATTATCAACCCATCGGGGATTATGAACCCATCGGGGATTATCAACCCTTCGGGGATTATCAACCCATCGGGGATTA
>CM025787.1:14841081-14882259 GCA_014636745.2 Centella asiatica | reverse complement strand
AACAACTCATAACCTCATGAGCTTATCAAAATAAAAAAACTCTTGGACATCACATTGCAGATAAATTTTTCATAAAAAAAAAAATATATAACTTCGATATTCACAACTCATAAGAAAATAATTTTCATGAAGAAAATAAGCTAAAATAATTAATTTCATAACGGAATTTATTTACAAATCCGGGTCTTCACACTTTGTCCCTGTCATTCATCTTTTTACTTTGCTCTACTTCAAGTTCATAAGTCTTTAAATTTCCATAGAGCCTGTTCAATATGAGGATATCCAAATCATGAGCTTCCCTTACTGCAGTTGTTTTTGGATCCCAACTTGGTGGGAGAGCTCTCATGAATTTGGTGTAGACATCTTCGTTGTCATATAACTTTTCAAGAAACTTCAAGTAATTCAACAAAGCATTGAATCTATCATACACTGATGTTATTGATTCACCGGGCTTTGCTTGAAAGAATTCATATTGTTGTGTTAACAATGACCTAATATTCTTTCTTACTTGGTCTGTCCCCTCACATAGGACCTTAATGGTGTCCCAAATTTGCTTTGATGTAGTGCAATTAATGATGCTCATGAACATATTTTTATCCAAGCCATTGTAGAGTATATTCATTACTTTAGCATCTTTTAGCACTTGCAACTTGTCTTTATTAGTATAATCACTCTCAGGTGCAAGTTTGAAGTGCTCAGCAATTATTGTTCCTTCCACTGTTTTTGAAGGAACAAATTTCATCGGTTGATATGGACCCTTTTCAATCCTATCAATATAATCAGGGTCTGTAGCTCTCAAGTGCATGTACATCTTTTGCTTATAGATTGGATATTCTTCTCTTTTAAAAACTGGAATTCTGGTTCCACCATCACGGTTTCCTACATATGTCATCATGTTGGAGCTGCTTGCTTCGTCGTTAGCCATCTTTGGATCTTTTGAATTGAATTAAAGCAATCAAGATCTAATACCACTTATTGTCCCAGTAAAACAACCTAGAACTTGTAGAAAGGGGCTTGAATACAAGTTCTTGAAATCTTTTTCAATTCTTGTTCTTTAAAGTAATATAACTTGCGGAATAAAAAGAACAAGAAAAATATAAACAATTTCTTTTATTGATTAACAATTGATTACAAATTCTAACAATCATAAATCGATTGTTAGCTTCAATTTTCTATACTGTATATATACAAACCAATAGAATTGTACAACTTCTTGTATCTCTATAAATTCAAATTATAGCTTCTAATTCTGAATTGTAATTCAGCTTCTAATCCTATTTGATAAAAATTTTCTATTTACAATCTGAATAGTAACTCTCATTCAATTCTAATTACAACTCTAGTATCCTTCCTAACCAACTTCGTCTTCAACACAACTTCTTTGTCCATGTCGAAGTCAACTTCTAATCGAATTAGACCTCTGTACTGCTTCGGAGATTAATCTTCACTTTAGTCTCTGACAGCTTCAACATTAGTCTCTGGCCAAGTATGCTTAGTCTCCGACAATTTAAGCTTAGTCTCTAACAGGCTTAAGCTTAGACTTCGAGAGGCTTAAGCTTAGCCTTAGTCTTTGATAGACTTGGCCTTAGTCCGGATAGACTTGGCCTTGGCCTTGATAGACTTGGCCTTAGTCTCTAACTTTGCTGAATTCTCCAATGTAGATTCAGGTAGTCTCTTACAATACAAATTAACTTTCTCTCTAATGAAAAATATATTACAATAATCAGAGAGTAAACTACTAGCTACAAAACTCAATTGCTATAAACTAGCACTAACTGTACATTTGTATTTCTAGGTATTCTAAGTACAATCATCATCAAATGTTATAAAACCTAACAAACAACTTTTATCTCACTCTCTCTGTTTGGTTTATTTCTTTCTTCTCTACTCTTTGCTACAGAGCATAAGAACGAACTGAATGTTGTGTATATCTAGTATATATCTCTATTTATGTATATGTCAAACATATCTCATAAAGGAGATAAGAGGAAGAGGAATATTTATAGGCAACTAACCTCCTCTGATGACTAGTTCATAAGTGAAGATTTATCCCTTGATGACTAGTTTATAAGTGGAGATTTATCCCTAGATGGATTGTTCCCTGATGGCTTGTTCCCTGACCAGCTTCGTCCACTCTTCAATGCAATAAAGAGTCTTTGCCTTAATCTCTAATAGCTTCAACAATAGTCTCCGACAGTGCAATCCTTAGTCTCTGATAGGCTTGACTGCATGACTAACTTCAACTTTGTTAAACTCTCCCAATGCATTCCTAGTAATCTTTGAAGATCACATGCAGTCTCTGATAGTACACTATTGCAGGTTCTAGTACAATTCCAAGTTCTAACAATTCTAAGTATTATACATCATCATCAAATGTTATAATTCCTAACAAGGTTCCCTTAGGATAAATTGTCTGTTATCTCCTCGAACATCCGTAGGGAGGATTTGAATTCGGATTGGATGGAGGAACTGTTGGGGTTTCAAGCACATAAACGCAGTGAAAGCGATAAATTAAAACAATTTATTGAAACCCCAATCAGGATCGATGCAAAACAGGAAATATAGATTTGATAGAAGAGTACCTGTTCAAGCTGCAGATTTTGAACTTTGGTGGAGATAGTGATGAACCGCAAGCTCAATCCAACTAAACCAAGCCTCTATAGGTATCCACACGAGCGTATAACTCAACCAAGGAGATGAATGACTTCCCTTATATGGTACTAGCCAAAAGGAAATCAAAGAACAACTTTTATCTCACTCTCTCTGTTTGGTCTATTTCTTTCTTTTTCTTTGCTATACAGAGCATAAAAAAGAACTGAAGGTTGTGTATATCTAGTATATATCTCTATCTATGTGTATGTCTAACATATATCATCAAGGAGATAAGATGAAGAGGAATATTTATAGGCAACTAAACCTCCTCTTCCACCACCATTTTCAACCAATAGATCATATCATATAAATCATGTATATATTTAGATTCAATGAACCTAGACAGATGTGGCTAACCTCCTCTTCCACCACCCCTTTCAAAACCAATAGATTTTCCTATATATCATATATATATATTTAGATTCAATGAACCTGGATAGAGGTGGCTAGATACAATAAACCTGGACAGAGGTGTGTTTAGAAACAATGAACCTGGACAGAGGTGTGTCTAGATACAATGAACCTAGATAGAGGTGTGTCTAGATATAATGAACCTGGACAGAGGTGTGTCTAGATATAATGAACCTGGACAAAGGTGGCTAACCACCTCTTGCAAGCAACTATTAACATTTAATACTCTGCAGTGGCTGTTACAATTGACTAAGTCAATTACTAGTATTAATTCTCAACTACAATTTTAAATAAACCAATCATATTCACTTATTTAAAATCTAATATTTGAATTAATTCTCCTTTTATTACGCTGGCAATAATTTTATAATCATATTATTAAATTATAAATAGTGAATGATATCTATTAATACATCACTGTTAGAATTAAATAAGCTCAAGTGTTTGTAGAGGAGGGGGGGGGGGGGGGGGGGGGGACAAACACAACAAACTTTTCAATCTTTTTGAAATTAAATCACAAAGACTAGAATAATTATGGTTTCAGAAAAACTATACTTCAAAAGAAATGAATACACAAGCATTCAAGTTAAAATAGTTGTATTAAAACTTGGGTTTTTTCTGGAAATCTGTTTAATCACAAATGTGATTAATTAGCTACAAATCCGTAATGAATTACAGCTTTTTTTCTCACACTCACTAGCTACAAATTTTCTTTGAATATTTCTCTCAAGATATTTTACAAAGCTCCCTTCTAGTATATATGTGTGCTTCGATGTCTGTGGTGTAACAAAACCTTTTTGTTATATGTAGAAAATCAGTTGTTTTTTGGTCAGTCAAAAACCTACCGCAAGTGTACGGGTCAAGTACTATAGGTCAAAGCGAGCAAGGTATCGTTCCCACAAGGAAGGGTAGTCAAGTACCAAATTAAGAAATTCCTATTATTATCTAGACAATCTAAAAATGGTTGTTTTAATGTAACAAAATTTATTATTAAAACTGGGTAAACACGAGAGATTTATAGCAAGAAAATATATGGGTAAAGGTTCTAGGACTAGGACTTTGTCAGTTGACTTACTCCAATGGAAATAAATTAATTTCAGGGTTAAGAATTTATTAATTACAATGGTCGAATTTCCAAATTTATATAATTTCCTCTGTCGAGGTAAACTACGCATGCCTATAAAAACGTTATGTCTACTTTCATGATCACAACAGTGGATATAAACTCATTAAAAATAGTGAAATTCGCAATTGCTTGAAACCATGTCAAGTGTATAACTATCTCTAAAATTATACTACAAGAAGTTTAATAATCCTACGAACTAATATTGAACTTCAACTGTCGTTCCATCATTCAATACCTTGGATTTGTAACTATTTGGCCAGAATAATAACAAGATTATCAAATTGTAACTAAATAAATTCAACCCATTTAATTTAACTACTCCATTGAAATAAAATCAAAAGACTACATCCTTGTCCTAGAAATAGAGAAATTAGCCACACATGATATTGAAAACAAACGCAAAATCAATTGTATATAATCTGAAAATCATCATCTAAATAAGAATAACAACTTAAAGATTAATAGCAAGAGATTGGAACAGAAAAACCAAATTAGATGAGAATCTGCAGCCCTTTCTTGTTGCGTCTCTTGTTGCGTTTCTGCTTCTCTCTCTCTGCCGTGGCTGCCTCACTGCAGCCCTTCTCTTACTCTAGCAGCCTCTCACCCAAGACCCCCCGTCGACTGCTCTCTCACTTTCTCGTGGCTGCTGTACATTTCTTCTCTAGGTCTAGCCGTGTGTTTTTTTTCCTTTTACGCTGCCCTCCTTTTAGGCCTCTCTTTCGCTGCAGTCTCCTTTTTTCTTTTTATCGCTGCAGTCTCCTTTTCCCTCTAGGTCTCGCCTCTCCACCCCAGGAAACAAGTGGGCTGCTCTGGTGTTTTTAGTATTAGCTGGGCTTGCAATTCCTTAACTGGTGCAGCACATGGGCCATGCCCAATAACTTATACTTGACAATTACATGTTTCAATACTTCATATTTCAGGGGTAGTTTTGTCGTCCAATTTTAGCATACTAAATGCCTGAATCGTAGCTTGGTGTCAGAATAAAAGTTATAGCCCTTCATTCAAGCTTTCCGAGCGCAATAAACGAAACTCTAGAGAGAAAGTTATGGGCAAAATACTGAAGTCTGTCCAAATCTAGCGAATTTGGTCTTTTATATCCGAAAATAATGCTTTTTCTCCGTCTTTTCCTTTATATGAGCATAACTCATAAAACCTACAATAATTAGACAAAAAGTGTGTTTAACCCATAAAAATATTGCCAAAATATTAATAATCAGAGGGTATAAAATATATAAAAATAACACTTATCATTTTTAACCCACGTGATTAGACGTGTTGCTTTTTCAACTTAGCCGCAGTATGTCCCATCATTCGTCCTTTTGGAGTTATGTGTCAGACTGTTTTTGACTTTTGTTGCTTCTTTTTCATTCCCTGATCTTCGAGCATTTAATGATCGAGAGTTGTTATTAGACCACCAAATTTCAAGAAATGTCTTTCTAGATATATCTCTTGCTTCTTGAACAAGTTTCAATGATTCACGTGTAAGACCTGATGACGAGTGTATACGGTCATAACTATCCTCTGATAACAAGCCCTGATGTCGACATGATCAGTGCTTCTGGATCCCCTGATGACAAATCCTGATGAAGACTTGATCAGTGTTTCATACTTCACTTAAGTTAATCTGTGTTTGTAGAATTAGCTAAGTGCTTCTTGATCCCCTGATGTTAAGACCTACTTGTATCCACTGATGACTTCCACTGATGCAGTGTTTAGCATTCCCCCAGATGGGTTCCCCTGATGGGTTGGTCCTTCAATGTCATCCCCTAATGGGTTCCCCTGATGCAGTATTTTAGGCTTCCCCTGACAAATTTTTCACTAATGCCTTTTCAAATACTGACAAATTTAATCACTGATGCTTTGTTAACTTTGTCTCGAACGTCTGATGTGCGGAATACTCAAATGTTTTAAGTAACAACAGACATCCCCTCTACACTATCAAGTCCTTTAGAAGCTTTCACTGACGACTTGTCTAGTGTAGAGTAGTTCATACCCTGATGACTAAGTCGACCATCAGTGGATGCAAAACTTGTGCAAATATACTAAGGTTTATATAACACCTTGAGTATTTACAGATGCACAATTATTCCCTAATCATCATCATCATCATTTATATCTAACAATCTCCCCCTATTTATGATTATCAATTTGATAACCATAAATCTAATTGATGCACTGATGGTGATGTCAAAACCAAAGCTATACAATATCAAAAGATAAGAAATGCAAGTGTATTGATCTAGTCTATAATTGTATAAAGTGAGAAAATAATTGTGTACAAGTATTTCCTATTCCTATTACAAAATTTACACTCTAGACATCAGGATTCACCTTTTGTTGAGCAAAGCCAAAGGGCAATAGATAACTTGATTCAATAGGTTGTGTGTCACTCCCAAGGCCTTGTCTTCTTTGATCTGGAATCCTGAGTCTGTTGTCTTCCCCTCCTGCCTTTAGCTGCTCTAGCTCCTTTTGAAGAAGTTTTCTGAAGTTGACAATGTTGACATTTGGGTTGTGTTAGAGTTAAATGATGATGATGATGTTTAGAGAATAAATTGTGCATCTGTAAATACTTAAGGTACTTTATAAACCTTAATATCAGCACAAGTTTTGCATCTATTGATGATAAACTTATTCATCAGGGGATGATCAAACACTTCACAAGACAAGTCGTAAAATGGAACATCTAAAGGACTTAACAAAGTGAAGAGGAATGTCTGTTGTTACTCTAAAAAGATTGAAGTATTCCGCACATCAGATATTCCAAACAAAGCTTCAATGGTTAAAAGATAATTAGGGGAACCCATCAGGGGATGACAAAGGCAGACCAACCCGTCAGGGGAACGCGTCAGGGTATGGCTGTGACATGCCAAACTCATCAGGGGGAACTCGTCAGGGCATGATCAAGACATGTCACCTGTCAGGGTAAGACATCAAGGTATGACAGTGTCAGGCCAACCCGTCAGGGGGAAAGCTCAGCACTGCATCAGTGGAAGCCATCAGTGTATGTCGTAGGTCATAACATCAGTGGATCAAAGAAGCATTGAGTAAAACTCAAGTGAAGGTTGAAGCCCTGATCCAGTCTTTAATAAGACTTGTCATCAGGGGATCCAGAAGCACTGATCAAGTTCACATCAGGGCTTGTCATCAGTGGATGGTTATGACTGCCTACACCCGTCATCAGGTCCAACGTGCAAATCAATGAAGCTTGTTATAGAAGCAAGAGATATTAACTGGAAAAATATTTCTTGAAGTTTGTTCAGTCCAATGACAACTCTCGAACATTAAATGCTCACAAATCAGGAGATGAAAAAGAAGCAACAAAAGTAGCAGCAGTCTGACACATAGTTTCTAAAAGACAACGATGTGACATATATGCGGCAAAGTTGAAAAGAGTAGCACGTCTTAGCACGAGGTTTCAACCACTGATCTTCTATATATGCAAAGGAGTTCTCATTACACAAAGAGAGATCATTTTCAACGGATCAACAAATACAGAAAGCACACAAATCACTAAAGCAGCTTTGTAATATATCTTGAGAGAAATATTTTAAAGAAAGTTAGAAGCTAATGAGTGTGAATTAGAACCTGTAATTTTATTACAGATTTTGTAGTCGTTTAATCACATTTGTGATTATACAGATTTCCAGAAAAACATCAAGTTTTAATACAACTATTTTAACTTGAATCTGTGTGTTCATATTTTATAGTTTTTCTGTTCATTGTAGCTGTTTCCAGTCAGTGCCGACTAAAGTTTAAAAAGAGCAAAAAGTTTGTATTCTTCCCCCCTGTGAGAACCTAAAATTTCAAATGAGTTTTGTTATATAATTAATTCATTTTGTAATTTATTTTATACATAGAGGTTCAATTTCTTTTATTCGGAACGAATAATGAAAGTGCAATGGCAATGTGATGTCCAAAATTCTATAACCTCAATTTCCTTTGTAAAATCATCAAAGGGATTTGAATTCATTAATCTCAAAATCTTGTACGAGATTAATTTAATCAAGTATGAACAAGGATTGATGTTATGAAATATGAGTGTGAAGGTTAGCAAGTTTCATTCAAAACAACTTGAATGGCTTACGTAAGAATGACTACCTCATAAGTACGTAGGTTAAGTTGATTAGTAAGCTGCTTGGGTGTCATTAGCGGATAAAGCTTTTGTGCATAAAGGACAACAACTTCTTATTTCATGTACCAGCTGTTAAGAATCATGATGAGTAGCCGTTTTATTAACCAATCATTTTATTCCAAGGCTCGATCTTAGTCTGCTATAAATACCTCATTCGGAGGTAAAATTCTAATCTTTTTTTTTCTAAAAAATTTCTTCTAAAGTCCTTCTCTAAACTTATCATCTTCATACAATTTCAAGTTCTTTCTATCGGACAATTACTTTCAGACAAGCTTTAATCTCTTTCGTCGAGACAAGAGGTAAGAATCTTATGCTCTCCTCTGTTTTCCTTCATGCATAGCATCCGAGAGTTTTAGCTGTATGTGCTAAGTCTTCAGGAAAGAGTAAAGCTTTTAAAGAGTATGTTGTTCTGTAGAGAAGCTTATGCACCATAGGAAGGGATGATTATGCATCTTAGAACTGAGTTTGTACATTCTGGGTATCATTCTTGGTTCTTAAAAGATCTTCCATCATAGTGGACGCAAGCTTTAATATTAGTCTCTGATGAGATAAAGTTAGTCTCTGACGAGATAATATTAGTCTCCGACAGGCTAGGTTTAGTCTCCGATGACGTCACATATAGTCTCCGATGGGTTAAGATGACGTCATCAGTCTCTGATGAGATATGTTAGTCTCTGATGAGATAGTCTCTTATGAGGAAATGTTGTTAGTCTCTGGTGGGCAAGGTATGCTAGTCTCTGATGACTAAAGTTCTTAGTCCCTGAAGAGTTTGGCGACGACTTAACGAGTTTGGCGGTGAGCAAATCATCCCCTGACAGCCAAGGAGTTTGGTGCTAAGCAAATCATCCACTGATGAGTTCAGCGATGACTTAGTGAGTTCAGCGTTGAACAAGTTGTCACCCAACGAGTTTGGCGATGAGCAAATTATCCCCTGATGGGTAAATCATACCCTGATGACTATTCCCTGATGGTCAAAGGCTAACCCCTGATGGCCGAGAGACATCCCCTGACGGGCGAGACATCCCCTGACAGGTAGTTTACCCACTGATGTCCGGTTATTCCCTGATGAAATTATTCCCTGATGATAAATTATCCCCTGATACGCAGTTGTTTTTGAAACTATAAAACATTAAAAGTTTAAAGACATCACATATGCATTTCTTTTATAATTCTTATTAAGGTATTTATCATGTGATATGCATGTTTTACAGAATCTTTCACTCACGAGTAAATTGAATTTGGTTTTATGCAAAGGACCAAGGCAAGTATACACATTCAATCTGATGCTTATTTTGATTTAACGCAGTATCATTTGATTCGATATGCGTGCAAGGCTTTGTTTATATGTTTCAAATGCTCTTGTAAATGAGAATGCTATGCTTTAAATTTCGCTAGCATAATATGAATGATGGTGCATGGATATAATTGAGCTTTAACTTATTAGTTGTTTTCAATCTTATATCCGTGCTATTAAATGAGAATGATATGTCCCTTAAATGGGTTATGCCACATGGTTGGCTAGAGGAAAGGAAAGGTGTTGATTTGTTCTTCACCTGACCTAGAGGAATTATAAGTGACTACGTACGTTCACACAAGGAGGGGTCATGCGGTCACAGTTAGGCCAGCTGTATACCATATGATTGCAGATCCAACAGGTTTAGCCCCCGATGGATATTTTGAGGAATCTGTACACAGGTGAATACCTGTCTTTCTTTAAGGAGGATTACACGTTGTTTATCATCAGTAATCCTAAAGACTCTTTAAAGATTTCTGAGGCATTAGTATTGTTTCACTGAGCCTCATAAACAGAATTGAACTCCCATCAACATTTCTAGATTTGTTTCTCTGATTTGTTTATATACTTGCTGGGCGTAAATCGCTCATTTTTGTTGAACTTAATGTCTTGCAGGGCATGGTCCAAAGGCTGAACCCTCTGACAAGGGGAAAGCAAAGATGTTTGGCTACTGAGTTAGCCGCTGAGGAAGGAAGGAGGATATTTTGAAGTGTGATGTTATGTACTAAAATATAGAGATAGAATAGGTTCCGCTTAGAATGTAACATTTTGGGTTGTAATAACTCTATACTATTTCCTTGTATCAGTAATTATACTATGAATGGATGTGTTGTCATCTTTTCCTTCTTTTGGCGAAGCCCTGGTCCATTAAGGGATTTTGGGGTCATCACCCCCCCCCCCCTCTACAAACACTTGAGCTTATATTGTTCTAACTGGTTGTGTTCCAAAGCTTCAAGGACTGAACCAATCTCTTGCAAGTTGGCTGCAGCAAGTTGTGACCAGTAAAAGGCCATCAGAGTTAGGTTGACAAATTCCTCAGTTTATTCTTCATTTGAGTCAACCCAGTCCTTTCCCCTAGTAATGTAGGTTTTTCCCTTCTTGTTGGCATTAAGAAGGTCAAAGTATTTTTTTTTCTTGTAGTCCACCATAGCATACTTCCCTTTGGACTCACCTTCACTTTTGTCCTTGCGGCTCTCATTCGCAAAGTGACCCAACTCATTGCATTTGTAGCACTTTATTCTAGATTTGTCAATAAAGTTGCTTGTGCTACCAGGTTTCCTTGCTGAAAATTTCTTTATTCCATTTGGCTTTTGGAATTTCAGTTTGGAAAACCTTCTTGCAAGGAAGGCCAGAGTTTCATCCATCTCTTCTAACTCTTCTGGGGTGTACTCAGTCCCCTTAGAGCTAGCTTCTTCATCCCCACTTTCTTCTTCATTTTCAATAGCATCTCCCAGTTGTTGCTTCATTAGGACACTTTGTCCTGCTTCTTTTTTGTTTTTCTTAGCATCCATCAGGACTACAGATTTAAGCTTTCTGGTATCTCCTAACATTTTAGATCTTTGTTGAACCTCCAATTCATAGGTCTTACGGGTACCATAGAGTCTATCTAAGTCTACGAGATTCATGTCCTTGGATTCCCTGATGGCTATGGTCTATGGATCCCATGATATAGGAAGTGCCCTCATGAATTTTCTGTTGAAATCCTTGTTGGCATATGTCTTCCCATACATTTTCAGGTCATTTACCAACCTATTGAATCTGTCAAACATTTCAGTGAGTGATTCACCATTTTTCATTGTGAACCATTCGTACTGTTGTGTTAACAGCTGTAGTTTGTTTTCCCTCACATCTTTCATACCATCACATAAGATCTAGATGGGATCCCATATTAACTTGGACGTTGTTAGATTCATGATATTGTTTAGCATATCATCGTCTAAGCCATTATAGAGAATACTTATGACTTTTAGATTTTTCTTCACTTTTTCTCTTTCCTCAGGAGTCATTTCATCAGTAGTCTTTGGGACTAATTTTTCAAGGACATTGACTCCATTCACCGCCTCTTGAGGAATGAGCTTTTTGGGTACGTGAGGGCCTTTTTCTAGAACTTGTAAATATTCATCATCAATGGACCTAAGATGAACAATCATGTGTTGCCTCTAGAAGAGTATTTTCCACATTCCAACATGGGAACCTTACTATTTCCAACTTTGTTTTCCATAGATATAGATCTTCTAGCACGTGTAGTTCGCTAGCTGGCTCTAATACCAATTGTTAGAACAAAATAAGCTAAAGTGTTTGTAGAAGGGGGGTTGAATACAAACACTACAACTTTTTTGAACTGTTAAAGCTTGAAAAGCACACACTGGAACAACTACAATATCCAGAAAAATAGAAAAGATATTTAATATGAAAACACATTCAAGTTAAAATAGTTGTATTATAACTTGTGTTTTTTTGGGAATTTGTTATAATCACAAAGTGATTAAACAACTACAATTCTGTACAGATTTACAACTTCTTTTTTCACACACTAGCTACGTATTTCTCTTTGAATATTTCTCTCAAGAACTATTACAAGGCTTCTCTCTGGTATGTGAAGATTTTCAAAGAATTTCTAAGTTGTTGATTCTTTGTGTATATTTTTCTCTTTTTCCTCCTTGTATGGCGTGTAACAACTTTCGCATATGTATAGAAGATCAGTGATAGAACTCATGTGCTTGTCATGCTTCTTTTTCAACGTAGTCACAGTAAGTCTTGTCATTGTCCTTTCGAAAATACGTATTAGACTGCTATTGGCTAGTGTTGCTTCTTTTTCATTCCCTGATTTTCATGCATTTATTGCTTGAGAGTTGTTATTGGACCATCATACTTCAAGGAATATCTTCCCAGTTATACCCCTTGCTTATAAGCCAAGTATAAATGATTTGCATGTAAGTCCTGATGACGAGTGGACTAGGTCATAACGATCCCCTGATAACAAGCCCTGATGTTGATTTGATCAGTGCTTCTGGATCTCCTGATGACAAGCCCTGATGGAGACTTCATCAGTGCTTCACTATCCACTAATGCTAATATTTGATGTAGAATTAGATAAGTGCTACTTGATCCTTTGATGTTAAGACCTACTTGTATCCACTGATGCAGTATTTAGCATTCCCCCTGATGGTTTTCCTTACGGGTTTTTCCATCTATGTTGTCCCCTGATGCAGTGTTCAAACTTGCCCTAATGGGTTCCCCTGACGCCGAGTTTAGCCTTCCCTTAATGGAATGACGGGTTGTTCCCCTGATATTGAGTTTAGGCTTCCCCTAATGGCGTCATCCCCTGACGCAAAATTTTAGGCTTCCCCTAACGAGTTTTTTCACTGATGCCTTTTCAAATACTGACTCCTTTAACCACTGATATTTTGTTGGCTTTTACTAGAACATCCGATGTGCGAAATACTTGAACTTTAAGTAACAACAGACATCTCCTGACACTATCAAGTCCTTTCTAAATAACCATTGATGACTTGTGTTAGGTTTTAGAACATTTGATGATGATTGTCTTTAAATTACTTAGAGTACAAATGTATAGAAAGTGTTAATTAGTAACACTGAAGTTTTGTAGCTAGCAGTTATCTTTTTGTTTGTAATTCATTCATTTTTCGTAAAGAGATATAATTATTTCTTATTTGTAAGTAACTGCTGGAATGGTGTATCGAAACTTCAGAAAGTCGAAGTGTGTATTTGATCCGTTGGATTCACAAAAAGGCTTGTCGGAGACTAGGAAAACTGGTCAGAGACTAAAGATTTTTTATCTATCTGAGACTAGTTTTGCCTATCGGAGACTAAGGCTTACATCATCAGAGACTAAGTCTAAAGAAGTCGGAGACTAAAGCTTACGTCATCGGAGACTAAAGTTAAAAGCATCAGAGACTAAGCTGACGTAATCGGAGACTAAGCCTTAAAGCATCAGAGACTAAATAACTTTATCGGAGACTACACAATCTGACGTCATCAGGGACTAAAAGCACCGGAGACTAGTAATGACGTCACCAGAGACTAAAGATGAAGCATCAGGGACTAATCGTGATTTATTTCCTGAGAGATACAGAGTTCGAATTAAAAAGGAATGACTTCCACGTAAAGCAAGATATTATTGAAGACGTAGCTGGTAAGGAAACTAACCAGAAATCTGTTCCCATTAAAAAGGAAAGATTGTATTTGATTCGAATAAGGAAGCTGAATTTTATTCAGAATAGGAACTGAGTTAATAGTGATTCAGTTGTTAGAGAAGCTGTAATTAGGTTTACAGAGTTTTTGTAATTTGAAGTTGTATAGGTTTTTCATAGTTTGTATCTTTTCCTATACAGAATAGAAAAGAAGCTGATGATCATATTTATTATGATTATTAGAATTTGTAATCAGTTGTGAAATCAATATAGCAATTGTTTATAAATTGATTTGAGTTTTTGTTCTTTATATTCCGCAAGAAAGTTTAATTTCTTAAAGAACAAGAAATTCGAAAAGTATTCAAAGAACTTGTATTCAACCCCCCCTTCTACAAGTTCTCGGCATCTCACTGGGAAAACAACTTGCATAGTGCAGTTAAGGCTATCCCCTAACGAACTGAGTTGTCCATCAGTGAATGCTTATTTATGCAAGTATACTCAGGTTTATAAAATACTTTGAGGATATACAAATACACATTTATTTACTAACATCTAAATCATCATTAGCAACATTTATATCTAACATATATTCATATCACTTGCTAATTAACTAGAGCAGTTGGATCATTTTATTGAGTAGTTATCGGTCATTGGCTGTATTGGCCAATAATATGCTTTAAAGTGAAGTGATTGACTAGATTGGCCGGTGTTAAAGCTACCAAAATATTAGCCAATCATCTATAGCAGCCGACATTTCTTTGGATAGCAAGCTTTCTCTTAGTGGTGCCCTTGTGCAGCAAGCTTCCCTTAAAGAAATACATTTACATGCATAACCAGGTTGCCAACCATGGTTTGAGTATACTACCTTGGTTTGAATTATCAACTGTTGGATCACTTGCAACTCAATTACTGATATATTTAAATTTCTATCACTTGTGCATTACAGTCCTTGGTCAACAATTTACGTTGCAGTTCCCTGCAGTGAGCTTTTCCCAAGTGATTATATCACTTTAGTGGATCAATTAAGAGCCATTGGATCACCTTAGTTGTGCCAAAGGGGTCTTCAAATTAGTTATAACTATGTCCTTTGTGAAATATAATTCTTTAGAGATTTGTTCTTGTCCTAATTAAGTTTATCAATACTTGTGCATGAAATTGTGATAATTAATTTTTGGACATCATGTTGACATAGTAAATGTTATACATGATATAAATTAATTAATCATACATAATATGAATTAATTATTCATACATCTTATTCCTATCTTTTATTTTTTGGTTCTTACATTCTCTATTTGTAAAATCTTTTCTCTTATTTTAGAATTATCTAATTGAGTTTGTAAATTTTTTATCTTAAATCATTCTTAATAAAATTTAATTGTCTTTCTTTAAAAATTAAATGATTTTTTAATTAATTTCCTTTGTTTGAGGATCACATATAAATTTGAATATAATAAATTTATCATTAAGATTGGTAAATATACTAGAAGAATCTATCCTGGTTATGGGTTAATCATATTTCTAAAAAGTGTTTCTAGGATCAACATTTGACTTAATCATTTTATTAAAACTATGTTAATTTTAATGCACACACCATCATTACATATATTAATATTGGATAATTTCTAATCTAGACTCATCTTTACACTATTAGCCGTGGTTAATCTTTGGCTTGATTTTATCTTGTGAAAATATTTTGTAGGAACAATTCATTCCTTTATACAATTAAGATCTGCTCCGTTATCAATTAGAGTAATGACTTTAATACTTAATTTTTCATTGATCACCAAAGTTATATAAACATATCATTTTTGATATGTAGTTATATCTATAACATAAAGATAATATGTTTTCTGATTTTGTTTCTTTTTCCTTATTATCTGAAGATTTATCTTCTTCATGGATTAGTTTATCAAAATGGTTTTCCATAACTTCTATCATTACCTTTAAAAGCTTGATTTCTGCTTTTAATTCATTGATTTCTTGTCTTAAATCATTTATTATTATTTCTTTCTGAGGTGTTTCAAACCGTTTAATAATTTCTTGAAAATTATAAATTAATTTTTGTTTTACTAGAAGATCAGTCTTGGACCGTTCTTCATAATCTTTTAAAAATTGTAAAAGAATTTTCTTTTTCTCTTCTGGATCATTTATTTTTTCTATAATGTCTAAAATCATATTTTGTGTTTTTGTTAAAACATTTATACTTAATCCATTCAAATCAAGAATAGATTTATAATAATTTATCTCATTTATACAACTACAATATCATTATCCTCAGATATCTCAGTATCTGAACTACTGTTAAGGTTAAACACTGATGATGATAGTTTAGTAATAAGTTGTGTAAATTGTAAATACTTGAGGTGTTGTATAAACCTTGAAATAAGCACAAGTTTTGCATCCGCTGATGATAATAATATCCATCAGTGGATGATTTAGTTCTTCACAAGACAAGTCAGAAAATGGAACATTTGAAGGGCTTGGCTTAGTGGAGAAGAATGTCTGATGTTACTTAAACAGTCAAAGTATTCCGCACATCAGATATTCTAAGAAGAGTTACGTTGATTTCATACCATCAGGGGAACCCATCAGGGTGAACCCGTCAGGGGGAACCAGTCAGGGGGAGCTCGTCAGGGGAACCAGTCAGGGGGAACCCGTCAGGGGGAGCTCGTCAGGGGAACCAGTCAGGGGATGACGAAGGCAGACCAACCCATCAGGGGGACACTTCAAGATATGTCAGTGTCAGGCCAATTCATCAGGGTAACCTGTCGGGGGGGATTGGTCAAACATGACATCAGTGGAAGCCATGAATGTATGCAGTCAGTCATAACCATCAGGATCAAGAAGCACTGAGTAAAGCTCAAGTGAAGAAAGAAGCCCTGATCCAGTCAATATGCATCAGGGGGTCCAGAAGCACTGATCAAGATCCATCAGGGTTGACCATCAGTGGATCGTTGTGACAGCATACATCCGTCATCAGCATATACACGAAAATCAATGTAACTTGAACAGAAGCAAGAGATATCAACTGGAAAGATATTTCTTGAAGTCTGTATCCATCCAATGAGAACTCTTGAGCATTAAATGCACACAGATCAGGGGAAAAAAAAGAAGCAACAAAGCATGTTCTAGTCTACATTAGGCATTGATGTGACATACTTACGGCTGAGTTGAAAAAGGCAGCACGTCTCCAGCACGTGATTTTCAACCACTGATCTACATATACAAAGGAGTTTTCATACAAAGGAGATACGAGACAAGAGAAAAGAAGTAGCACACAAACACTAGGAAGCTCTGTAATGTTTCTTGAGAGATTTATTGTCAGAGAGAAATCTTTGTAGCTAGTGAGTGTGAGAACCTGTGAATTTTATTCACATAAATTGTAGCTGTAATTCACATTTGTGATATTACAGATTTCCAGAAAAACACCAAGTTATAATACAACTATTTTAACTTGAATCTGAGTGTTATTATCTTACTGTTTTTCTGATCTCGTAGTTGTTTCTGGAAGGTGCCTTCAAAGTTCAACAGAGCGAAAAAGTTTTGAGTGTTTGTATTCTTCCTCCCCCCCCTCCCCCCCCCCCCCACCCAAACAGTTGAGCTTATTTTGCTCTAACAACTACTATATCTATCATCATTTTCTAAATCACTTCCTATTTCTGGGTTCATTAATATGAATAATATTTGAGTTTTTAATTTCTCACTAATGTCTAATTCTTGGACTTTCTTTTTAACCTAAAAATTATTTGCATAATGACATCTTTTCACATTTATGACAGTTATCTTTCTTGAAATTATTCTTTTTTCTAAAAGGTTTTTTTTATCTTTTTGAAATTCTTTTTTATTAGGAATAAATTTTCTAAATTTCTTTTTTACTTGTGTTCGGTATTTTTCTTTCCTATTTGGAATTGGAAATATTTAATGGTTAACCTTGTTTTTTGGATTCCACAAGTAGATAGGAAATAGGACTCCTAAATTAGATTTGTCTTAGGATATATTGTTTTGCCTATAAATAAGGTTGATTTGTAAGCTTGTAGACACATACACAAAAATAATCAGATATTTTGTGAGGGATTTTAGGATAGAGCAATCACCATAAAACAGAAGAAATAGTGAAATTCGTAGCTTTCTATCAGCATGACGCAACGGTCTTATTTTTGCATTTTTCGGAGTTTGGACGGTCGGATCGTTCTGATTTTTGGACAGCGGCTTCGCAACGTCTGGTTCTTGTTTCTGAACGGTGGAGATCATTTTTGGAGGTCCAGAAGTGTGCTGTTTTGGAGTACGAACATACTGTCTGTTTTAGGTGATATTCTCTGATTTTGTCTCTGTTTTTATTCCATACTTCTTGACGTTTATTCCAAGAAAGTGTGACAATATATTCTGAGCTTGTGTGCCTCTAGTTTAACTAGGGAAGACTTAGTGTATTACCCAATTATTTGTGATAGTGAAATTTTTGGGTGGACTACGGTCCCGTGGTTTTTACTTCTCGTCTTTGGGGAGTTTTTCCACGTTTTGTGTGACTTGTGGCTTATTTTACAAATTTATTCTTTCTCTACTTAATTGTTTTCTCAAAGGTTTACAAGTTTAGGAGAAATTATTATTCCGCTGTGATCAGTTTTTCCCAACAACTTTTAATAAATCTTTTTTGCCTATTCTGCTTTGACCTTTTTACTTTGGATGCAAGAATATTATAGGTAAACTGACTACAGAATCCCTTAATTTTTTTCTACTAGTTAACCTTTGTTTTTTCAATTGGACTTTTAAGTTTAAATTATTATATAAAGCTAATCATTCGGCTGTGCATTCCGAGATTAATTCTGTGACGACCTAAAATCCCTTATAGGACTAGGGCTTCGTCAAAAGAAGGAAAGATAACTTCACATCCATCCATCGCATAAATACTAATAAAAAGAACTAGTAAAGAGTTATTACAACTCAAAATATTACATTCCCAGCAGAAACTATTCTATTTCTATATTATAATACAAAACATCACTTTTCAAAACATCTTCCTTTCTCCCTTCCTTATCGGCACTACAAGGATAAATCAAACTCAGTAGCCGATCATCTTTGCCTTCCCCTTATCAGAAGGTTCAGCCTTAATACCTTGTCCTGCAAGACATTAAAATCTAACAAGAATGAGCGATCTACGCCCAACAAGTATATAAACAATTTAGAGAAATATAACTGGAAGATTTGAAGGAAGTTCAATTCTGTTTGTGAGGTTCAGTGAAACAATACTAATGCCCCGAAAATCTTTGAAGAACACTGAGGATCACTGATGATAAATAATGTGTAACCCTCCTAGAAAAAGACAGGTATACACCTGTGCATATCTTTCTCAAAATATCCATCGGAGGCTAAACCTGTTGGATCTACTAACCATACAGTACACAGCTGGCCTAACTGTGACCGCATGATCCCTCCTTGTGTGATTGTACGTAGTCACTTATAATTCCTCTAGGTAAGGTAAAGAACAAATCAACACCTTTCCTTTCTTCTAGCTAACCATGTGGCATTATCCATTTAAGGGACACCATTCTCATTTGTTTATACATATATAAGATTGAAAAAGCTGAAAATCAAAGCTCAGATATATCCATGCATTATCATTCATATTATGCTAGCAGAATTTAAAGCATTGCATGCTTATTCATAAAAACAATTGAAACATATAATCAAATCCTTGCACGCATATCGAATCAAATGATATTGCGTTAAACTAAAATAAGCATCAGATTGAATGTATATACTTGCCTCGGTCCTTTGCACAAAATCAAATTCAATTTACTTGTGAGTGAAAGATTCTGTAAATCATGCATATAATATTTTAATACCTTAATAAAAATTATGAAAGAAAATGCATATGTGATGTCCTTAGACTTTTAATGTTTCAAATCTGACGTACGGACCGTTGAGGTTAAAGGAAAAACATCATCAAATAATTCAAGAAAATAATGTTTTATAGCTTTTGAAGACAGACCGCACATCAGGGGATAGTTTATCATCAGGGGATAACCGGACATCAGTGGTTAAACTACCCATCAGGGGATGTCTCTCGGCCATCAGGGAATAACTTTTGATCATCAGGGAATAGCCATCAGGGGATGACTCACCCATCAGGGAATAATTTGCTCACCGCCAAACTCGTCGGGTGATACCTTCGACTACCACCGAACTCTCTTGGCTGTTAGGGGATGATTTGTTCATTGCCATACTTAGTAAGTCATCACTGAACTTCATCAGTGGATACCCTGTTCAGCGCCAAACTCCTCGGAGAAAAGTAGTTCAGCGCCAAACTCAATTGGTTATCGCCAAACCCTTCGAGGACTAATATCTTTAGCCATCAGAGACTAACATATTTTGCCCATCAGAGACTGCGGATGACGTCATCAGGGACTAGACTTAGCCTGTCGGAGACTAAGGATGACTTCATTAGGGACTAATTTAAACTTCCTTCATCAGAGACTAAGATCATCTCGTCAGAGACTAACATTAACTCATCAGAGACTAGAATTATCTCGTCAGAGACTAACATTAACTCATCAGAGACTAGAATTATCTTGTCAAAGACTAACATTAGAGCTTGTCTTCACTACGATGGAAGATCTTTTAAGAACAAGAATGATACCCAGAATGTCCAAACTCAATTCTAAGATGCATAATCATCCCTTCCTATGGTGTATAAGCTTCTTTACAAAACAACATACTCTTTAAAAGCTTTACTCTTTCTTGAAGACTTAGCACATACAACTAATACTCTCGGATGCTATGTATGAAGGAAAACAGAGGAGAGCAAAAGATTCTTACCTCTTGTCTTGACGAAAGAGATTAAAACTTGTCTGAAAGTAATTATCCGAAAGAAAGAACTTTAAATTGTATGAAGATGAAAAGTTTAGAGAAAGACTTTAGAAGAGAAATTTTTTAGAAAAGAGATTAAAACTTTACCTCTGAATGAGGTATTTATAGCAGACTAAGATTAAGCCTTAAAATAAAATGATTGGTTAATCTGGACGGTAAAACGACTGCTCATCATTACTCTTTAACAGCTAATAACGTAATAAGTAGCTGCTGTCATATATGCAGCTTGTCTTCTATCAGTTGTTACCACACAACCTGCCTATTAATCAAACACGTAATCACCAATCTTACGTAACCTTCTCCTCTTCTTCCAAGCTGTTATTCATAATCCTATACAAGGTTTGATCACCTTATTATTATATTATTATTCCCTTTTAAGGAAGTTATCTTCAATAAAATGAACCTCTCATTGTCATCAAGATTCTTACTTGAAATATGGATTTACCATTGTATATATAAAATAAACAATTAATTACAACATACATTAATTCATGTAACAAACTCATACAAAATATTTTTTTTTTCGGGTTCTCACAAATTCCCCATAAGTGTAAGAATCATATGAGATATTAGTCCTTCCATTTTTATTTCTAATTCTATTTTTTACCTTTTTCGAAGATAAAGGTGGTAATACAATAATAAATTTTTCTTTCCAAAATGAAAAATTAGCATCATTTCTAAGGGTTACCTTAGTGAAAAATACATCCTTATACAATCTAAAATGTGTTAAGGTTGGACATCTTAAATTTATTAATAATTTTCTACTCCTATCTATAATTGGAGTGGTTGACCAATAAAATATTTTATTATTGACTGAATTAAATTGTAGGCAACATCTTCTTGATAAAGAAGTTTTGTTTCACTAGTACTAGATCCATAGATAGAATAATCTTAGTTGAGTTTAAAATTTTATTTTGTTGGTTTGAGTTAAGGGTATTATATCCTGCCAATCTTTTAATTGCTAATAAATCCTATGATTATAATTTGAGCTATTTTTGAATCGGTGTTGCCATTGATTCTACAAACAGAAACAAATATGATCATTCAATTCATATAATTTATTAATCGGTATTTCATTCATAAATGACTTTTGGATTAAATAGAATTGTCTTATTAAATTTTCTTCTTCTAGACCAACTCCACTATATATATAAAATAAATATAATAATTTTACATTAAAAATATTATTTAATTTTTATTATATAAATATCTTTACAAGACGAGGAAAATTGGGAAATTTGGTCTGCTTTGTGCGGACTTCCACGATAGTTTCGTCTTAATATTTTATTGTCATTTTGCTTTTTGAAATTTCTATCAACGTACATTTGAGCCCCACAACTATCTTCCCCCGACGGAAGCGATACGCCGTAAAAATCATTCTTTCCCATTCCCCACTCCCGAGAGTCGAGACTTCATAAACAGTAGTTGCTCCGATCTCTGCAGATTTCAACCTACAGATCGTTTTTCCGGCGAGATTGAATCCTCTGCAGAGAAGAAGATGTCGGTGCAAGAATATCTAGATAAACACTTGCTCTCTCGGAAAATCGAGGACGCCGTCAATGCTGCCGTTAGGGCCAAAACTCACGATCCCGTTCTCTTCATCGTCAGTTTCTCATTCTCTTTCAATTTCAATGCAAATTCACTACTGTATTTGTACTCTGATTCGCTCTGTTTCGGTTGTAATTCGTATCATTTTCTTGTTACTGGTAAAATGTTACAGTCCAATCATATGAGAAAAGCTGTCCAATCGGTGATTACGAAGGTGTCGGGGAGGCAAATACTGGATAGCAGAGGAATTCCTACTGTTGAAGTTGATTTGTACACCAATAAAGGCGTTTTCCGAGCTTCTGTTCCCAGTGGAGTTTCATCTGGAATGTATGCTTTTCGAATTTACTGGTTTTTTCCTTTGAATTTCTTTGCCCTGACATAACTGGGGGGAATACTGGTTCTTTACATATTTTCATGCTCACTAGACTTGTTATTGACATAGTTGCTTGGTTGAAACTTGAAGTGAAATAGCATTTATTACAGCTCAAGGCTAATGCTCAGGCAAACAACAAATAAAGGATAAATTAGACTGTTTACTGCTATAGAAGTTTAGTAGATGTAGATGGATTGACAAGGCACAGCAAAACTTGAAATATTTAGGTTATATGAATATAAAATGTGATCAGCTAAGCAAGGCATCACATGAGTGAGATTGGAAATCACTAGAGTTAGGAACAATACCATTAATGCAGTTTTTTCAGTTGACAATGGTTCCGAGAATGAAATTCCATTATAGCAATTAATGATAGTTATCTTATCTATTGAAGATATTGATGCATTTCTTGCCAAGAGGAAGGGTTACTATTTTGGAGGCCCAAAAATAAGTACATTCAGGATAATTATTTAAATTAATCGGTCAATATATGCTTACAGTGACTGTGAAGCCTCATGCCTAGGAAATTTTCAATTATTTTAATGTTCATGTGGTTTGCTATTGGTTCTGTTGATTTAGTAAAGGATGGATTGTTCTTTTTATTTTTTTTATTTTACTTTAGGAGTTAATCTCTAGCTAGAACTTCTAAATTCTCTTTGAGGGAATTATTTATTATTAACACCTTAAATGGGACATCAAAATCTAATTGAGTTTCTTGGACATAATTTATTCTTATGTTCTATGTACTGATATATTGACTATACACTTTATGTGAGTCTTTGCTTAATTGGATGGTGTTTGCGAGTTACATTTGAAACAAGTTAATATTGATTATCCAAATTATGTTAGGACCAATTTGAAGTTTTATTTTTGTACTTATTCTCAATACTAATGTTAAGTAATCAAATACTCAGGTTTAATTATCAAACTAGATAACTCATGTTAAATAATGTTAAGTATCATTTTTATTTTCGTACTTGTTCTCAATACTCAGATTTTCAACCTCTCCAAGGTTGAATAATCTCAGTAACTGATATGGGCATTACCGGTGGGTTTGGCTCCTATCCGTTACCCCTTTCCCCAATTTCTCTCAATACACTTTATAAATTTTCATTCAATTTATTTTACATAATTTTAACCGTATGAATGGATACAACATGAAAAAATAGTTTTACCAAGTTTCACAAAATTTGACAATATAAAACATATTTATCTTAATAGTCGAAATTTGGTGTGATTTAAATGGTTGAGTTTTGATGGTTTACGGCATAATGTTTGAGGTAAGAAAAAAACCTTTATCATGGCCATAACCTAATTGAATGTTTTATGAACTTGTAGATTCGAAGTTTCTGCAACTTCAGTTCTTGAATCTTGTCTTTCTTTGATTTTCCTGTACAAGGGAATTCAATATGAGAATATGTCATGTCTTCAATCCCTCTATCACATATCTGATAGGCTGCCTGATTTTCTTCAGTCGGATGTTGCTTCGTTGTAAGCCTATTTGGTTTGTTTTACTCTGCACAGTATTTAATTGGAATTGTCCATTTGTCCTTTTATCAAGAGAAAATAGGGTTTGTCCATGTAGACAGCAGAAAAGGATTGATTGCAGCTTTCAATATTCTCCTTACGGTAACTGGGATCTTTTGGTCACTATCATTGGCCACCAGGTGATGGCTTAAGCGATACACCTAAGTATGGATGTATTGTGTCATGAAATATGTGCGCCACTGCCCCCTCTTCTCCTCAAATTAAAAATATAAAGTAAAAAAAAATTCAAGACAGCTTAAGTTCAATAATTTTGAATTTTCATGCCTTTGATCTACATAGCTCCATTTACACATTACATATTTACTGATCCTTTTAAAGATGTTGATTCCTATCTTACTTCTATCTTTTATATAATTTCTTGATGATGAATTTATAAATTGGAGCTCAACTCATGAAATTTTGGCGTGTATTGTGATGCTTTTGTATCCCAGGTATGAGGCTATTGAATTACGTGATGGAGACAAAGGAACCTATCTTGGTAATGGAGTGACTAGAGCTGTAAAGAATATCAATGAGAAAATATCCGAGGCTCTAATTGGTATGGATCCAACCCTTCAATCCCAAATTGATCAAGCTATGATAGATCTGGACAAGACGGATAAGAAGGTAGATTTTCGTTCTTTTGATAAAATGTTTTGAACTAGAATTTTCTGCTTCCAATGTAGATATAATGTTCCATTAGATTAAGTTTGTTTTTCATTTTGTCGAAATAACTTTGCTTGACATATTTAATTGTTTCTAAAGACTTGTTGTCCAATGTTTGGATGTCAACTCCAACCTCTTAACATACATCGGTCTATCCTTTATCCAATAATTCAGCAAATCATCATGTTTCAAAGCAGCAACCGCTGATGAATATGTATAGTTCAGGATCAGTCATCTTGGTATGCAGATATTAGGGTGTTCAATCTCGAGATATCAGATATTTATAAAATGTCCTCTTCCTTTAAGTGATTTAGACATTATTATCCCTTTTCAAGGCTGCTATATTTACAATATATGTTAAGTTAGAGATATGCATACCTATGTAATGCATCATACATCATAATGTGCATTGTGACATGATCCGTTGGAGTCATTGAGGGTTGAACAATCAGATGCAGCTTTGGATAAAATGGTAAATCTTGCGTTGAAGGATGTAACCTTAGATTTATTTTCCATTGATGCCAATGCGGGACATTGGTTAGGAAGTACTTGTAATTATGCTGTTACTTTGCTTACAAATGTGGAGTTAAGCAGCTTTGGAGAACTTGCGTTAGGGGGTGCCGAGGATGGCATCAGGGGGTGCCGAGAATTGGCGTCAGGGGGTGCCGAGAATTGGCGTCAGGGGATGCCGTGTCTGGCGTCAGGGGATGTTCTTACGCGCATCAGGGGATGTCGTGTCTGGCATCAGGGGATGATCATACGCGTGTTAGGGGATGGCGTCATCAGTGGATAACCAGGAATTGGTGTGACGTCATCAGGGGTTCGAGTAACTCATCGGTGGATAATTATCCGTTGATGACTTTTCTAGGCCATCAGGGGATAATTATCCTCCGACAGCCAGTTTGACCGGTCAGTGGATAATTATCCACTGACGGCCAATTATCCGCTGATGGCTACGGGAAGTTTATTTTTATGTATTTTATTATTTTTTCGTGTTTGTTTCGTATTTGTTTCCTATTCACAATAGGTTTGTTTTTCTTTCCTTGTTAAATTAGATTTCTTTCCAATGTAATGTTCTTTCCAAAGTAGGAATAGGGTTTATCTCAACTTATAAATAGCTGTTTATTGTATGTTGTAAAACAGACTTTGATTAATACGATTGTGTGAGTTTTCACTTACAATTATCTTGAGAGTTGGTGGTTCATTCCTTTAGACTTTTGCAACTGATTTGATTTAGTTTGCGGGTGATTAATTTCTTTAAGCAGACTAAACAGATCGATCCTTTAGTTTTGATTCTCGGTGATTAAATTTTTTATAGAATCATCCTAAAGTTATCTTTCCGCAGCTTTTGTTTGATCCTCCTACATCAAATACATCATTTTGGTATCAGAACTTTTGGTGGACGAGTCGTTCTTGTGTTAATTTACAAACCACAACATCATTGGCTGGAGAAGAAGAACAAATTATCCCAGGGGGGTTGTCTATGGAGCAAGCACAAAATTTGCGCCGTGATAGGCAAATAAACGATCTGACGGATAGAATGAACGAGATCCTAGCAAGACTAGATCGGAGGAATCCTTCTACGAGTCCAAACAAAAGTACTAGATCTGTTCGTATGTCAGACTCAGAGGAGGAAGAAGTGGCCAGACCAGTACATCGAAGGCAGAGGGAAGGCACTGATGATGACAAGGGCCTATGTTTGGATATTCCAAATTTTGATGACAACATGAAGCCTGAGAAATTCCTAGAGTGGCTACAACGTATCGAGCAAGTCTTTGATTATAAAGACTGATGACCGCAAGAGATTCAAGGTGGCGGTGTTGAAAATCACGGGTTATGCCAACCTGTGGTATGAGAACTTGAGAACAAGAAGGAGAAAAGAGGGCAAGGCATGATTGGAATCGTGGGAGGCACTCAGGACTAGAATGAAGAAACGTTTTCTTCCTACGGATTACGTACAAGATGTTTTGTTGAAACTCCAGGGTTTCAAACAAGGGATGTTATTAGTGGAAGAGTACACGATGGAGTTCGAGAAACTCACCATGATGTGTGACCTCGACGAAAGGGCAAAACACAAGATTGCTTGGTTCTTAACGGGCCTGAACACTAATATTGCCGAGAGGGTTGAACTCCAACCTTATTGGTTCTTCGAGGAAGTTTGTAAGGTAGCTATGCGCGCAGAGAAGCACGTTAAGGCTAAGGGGAGCAATTACAACCGACCTGTGAGTAAGACGTTTGAAAGAGGCAGAACAAAAAGGAGAAACGAGGCAAAGTCTATGACCAAGTTCACTCCTAAATTCGACAAATTCCAGAAGGACAAGGGGAAGGCCTTTGCACCATTAGCAACGGAGGACAAAAGAATTTGTTTCAAGTGTAAAGGTTATGGGCACATGCAACGTGATTGTCCTAGTAATAGGGTAATGACTCTCCGTGACATCGAAGAAATTGAGGCATCCTATGCCTTGAAAGAGAAAAAAACACTTGAAGAAGAGGAGCAAGCTGGTTGCAGGGAAGTTGAAGTTGACTTTGAGGCTGACTCAGAAGAGGAACCTGAAACTCAAGGTTCACAGTTGATTGTGCGAAGGCTATTATAGGTAAAACCAGTCCCCTTAGAAGCTGATCAAAGGGACAAGATCTTCATGACTAGAGTGTTAGTGAAGGACAAGTTGTGCAATATGATTATTGACGCAAGAAGCTGTACTAACGTGGTCTCCACTACATTGATTGATAAACTCAGTTGGCCTACGACAGCACATCCCAAGCCATACAAGTTACACTAGCTAAGTGATGGGGGAGAAGTCAAGGTCACCAAACAGGCATTGATCTCTTTCGAGATTGGGAAATTCAAAGATCAGGTGTTATGTGATGTTTGTGCAATGGATGCTTGTCATATTCTTTTTGGAAGACTGTGGCAATACGATAGGTTTGTCAAGTTTGATGGTAGGACCAATGTTTACATTGCCAAGGTAGGCAACAAAAGAACAGCATTGAAAGCCTTTGTCGACTCTTAGCCCACGCAAAGAAGGCTTGTTTGTAACCAAGAAATAATTTGAGCTAGAGCAAGAGGGTTGAGGTTATTGTTTGATCGCTGTAGGATTTCAAGTTGAACAGACATCTATGAAGCCACCCGAAGAATTGGAGGGGTTGCTGACAGAATATAGGGATGTGTTTCTTGAGGATTTGCCACTAGGATTACCTCCTATCCGAGGGATTGATCATTAGATCGACTTGATCCCAGGGTTGTCACTACCCAACAAGGCAGCCTATGTAATCCTCAAGAGACTAGAGAGATTCAAAGGCAAATTGAGGAACTGATAGAAAGGGGCTATATAAGAGAAAGTATGAGTCCTTGTGCAGTATCGACCTTAGTGGTACCGAAGAAAGATGGAACTTGGAGAATGTGCATCAATAGCAGAGCGGTAAATAACATTACCATCAAGTATAGATTCCCAATTCCGAGATTGGATGACTTGCTGGATGAGTTACACGGCTCAATAGTATTTTCCAAGATTGATCTCCGTAGTGGATATCATCAAATCAAGACGAGAGAGGGAGATGAATGGAAGACAGCGTTCAAAACAAAGGTGGGTTTGTATGAATGACTGGTTATGTCTTTCGGTCTCAGTAATGCACCGAGTACTTTCATGAGGTTAATGAGTGAGGTACTGAAGCCTTTCTTGGGCAAATTTGTTGTTTACTTGGATGACATACTGATCTACAGCAAGAACAAAGAAGAACACTTTGTGCACTTAAGATCAGTGTTCGAAGTCTTGAGAAAACAAAAACTATATGCCAAGTTGGAGAAGTGTTACTTCTTGGAGCCTAACATGACTTTCCTAGGCTACATAGTTTTTGGGGATGGAGTTTTGGTGGATCCATCAAAGGTGGAAGCTATAAAATTTTGGCCAATACCAACTACAGTCACAGAGGTACGTTCTTTTCATGGACTTGCTTCCTTTTATCGCAGATTTGTGAAGAACTTCAGTAGTGTTGTGGCACGTATTACTGAATGTATAAAGAAGGGAAAGTTTGAGTGGACGGAAGCTACTCAAAGAGCTTTTGAAAAGGTGAAGAAGTTGTTATGCGACACACCTATCCTAGCTCTGCCATATTTTTCAAGACCTTTTGAGGTAGAGTGTGATGCTAGTGGAGTGGGAATAGGAGCTGTGTTAGTGCAAGAGAAAAAACCTATTGTTTACTTCAGTGAAAAGTTGAATGGGGCCAAACTCAACTACTCTACATATGACAAGGAGTTTTATGCAATAGTGAGGGCACTTGACCACTGGAGTCATTACTTACGGCCTAATCATTTTATCTTGCACTTAGACCATGAAGCTCTAAAGTATATTCATGGATAGCAGAAGCTTAACCCTCGTCATGCCAAGTGGGTTGAGTTCTTGCAATCCTTTAATTTCTCTTCTAAGCATAAACAAGGGAAGGACAATGTGGTGGCGGATGCATTGTCACGAAGGTACACATTACTGGGTGTACTAAGTTTAAAATTACTTGGTTCTGAATTAGTCAAGGAGTACCACAAGCTGGATCTCGATTTCCAACCGATAATCGAATCATGTTCTCGAGGAACTACCGGTAATTATGTGTTGCAAGATGGATTTTTGTTTAAGGGGAATTGTTTGTGTGTTCCATCTTGTTCGATTCGAGAATTATTGATAAGGGAGGCTCATGGAGGAGGACTAGCTGGACATTTTGGCATTACCAAGACTTTGACTATCTTACAAGATATTGGCCAAGGATGCAGGGTGATGTAACAAGCATTGTTGCTCGTGCAACGTGTCAAAGAACAAAGAGTACTTTCCACCAGGGGTTGTATACTCCTTTGCCTGTTCCGGACTATCCATGGGAGGATGTATCTATGGATTTCATAGTTGGATTACCTCGCACACAAAGAGGTAATGATTCAATCATGGTCGTGGTAGACAGGTTTTCGAAGATGACACATTTTATTGCTTGCCATAAGACTGATGATGCGTCTCATATAGCAGATTTGTACTTTAAAGAAGTGGTACGACTACATGGTGTGCCAAAAACCATTGTCAGTGATTGGGATACGAAATTCATGAGCTATTTTTGGAAGATTTTGTGGAAGTTGCTGGGCACAAAGTTATGTTTTAGCACTTCACATCATCCACAAACCGACGAACAAACGAAAGTAACCAATCAGATAGTGAGAGTTTTATTGCGTGGATTGGTGAGCAAGATAACCAAAGATTGGGATGTCAAACTTGCACATATTGAGTTTGCATACAATCGATCTCACACTTATGCTATTCCCCATTTGAAGTGGTATATGGTCAGAATCCCAGGATACCGATGGATTTAATTCCTTTGCCAAGGGATGAATACGTCCATACGGATGCTAACGCAAAGGCTCAGGCTATGTTGAAGTTACATGCACAAGTACGAGCCATAATTAAGAAGGTGAATGTGCGGTATAAGGTCCTAGCCAATAAGCATCGCAAATAACCTGACTTTCAAGTGGGTGATCTTGTCTGGTTGCATTTAAGGAAGGAAAGGTTTCTTAACCTGCGTAAGCATAAGTTAATGCCTCGGTTGGAGGGTCCTTTCAAGATTGTGGAAAAGATCAATGATAATGCCTTCAAGTTGGAGTTGCTAGGAAATTTTAGTGTTAGTGCAACATTCAACGTCGGTGACTTGGTTCCTTACATACATGACGACGATGTGGCTCAATTGAGGACAATTGTTCCTGAAGAAGAGGAGGATAATCCGTTGGAGTCACTGAGGGTTGAACAATCGGATGCAACTTTGGATAAAATGGTAAATCTTGCGTTGAAGGATGTAACCTTAGATTTATTTTCCATTGATGCCTATGCGGGATATTGGTTGGGAAGTACTTGTTATTCTGCTGTTACTTTGCTTACAAATGTGGAGTTAAGCAGCTTTTTGCCTTGGTCGAGAACTGGCCGATGATGGCATCAGGGGGTGCTGAGAACTGGCTTCAGGGGATGCCGTGTCTGGCATCAGGGGATGATCATACACGCGTCAGGGGATGGCGTCATCAGTGGATAACCAAGAATTGGTGTGACGTCATCAGGGGTTCGAGTAACTCATTGGTGGATAATTATCCGCCGATGACTGTTTTAGGCCATCAGGGGATAATTATCCTCCGACAGCCAGTTTGACCGGTCAGGGGATAATTATCCATTGACGGCCAATTATCCGCTGATGGCTACGGGAAGTTTATTTTTATGTATTTTATTATTTTTTCGTGTTTGTTTCGTATTTGTTTCCTATTCACAATAGGTTTGTTTTTCTTTCCTTGTTAAATTAGATTTCTTTCCAATGTAATGTTCTTTCCAAAGTAGGAATAGGGTTTATCTCAACTTATAAATAGTTGTTTATTATACGATGTAAAACAGACTTTGATTAATACGATTGTGTGAGTTTTCACTTACAATTATCTTGAGAGTTGGTGGTTCATTCCTTTAGACTTTCGCAACTGATTCGATTTAGTTTGCGGGTGATTAATTTCTTTAAGCAGACTAAACAGATCGATCCTTTAGTTTTGATTCTCGGTGATTAAATTTTTTACAGAATCATCCTAAAGTTATCTTTCCGCAGCTTGTGTTTGATCCTCCTACATCAAATACATCATGACATGGGAACTTCTTGCAACCTGGGCAAAATCTTATTTAAATTATGGGCTACTTGCAATATAGTTATTTGAATTCATTAAGATTCTGTCGGAACATCAATGTTGTGCATAATCAAACTACCTGGATAAAAGGTTTTTTTTTTTACCTTCTCTATTTGTGTTTTGTCTGGTTTTTGGCCTTTTAGGGGAGTCTTTCCTTGGCTGGTCAACTGTCTGATACAGTGCATTGACTGTCATGCCTATCTTGGCTTTCTTTCAATATGTTTGAGATACTCCTACACATGTCGCTTCAATGTCCTTTAGTAATTTTAATTGTCAGCAGCCACCATTTTTATTGATACCCTTTCTGCTTTTATCTTGTTGTCTAGCATTTCATCGGAAAATTTATATTATTCTTTTTGAGAGTTAAATTGGTATGGAATTTGTGTAGGGGGAACTTGGAGCAAATGCAATTTTAGCTGTGTCAATTGCTGCTTGTAAAGCAGGAGCTGCTGAAAAAGAGGCATGTACATTTGTCAGCTGAGGCATTTTATAATTTGAATATGATTCAATGTGAGCTTCATGCCTTCATCTATTCTTATGGTTTGTAATGGCACCTCCAGGTTTCGCTTTACAAGCACATTGCTGATCTTGCTGGCAAAACCAACCTTGTTCTTCCTGTACCTGTATTCACTGTCATAAGTGGTGGAAAATATGCTAGGAATACTTTGGCCGCTCGGGTATGCTTCATGCTTATTTTAAGAATCTTATCTTAAAGCTCTTCAAGATATCTGTTTCAATTAGGTTTGCCTGTGTTGCTGATTACAAAAGCTCTTTAAATAACTTGTTTCATGCTGAATTCTTCATTTAGAGATCCGTTATTGATATAGCATAGGTAAGTAATTCTTCTTTATCCACTCTAAATCGTCATTGATGTTGAGGAATAAAAGAAATTCTTAAGACAGTCCGACTCTGACTGCTATTGGACCCCACTGCTTCACACTCTTGTAGTAGTATCCCATAGTTCTTTCACTTGTGAGGTCTTCAAATTTTGACCAAGATTAGTGAATGTTGAAAGATGACTTGCCTTCATGCTAGAGAAGTGTAATTGTTTGAGAAGAAAAAAGTGAGATGCTACACAAAAGTAAAAATTCCCGAGGGTAATACTGATTGATGGTTAGGGTTTGTAAGGGAAAATGACCATTTGGTTACTGAACTTGTGCCTCGTTTTTAATTTGGGTACTCAACCAAATTTCTTTTCATTTCAGTTACTGAACCAAAAAATAATGTTCAAATTGATTCCAACTAAAATTTTTAATTATCACTTGAATTGCTGACATGAGATATGTTTATGGTATTACGTGACACAAATATATAATTTTTAGATAATTCAACAAATAATTGATGCTTAAATGGATAAATTATCATATAATATCACCCACATAAGCCTGCTAAATCATCTAAAAGTTATGCATTCATTTCATAGCATTCCAAAATTAGGATCTAGGTTAGCACATTCATATCACATGTTTCCAGAATTGGGATAAAAGTTAGTAATTCACATGAAATTGTAAAAATTTTGGCATGAATCAACTCTATTGAAAATTTATTTATGTATTTAGCAAAAAAAAAAAATTTATGTTGTACAGTAATTGAAATGAGAATATGTTTTTGGTTTAGTAACTAAAATGAAATTTTTTTCATTTGAGTAACCAAATTGAAAATATGGCATGAGTTCAGTGACTAAATAGTCATTTTTTCGGGTTTGTAAAGTCATCATCGGACATTTGACATGTCTACTAGTCAACTTTTACCTGCATGACCTTATCATAGTTACTTACGGCGCGAGGCACACTTCCTTGAGGCTTAGGCATGAGGCATAAGATGAGGCGTGTGCCTTTTCTAACACCCTGTTTGTGAGTTTTAAATAGGTGGGAAAAGAAAAGAACCGGTAAGAAAACTTAAAGTTTTCTATCCAATTCTCATGCTTGTGAGTTATATCATTGAAAGAAAAGAAAAGATTTGATAGGAAAACTTTCAAACATTTCTTTCCAAACTTTTCCGTCCAAAAATTGCCGGATTTGGATGGAAAACAAAATTTATATCCCTAATTACAATACAACAAAATCAAATAAAAGGATAAAATAGTAAAATACATTTAAAGTTAAATTTTCTTTTCTTTTCTTTTAAGAACTTACAAGCAACTCAAAGGAAAACTTATTTAAAATTCTATTCTTTTCTTTTCTTTTAAACTTAAATTTTCTATTCTTTTCTTTTCCATTAAAAACTTACAAACAAAGCGTAAGTGATGCACACATATTTTAATGTTAGTATACTGCAATACAATTTATTTTTCGAAGCCAATTCAAATCATGATGATTACTAATCAATCAATTTTGGGGGAAACAACCCCCGATGCTTATGTTTACTTTCACTTAACTCCTGCACATAGGAAATGAAACTAGATTTTTTACTCCAAATTTATAAGTAGTTTTTTTTCATATCTTGTTCATTCGCAACAAAAAAATTTCTCTGTGCGTTGGTGGAAAAAGACATGCTTTTGGGGGGAGAGATACTTTTTACCGATTCAGTTACAGGTGTCTAGCATATTCATACCTAACGATTTTCCACGAAGTGGTGGTGAAAAAACGTATAACTTGTACAAATCTTTCCATTTTCCAAGTCGATTAAGTATCTCTTGATAATTTGTTACTTAATGAACGAGGTAATTAACAAATTATTAAGTAAACTGATTACTTTCACTAGTACTTACAGAAGTTGGGTAGCATTAGCTTCTGGAAAAAAGAGGGGGAGAGAGAGAGATAGAAACTTAATTAAGTAGTGAGTGCACAGTACTACTGCTTAACCAAGTATAAAGTAGTATACACTATGTTATATAAGTAGCACGTACCGATTAGGCAATCACTAAACAAAAATTGGCTGCATAGCTTTATTACAAACAAAAAAATAATTTAAACAGGGTCTTGCTTCAGTAAGGCGCACCTCAGAGGGGCCTCATACATCATGAGTCACATTGCGAAGAGGGTGCCTCATTGAAGGAATGAGAAGGGGATGGGCCTCAGGCAAGGCTATGCACAAATGGTGGGATGTCATGGGCCTTAGGCCTAGGCGTGCCTTTAACAATTATGGACATTATAATTGCATCCTCATCTACAAATATCTTGCATTTTCTGATTTTATTCCCTTTACATTTTTTCTCCTTATCTTACTTTTATTGGTCAAATAATATCAGGAGATTATGATTCTTCCGATTGGTGCAAGAAGATTTGACGAGGCAATGCAAATGGGCTCTGAGACCTATCATCATTTAAAGGTGATGCCATTTTAAATAACAACTAGTCCTGTTTTTGGACCAAATTTTAAAGCTTACAGAAACTAACTACAAGCATTTAATTTACATCTTTATCATAGAGATTTACATCCTTATCATAGAGGTAGTTTGGTTTTACTACTGCATGACGTGTATTTTGACTATTGGTAATTTCATGTAATACTTCATCCTTTCAAAATCTCAAATTTGAGTAAGATAAAAAAGGGAGGTACACTAGAGCTCACCTTACTCCCGCTCATGCACTGCCAACTATCTCTCTCCTCATCCACCCATTCTCTCTCGTTTCCACTCATTTCTATCTCCTCATTGCATCCCCCTTTCTTCTTCATTTCTCTTGGGCTGTGCTTGTATGAAGATGAGCTACAGCTCACATACGGCTACTGCAATGAGGACTGTTTGAATGACTTGTGCTGGTTACTTGTATACATGGTTTATCAAGAACCCATTTGTGGCAATGTGATGATAGATTTGATCAACGATAACATTAAGACCTTTAATCCAGAATTAGTTGGATACGAAGGTCAATGGTTTAAATGAAAAGTGAAGCTGAAGATAAAGAAAATGAAAAAAAAATCTTAATAATATATTAAAAATTATAAGAATAGTTTAAAGAAATAGAAAATAAAATAAACATAATGCCATGCGGGGAAGTCCTTGTCATTTTAAAGCGTAAAATTAGTGTAACAAAAGGAGGGGAAAAAGAAATGCAAAATCACAAATCTCTCTAATTTCCAAGCAAGTAAAGGAGAATTTTATGTGTAATTTTGGTACAGATAATAGTTTTGTTTTGTTTTTGCACTCACTTCTCTGTACGGCAGTTGCTTCTAAATTACTATCATATATGACAATTTGACAGGTTGAGGACATTTACAAATTTGAGAATTATTACGTCTTTAGTACTTTATTAAAATAGTAGCTACTTCGTCACACAGAAAACAAGAATTATTATGTCTCAGGCTCTCTGTACTTCGTCTTTCATTGTTGTATATTGCTTCTATTGTGAACATTCTTGATACAGTTTCTCTGCTGCTACTAGTTCTTGCATTGGCAACATATCCATTTTGGGTTCAAATTTTCAATACCCAATACATACTTCTAAATATTTAGATTTTTGTTCTTTGAGTTGTTAGCACCAATGGTCTGTTCGAATGTTTAAATTAGAGGTAAATTCTGGGACGCGTGGCTAATTACTACGTAACTTTGTTCTTTTAACTCCTATCTGTATCTTTTCTTGTCAATTCGTTGAACTCATACTATGATGTTTTCGCTATTATGGCTAGCCCATATTGGATGATAAGTTCTCCCCTTAGGTCTGCAACTTGTTCCTCCTATAATTTCTTTGACTAATGTGCATGGGCTTCATTTACATGTGTGTATACGCATGCCGCAACGCAATTTAGTGAATTTAATTGGTAATAACCTCAAAAACGGAAGTTCAGATTCTGTTGTGAAACCTCTCTGCTGTCTCATTTTGTATAATTTTATAATAATGGGATTCATATTTGAATTCCTACACCATCTAAAGAATGTCAATAGTTCCTGTTACTGTCCACACTTGTAATCCAAATATTAATTTTGATTTTTCTCACTAGGGCAGGTGGTTATTACAGAGAAGTATGGGGCTCCTGGATGCAATGTTGGTGAAGATGGTGGCTTAGCTCCAAACATCTCAAGGCATGTTTTTCTTTTGTATGGTATTTTATTTTCAGTGATCAAGGGTGATCATGGTCTTCTGCATTTGCAGTGTTAGAGAAGGCTTGGATCTTGTTAAGGAGGCCATTGGCAGAACAGGGTATAATGAAAAGATAAAGATCGCAATTGACATTGCAGCTACTGATTTCTGCATAGGTGAAATTATTTTTTGAGGAATTCTGAATAGCTGATGGTGACATTAGCAACAACTTTGTTACAATTAGCTAGGAATTGCATGCAGTGTCTTCATATAAGAACAAGTGAACTAATATTTCTTGAGTTACGTAAGAATATTGGTAGTTTTATGCGTTTTTCATTTAAATTTTCTGATCTAGGAATACTAAATTTTGTCCCACACCATTTTTCTCATATCAGCTGTCAATTGATGATGCATGATGAAATTCATGAATTCATCAAAAATCAACAAGCGTCTCAAGCTTTTTGCATGCATATAACTCTTGTTTGAAATTCTGACTATTGGTTCTCCTGTTGTAGGTACAAAGTATGATTTAGATTCTAAATCTCCGAATAAGTCTGGACAAAATTTTAAGTCTGGTGAGGATATGATTGAGATGTACAAGGAACTTTGCGCAGGTATATGAATCCCAGTTCTAAAATGTTGCTGATTTTGCGTAGCACTGTTTATTAGTTGAGCAATATAACATTGAAGTAACATCAGTTCTTTATTCTCATCTCGGCCATCAATCAAATTGGGAATTTTAGACTACCCTATTGTATCAATAGAAGATCCATTTGACAAGGAGGACTGGGAACATGTGAAATATTTTTCTGGTCTTGGAATTTGCCAGGTTCGTCCATTTCCCGATTCTCTGGTTTTATCTGTTGTTCATTCACATCATTATATATGTAATCATGTTCGAACAATTTCTTTTACAATGCATGCTAGAACCATATATTTTCAACAACACCTACTTCAGATAGCCAGGATGCAAGGTAAACTGATGGTGTGTTTTTTAGTTGTGTGAAGTAAGACTCTTCTATAACTCACAACATGCACATGGATGTGTGTGCGCGCGCGTGTGCGTGTGTCAGTTGGAGATTCACTGATACTTTGGGGTTTTTTGAAATAATTCGTTTTGTAATTTATTCCTAGTGTTTCAGTTTATATTTTCTTGAGTATTTGTTTGAAGCTCGCTGATATAGTTTTTGTGGTTCACTTTCCTACTAGATGTAGAGTGAATATTTGTGAAACTGGGCAGATTTAATGATCCAGAGATATTACTAGATAGTTCTCTTTTGCAGGTTGTGGGAGATGACTTGTTGATGTCAAATCCAAAACGTATCGAGAGAGCTGTTAGGGAGACTGCTTGTAATGCTCTACTTCTCAAGGTGCCCACTGAATTATAAGCAAAAACAACGGCTACTTTTTCTCCCAGAACTGGCATTTTGATGGACAAAAGACCTACAAATAAATAAGTAAATGGACCAAAGCACTCTTTTAGATATAATGTATAAGTTCACCTGGCTTTGTAGTCTTTAGTTTTTAGTAGTGCTAGGAATACCAAATTGTGTGCAAGCTGGTGTGGTCATACCCTATTGGGGACTACTGAACCCTAAATAGCTCATCCCGGCATCACCTAAAAATTAGTGGATCAGAATGTGCCACCTATGTTTGTATACTTCTATTTGTGTACATAGCATTATTGTTTACTTTTTTTAGCTGGATTTTCCTGCAAAGGACAACCATCCATCTGTCGTTGAATCTTTCTTTGAATCTTATTTTGTTGAACCCAGTCAATGCAGTTTGCTCCTCAACCTCCCAACTTAAGTAGGCGATTCTGTTCTCATGCAAAGATGATAACTTTTATTTCGCACTCTCTCCATTCCAAAATAAAGTTCAGTTCTGATAATAAAGAGTCAGTTTTATCTAATTCCATGTTCAAACTGATACAAGTTCCTTTTTTTGATAATTTATAATCATTTTCCTTACTTCCACGTTCAAAAAGATATAAGTTCATTTAGTTTATATAGTTATCAATTGTAAACCAAATATAGTGCTACTTTCACAATTTATATTTTTTAATTTCAAATCAATTGCTTAAGTTTGAATCTTCAATATGGATTTAATGGGTTTTAATTGGAAGTCATCATTTAAAAATATATATTGGAATGGGGAGTACTCTTGTTGGTTGTCCACTTAGGCTTCTCTGTATTAGGTTCTTCTTTGGTTCTTTCTTTTTCACTATCAAAGAACCTGAATCCAGGATAGCGCTCAAATTTTAATAATCTCGCCAGTTTCAGACATCGGTCAAGAAACGTCATCTATAAGCTATTGCTAAATTAAGACTAATGAATTTTCATATAGTCTTATTATTTTCTTCTGCCCTTTATATGGATGTTGATGACAGTTCAGTGTATGATAGCAGTAGTTTGACAGAGAGAGCTAGACTTCGTTTTTGGAAAAAAAAATGTTCCCAAAAAGTTACTTGAAGTAACACTATAACCCAGACAGAAAGGAGCAGAAAATTTAACAAAAAAGTGTGAAATTTCTTGCATTACAAAATTGTCTGTGCTTTTCTTTATACACCTTGTAGTAGATAAGGTAACATTAGTAACTAAATGGTGATAAGAACAGCTAACAAACTGATTAGTGATGAGTAAATAGGAGAAGCTGAGACATAATTACTTAGAGATAGTAGGATAAGATAACAAATTCTGAACTACTTATTACAAGATGACTATGCTAAGCTGTTATCTCTTAATCCTTACCTCTTATTCCTGCATCAAAGTTTCCTTTCTATAGGACCATTCCTTCGGTAGAGTTTAAACCGCATTAAGTAAACTGGTGGGTCTTTACTCTTTTCCATAAGAATACTTTAAATATGTTGCATCTTGTGTGAATCTGCCCTGATTTTCTATTCATATGTTGTTCATGTGTTATTATACGGACTTCATTACTTACAAAAGCATCTGTAGATGATGGTCATGGTTTTCGTTGTTTGGTCAAATTCTGACAATACTGCATCCAAATTATAGGTTAACCAAATTGGGACTGTTACGGAGGTGATTGAAGTAGTGAAGATGGCGAAGGATGCTCATTGGGCTGTTGTAATATCTCAAAGAAGTGGAGAAACTGATGATTCTTTTATAGCAGATTTATCAGTGGGCCTTGCAACTGGTCAAATAAAAGCTGGCGCACCTTGTCGAGGAGAGCGACTTGCGAAATATAATCAGGTTCACTCATCTTTCACACTTTTATGTTGTGAAGAAGTTAAATTTTCTTTTTAAAACAAATTATGAACCTTATTAAGGATGCATGGAATAAAATGTACCTTCATTTCACATTAGATGTCAGGTCTGCATGTGGACAGTGGAGTGGTATGAATAGGCCAGAAGCGGATATATAGGGATCTGGGGAGGAGGTATCTGTTTCGGGGATTTAGTTGTCATGGTTTCGCTTGTCTGAAGAACTATAGTAACAGAACTAGGAGTAGGGAAGAAAAAGAGAGGATTAGGATAGATCAGGTAATAATTTAAGGGAAAAAGATAAAGAATGATGGAGGATGGTGGGGGGAGGGGGGAGGGAGATGATTGGGAAGAGTTGCTCATTGGTCTCGGCTTCTTGTAGATAGATCTGTGAAGTTTCATGTCAGATTGAAAACTAGTTTTCACTTTACATGAGAGGAATATCAGAGAGACATGTGGAACCGGAAATCTGTGCTAGCTCATTTCATTTCCAATCAGCCATTCTGAGCCCTTATGTGTTGGTGGGGTTGCCCGAGAATAGAACAAATGCTTGCCTTTTGCCAATTCCCTTCACAAACCTCTCAAAGAACCTCTTTCAGGTCTTTTGAGCAGCTAAAGCTTCCTTCTAAGCAATTGTTTGCATTGGAAGGTTCTGTTCACCACCACATACCTACCGAATTATGATGCAAAGTATTAGTAACCCACCTTTTTCTAGAAGGGGTTGTAGTAATTCTGCTTTTATACTACTTGGAATGGCTCTACTCGGAAGGGGTTATATTTTCTTATTATTAATTTTTTTTTGGGTAACATATTTTCTTATTTTTGGATAATAGCAGCTACGAATTCGTCAAAAAAAAAATCTGTTAATAATAGTCAAAGGTGTTAGTCCATGAGATGATTCTAGTGGTATAGATGCTCCTTTTTCATTATTAATTGGTCGACTAAATCTCATTAAAATAGTACAAATTTAGTATATGTAGTTACCACCTACCTATAAAATTATTGACTGAGACTATTCTAAGTTACTTTTCCTTCCCTAAAACCACTCACAATTGTGGCCAAATCTGGAAAATATTGATACATACGCACATACACACATACATAAATGCATAGGGAAAAAGGAATTAAGATGCAACTCATTTTCATAATCCTGCACGAGTCACTATAGCTCATTTTTATAATTCTACTCACTCGTCCTATGCTTCCGTTTCCAAAATATATAAGAAAAATCTAACCGTATGGATTGAAAGATCATGCAAAAACAATGCAATATGTGAATTTTTTGAGTTCATTGACATAGTTTTTATAATCATGTAAAAATCATTAAATCTTAATCCTTGAAAATGTATAAATTTTACATGGTTATAAAAACAATGTTATACATCACAAAAAGATGAGCACATTTATATACCACTCTATTTTTTGATACACTTTCCATCTGGGTAGGATTTGAAAAATCAATTACCTTTGTCTCATATGTGTGTGAAAATTTTCCAATGCACACCCCTTATACACACACACACCCCTTATACACACACACACCCCTTATACACACACACACCCC
>CM025787.1:14732538-14832599 GCA_014636745.2 Centella asiatica | reverse complement strand
ATAATATAGAATGATATTTTTAAATAATATATTTTTAAAAAATAATTTTTTTTTATAAAAAAAAATATAACCCCCCCCCCCCCCCCCCCCCCCCCCTTTTCTAGTATTTTTTTACCCTTTGGGACCTAACAATAAGTGTAATTCATACCAACAGAAAAATAAATATATACATATATACATATAATTATATATGTAATGTATAATGTATATATAAAAATTTATACATATACGCATATACGTAAAACAATAATAAATTAATATATTAAAAATATAAATTTATATATTGATGTGGTTTTAGTGCGACAAAAGTATAAAACTAAAACCGAAATTAATATATTTACGATTTCAAAAATTAAAATCATTGTTAGCACTGCAACCTTTGATACGATTTAATTAGTTTTGATTTTAAAATTTTTGGTGTGGTTTCGACTTGAAAATAGATTTAATGCTCTTTCCTAGTGTTTAGGGTGTCCATATCCATTAGTAAATTCAGATTTTTATTGAAACCGATTTAACCGAATCGGTCTAATCAATATATATATATTAACCGATTCAGTATCAGTATAAAAAATCGATAAGAACTTATTATTTTAGGACGAGATCGAATGTTTGGTTTTAGCCACCGATATTAACCGTATCGTACTATGTATTTGTCTTATATGTGTGTAAGTAATTAATACATGAACATATTCATAGTAAGTAATTAATACATGAACATATATTCATAGTCTTCCTATCCCCTAATTGCCCAACTACTCTCTGTTCCACTTTCATGATTCCCTAACTCATTTTGGTCGTTTCCTTTTCTTTCTTGTTTTTTTTGCCAAGTTTAATGTATTAAAAGGAAAAGATTACAAGAAAGAAGGGGCAAAACCCCAGCCTACTAGAATCGAACTCTAACTAGGCCAATCAGAAAAATGTTGTTTGAAGCTGTTTGAAGTGTTCAATAATACGTGACCTATTCTCCTGCTTGTATATGTTAATGTTCCTATTTTATAGCCATGTAATTCCCATGTAGTTCCTGTAATCTCTCATAAGTTGTTAGATGCTCTTTTGTATAAATAGATGAATATAACTGTTGGGTTTCTTACCAGCAAACGCAGCGGAAAAATACGATATAAAATAAAACAAAACGAAACCCAAACCCGAGGATCTATGCGAAACAATTTAATACAGATAGTTTAAGTTTTTACCAATTAATTGTGCGAATCTGAAGCTTTGGTGAAGGTGTTGATAGTCTCCAAATCTTGAACGCTATCCAACTGAACAGCGTCTCTACGGTATCCACACGAACACCCGCGAATCGTCTTACGATCCGAACAAGAAGAATTATAGTACTAGCTGTATGATCTGTATCTCTCTTCTCTCTCTATATCTTTGAACTCTAGTATCTCTATTATGAGCAACTAGTGTTCTTAGAATACGTAAAACGTTGGTTAGAGAGAATGGCTAATATATCATATATATATATAGCCTTTCATAGAGTAATTCAAAACCTAATCTAATTAGGAGACTTAAAATCTGAATTTTATATTTATTAGATATATATATGTATTTAATCAAGTCTCACTTAATTAATATATATATATATATGCACAAATAAATATATATTCGTATTTCCTTCTAAAGGACTCTACGTCATACAGATTAATTATATAAATATATATATATATATATGTATTTAATTTAAAGCCATGATTTAATAAATCAATCTTATTGATATATTAAAATCATAGACATTTAAATTATCTCTCCTTGACGAATGTTCTTTGTGTGTGACCCTGTAGGTTATTATTACGTTGGCAATAATTTTAAATCATATTATAAAATTATAAACAGTGAGCGGCATCTAGTAATACATCACTGTTACCCAAGTAATAATAAAGTCATAGATTGGACGTTACCTTTCGTGACCAATGTTTCAATGTAACTTAATCCTTTTAACCATGATATCGAAGATTAAATTCAAGGCATGGATGTGTCATCCTCTTTATAATTTAATCTCAGTTTTTTTGATCAATGAGTAAACTATATGAAACAAATCTCTATTTGAGCATGGCCATGCATTTCATAGTTTCACTCAATCAAGAGGCCTATAGATATCACCCCTAATTTATAGGAGGGTTAAATTCCATCTACATCATTCCCATTTCTCACATAACTCATTATGCATCCAACAATCACCTTTATCGTCCACCCGGTTAAAGGTGACTTTTGATAACGTCAAAACGCATAACTCCTTATGTAGAAATGTCATGACTTCAGGTCGAAGGACCATTACATCATTGTCACTATGAGAATTACTTATGACACATAGCATAACGCTCCATGTAGAATTCTCATGGTGGGTCTGTCCAGTACAATGTTCTCTAACATGTACCTATGTATCAACTTAATATATCTCGTATATATTTATGACCAATGAGATATGGCCATCAGTTAATCACATACTAGTCTCAATGTATTATTGTTGTCCCGATGACAATGATACTCGACTAGGGACATTTAAGAATAATGATACATTACATACTTATATGATCTCATATTCAAGTCACATACTTGAATCCATATAATTAGTATCATTTTTCTAAGGACATTTATTATGTTAATAATTTATATAACGCAGTAAATAAAACATAATAAATTATCATTAACCAAAAACATATCATAAATATAGTGTCACAATCATTACATAATTGGCCACTAGGGCATACACTCTAACAATAACATCTCTGCTGCAACAAGTTAAGCAGCCTTATTCAATAACTCTATTACATTTTTTTTTCTAATTTGGTATCAGAGCAGGTTTTCTTTACCTGACCAAAACATCCAGTCATGGCCACTCCTCCCGGAACTCCAAGCTCAAGTGATTTACAAAATCAACCTCCATTCAGTTTACAAAACATAAGCCTACCCACTCAATACAATGCATCAAACTTGATTGCACAAATTATCTCCTATGGGAAACCATGATTATGCTAATTATCAGAGGCCACAAATTAGATGGCTATGTTCTTGGCACCAAGTTATGTCCTCCAGAATATTTGCCAAGAACTACACCAGGAAGTACAGTGAAAATACCTAATCCTGAGTACGAAGAATGACTTTCAAATGATCAGTTACTCTTGGGATGACTTTATAGCACAATGAGTTCAGACATAACTTCTCAACTAATGCGGAAGTTGACATCAAAAGAGCTTTGAGATGCAGCAAAAGAATTATCGGGAGCACATACACGAGCAAGAGTGGTCTTCTACAAAGCTGAATTATAGAAAACAAGAAAAGGAGGAATGAAGATGGAGGTGTTGGGTTTCAACAACCCATAAAACGCAGCGGAATAAAAAAATGATTTAAAATAAAACGAAACTCTAACCCGAGGATCCATGCGAAACAATTTAATACAGATGGTTTAAGATTTTACCGATTAAGCCTGCAAAATCTGAAGCTTTGATGAGAGTGTTGAATGTCTCCGAATCTTTAACGCAATCCAACTAGACGGCGCCTCTACGGTATCCACACGAACATCCACGAATCGTCTCACTATCTGAAGTAAGGAGGATTGCAGTACTAGCTGCTGAATCTATTTCTCTCTCTCTCTCTCTTAACTTTAGTCTCTCTCTAATGAGCGACTAGAGTTTAGAAAACGTATATATCCGAGAGAACAACTGATATATCCTATATATAGCTGTGTATAGAGTAATTCCAAACCCTAATCTAATTAGGAGAATAAAATCTGAATTTTATATTTATTATATATTTTAATCAAGTCTTACTTAATTAATATATAAGTCAAATAAATATATATTCGTATTTTCTTCCAAGGGACTCTAATATATTTATACAAATTACATACATATAATTTAAAGCCATGATTTAAATAAAATCAATCTTATTAATATATTAAAATCATTGATATTTAAATTATATCTCCTTAATGAATGTTCTTAGTGTGTGACCTTGTAGGTTATTATTACGTTGGCAACAATTTTAAATCATATTATAAAATTATAAACAGTGAGTGGCATCTAGTAATACATCAGTGTTACCCAAGTAATAATAAAGTCGTTGATTCGACGCAACCTTTTTGTGACCAATGTTTCAATGTAATTTAATCCTTTTAACCTTGATATCTAAGATTAAATTTAAGACATGGATGTGTCATCGTCTTCACAATTTAATCTCAGTTTTCTTGATCAATGAGTAGACTATATGAAACAAATCTCTATTTGAGCACGGCTATACATTTCATAATCTCACTTAATCAAGAGGCCTATAGATATCGCCCCTAATTTATAGGAGGGTTAACTTCTATCTATATCATTCTCATTTATCACATAACTCATGATGTATCCAACAATCACCTTTATCGTCCACCCAGTTAAAGGTGACTTTTGACAATGTCAAAACACATAACTCCTTATGTAGAAATGTCATGACTTCAGGTCAAAGGACCATTACATCATTGTTACTATGAAAATTACTTATGACACATAGCATAATGCTCCATGTAGAATTCTCATGGTGGGTCTGTCCAGTACACTGTTCTCTAACATGGTACTTATGCATCAACTTAATATATCTTGTATATATTTATGACCAATGAGATGTGGCCATCAGTCAATCCACATACTAGTCTTAATCTATTATTGTTGTCCCACTAACAATAATACTCGACTAGGGACATTTAAGAATAATGATATGTATATATAACATACTTATACGATCTCATATTCAAGTCACATACTTGAATCCATATAAATAATATCATTCTTCTAAGAAAATTTATTATGTTAACATTTATATAACTCAGTAAATAAAATATAATAAAAGAAATTATCATTTAACCAAAACATAACACAAATATAGTGTCACAATCATTACATAATTGGCCACTAGGGCATACACTCCAACAGGAGGAATACCTAACAACCATGAAAGCCATTGCTGATAATCTCGCTTTGGCAGGTAACCCAATCTCTTTATTTGAGTTAACTGTTTAAATTTTGAGTGGTCTTGACATAGAATACACTCCAATAGTCACTCTTCTCACTGACAAAGAGTCAATCACTTGGATTGAGTTGCAAACTACCTTGTTAACATATGAAAGTAGATTGGAGCAGCTCAACACATATCAAACAGATGTCAATGGTATTACCTTCAATCAAGCCACTGTACACTTTGTGATGAACAACAATCTCGGGTCATCTAATTCAAATAATGGCAGAGGACAAAATCGATCAAACTACAATAGCTACAACAATAATAACAGAGGTGGTGCTAGAGGCAAATCTCGTGGCAGAGGAGGCAGAAACAATGGAAACAGACCCACACGTCAGATTTGTAACAAAGGAGGTCACACTGCTTCTATTTGCTGGAATAGGTTTGATCGTGATTTTGCTGGCAGCTCATCAAATCAAAATTCAAGTGCTCTCATGGCCACTCCAGAAATAATTGAAGATCCCTCCTGGTATGCTAACACTGGTGCCAGTCATCATGTGACCAACAATCCTCAAAATCTGCAGTACAAGCAAGAGTATAATGGTAAGAATTCTCTTATTGTTGCCAATGGGAGCAAGCTTGGAATCAGTCACATAGGTAACACAAAGTTTGCAACAAAACAACAAGAATTATCTTTTAATCATGTATTGTGTGTTCCTAAAATTACGAAGAATCTGTTGATTGTATCTTAGTTGGTGACTGATAACCATGTAAATACAGTATTTGACTCCCCTGGTTGTTTTATGAAGGACAAGCGGACAGGACAGGTGATGCTAAAAGGGAAACTTGAAGATGGTCTCTACAAGCTTGAAGCTACTCCCTCCTCAAAGAAGTCTAGTTTGCCAAAAATAAATTCTAGAGTCATTTCCTTTTCATCAAAGTTATCTAAGTCTGCATCTTATTCAAGTCCATTGTCAGATATGGATGTATGACATAGGAGGTTAGGCCATCCATCTCAACGAGTCTTGTCTCAATTTTAAAGGAATGTAATTTCGATTCAGTGAGTGATGTCGATTTTTGTGATGTCTGTCAACTTGGTAAATCACATGCTTTACTGTTCAAGAATTCTCTTTCTCAAGCAAAAAGTGTTCTTGATTTAATTCATACTAATCTTTTGGGACTAGCACCATTACTCTCGTCATCAGGTTTTCGTTTTTACATTCATTTTGTTGATGACTTTAGCAGATTTACTTGGATTTATCCTCTTGATACAAAAAGTGATGCAGCTCAAGCTTTTATCCATTTCAAAAATCTGGTTGAAAATCAGTTTGGGACTAAGATAAAACAATTATATTCAGATTGTGGAAAAGAGTTTTTACCCTTCTCTCAAATAGCTCAACAATCAGGAATCATTTTTAAACACACTTGTCCCTACACTTCAGTTCAAAATGGTAGAGCATAACGAAAACATCGTCACATTGTTGAAATGGGTCTAACTCTCTTAGCTCAGGCCAAAATTGTGAGAACCCAAATATTTTAAATTAGTTTTGATTTATGATTTATTCATTTTGTGATTTATTTATTTTATGCATGGAGGTTCAATTTCTTTTATTCGGTTTGATTAATGAAGGTTCATGGCAATGTGATGTCCAAAAGATTTTAAATGTATTTTGAGCTCCAAATCTTTATATGATTATTGTATTCAAGTGATCAAAAGGTAGTGTAATGATTATTCACGAGGGAGTGTAATGATTATTCACGAGGGGAGAAGCTCAGGGGTGTGAACGAGTATAAGCTACAGTAACCGTTTTTGAACCAAAGACTGCTGGGAGACATGAGGCATTTAATGCAGATCACTTCCAACAGTACACTAGAGTGGGCTATGATAGATGACCGACTGACGTTAGCAGCTGTTGCATCCCCCCTTTCTGACCAATCACTTCTTTCTAAAGCCCGTTGCTGCCTTTTTCCAACCAACGACTAAAATCAAATCTCAAACAATCCAACAGCTCTTGTTGTTCAATAAGTGATATATATGTATCCTTGGAGTACAACCTTAGCATCACTTTCATAAAATCTTCGATACATTATACCACCAAATCCAGGTTTACTCTCAAGGCGAACATCCTTTTTCGAAGAGCAACCTAAGGCTTTTAACTTCTTCTTTACAGACAAAGAGGTAAGAGCATTACATTAAAGTCCTGCTCTGATTTTTATACTTTTGTTCTATTATGCATGCCATTTTTAATACTTGGTTCATTCATTTCTAAAAGTACGACTTAATGCATGCTTTCAACACCTGAAGTTAATGCCTTTTTGTTTCAAAAGCTACCTAAGATGAGTGTAAGAATGTTGACAACCATCCGGCAGGCAAACCCTTATTCACCAAACAATTCTTTTTGTCAGTAGCTGAAAACATCCTATTTAAACCTCTGTCAACTGGAGTTTTGAAGTTTAATCAGTGTCTGCAAGATCTAGTAGACCCCGAGAGATGTTATGTATTACTGAGAGGTTGATGAGAGTTGACCTAAGTATGGCTATGGTTGAGAACACCACCCATGGAGGAGTGGGGAAGACACCACTGTATCTGAGACAAGTCTTAACTTAGTCTCCGACGGGTTGGAGTTAGTCTCTGACCCTATAAAATAGTCCCTGGGAGATTCCAAGTTAGTCTCTGACAGGATAAAACAGTTAGTCTCTGATAGGCTAAAATTGTTAGTCTCCGATGAAGGAAATTCCTTAGTCTCTGATGAAGGAAGTTTAAATTAGTCCCTGATGACGTCATCCGTAGTCTCTGATGGGCAAAAATTACTAGTCTTCGATGAAGGAAATTCTTAGTCTCCGATGGAGGAATTTCCTAGTCTCTAATGAAGGAAATGTTGTTAGTCTTCGATGACTAAAGAGGTTATCTTCCAAAGAGTTTGGTGCTAAATTATGTAGTTTGGCATTGAAAAAACTAGTCACCAAGGAGTTTGGTGCTGAACAAATCATCCACTGATGAGTTCGGCGATGACTTAGTGAGTTCAACGCTGAACAAGTTGTCACCCGACGAGTTTGGCGATGAACAAATTATCCCTGGATGGGTAAGTCATCCCCTGATGACTATTGCCTGATGAGTGAATGATACCCTGATGGCTGAGAGACATTCCCTGATGACCGAGAGACATCCCCTAACGGGCGAGACATCCCCTGATGACCGAGAGACATCCCCTGACGGGCGAGACATCCCCTGACGGGTAGTTTACCCACTGATGTCTGGTTACCCCCTGATGATAAATTATCCCCTGATGTGCAGTTTGTCTTTGAAACTATAAAACATTATTTTCTTAAATTATTTTATGATGTTTCAATTATTCATTTAACTTCAACGATTCTTATGTCAAATTTGAGACATTAAAAGTTTAAGGACATCACATATGCATTTCTCTTATAATTCTATTTAAGGTATTAAATTATCATGTTATATGCATGTTTTACAGAATCTTTCACTCACGAGTAAATTGAATTTGATTTTGTGCAAAGGACCGAGACAAGTATATACAATCAATCTGATGCTTATTTCAATTTAACGCAATATCATTTGATTCGATATGCGTGCAAGGCTCTAATTATATGTTTCAATTGTTTTTATGAATGAGCATGCTATACTTTAAATTCCGCTAGCATGATATGAATGATAGTGCATGGATATAACTGAGCTTTGATTATCAGTTATTTTTCAATCTTATATATGTGCAAATGAATGAGAATGATATGTCCCTTAAATGGGTTATGCCACATGGTTGGCTAGAGGAAAGGAAAGGTGCTGATTTGTTCTTCACCTGACCTAGAGGAATTATAAGTGACTACGTACGTTCACACAAGGAGGGATCATGCTGTCACAGTTAGGCCAGCTGTGTACTGTATGGTTAGTAGATCCAACGGGTTTAGCCCCCGATGGATATTTTGAAAAAGGTTGTACACAGGTGAATACCTGTCTTTCTTCAAGGAGGATTACATGTTGTTTATCATCAGTGATCCTAAAGATTCTTCAAAGATTTCTGAGGTATTAGTATTGGTTCACTGAGCCTCATAAACAGAATTGAACTTCCTTAAATATTCTAGATTTGTTTCTCTGAATTGTTTATATACTTGCTGGGCGTAAAACACTTATCCTTGTTGAACTTAATGTCTTGCAGGGCATGATCCAAAGGCTGAACCCTCTGACAAGGGGAAGGCAAAGATGATCGGCTACTGAGTTTTATTAAATCCTTTTAAGTGTCACTAAAGAGGAAGGGAGGAAGATATTTGAAGTTGTAATGATTATGAACTGTAATTTATAGATGGAATAGCTTCTGCTGGAATGTAATATTTTGGGTTGTAATAACTCTCTACTAATTCCTTTTATTAGTATTTATGCTATGAATGAATGTGAAGTGATCTTTCCTTCTTTTGACGAAACCCTGGTCTAGTAAGGGATTTTGGGGTCGTCACAAAAATGCCATTAAAATACTGGTGGCAAGCTTTTGAAAGTGCTGTTTATCTCATCAATCGATTACTGACTCCTGTTCTTGATAATGTTTCAGCAATGCAAAAGTTATTTAACAAAATTCCTGATTACTCCTTTTTAAAGGTATTTTGGTGTAGTTGTTTTCCATGCCTTCGACCATATCAAACCCACAAATTTCAGTTTCATTCCACTAAGTGTGTTTTTAGGGTATAGTGAATTTTCAAAGGATACAGGTGTCTTAGTTCTACAGGAAAAATATATATTTTAAGGCATGTGGTTTTTAATGAAAAAGAATTTCCTTTTGTTCATGGCTTTCTTAATACCAAAAATGCTTCAACTACAGTTCTCGTTAATTCACCTTCTTCATGGAACATGTTTTCAAACATTTTGAGTGATAGTGCAGCTTCTCCTTGTAAGGATCATTTACAAGACTCACCTGTAGCTTCACCTCTTCCTGAAAGCTCTACTTTACCTTCACCAAGGGATTCAAGTCAATCTGAAGATACAACTGAATCTGCCGCTGTTGAGCCTGAAGGTGAGATCAGTAATCATCCTATGATCGCAAGGGGAAAGAGTGGTATCGTCAAGCCCAAGGTGTCGTACATTGGATTTGTCAAAATTGATGATGATGTTGATATGACGGAGCTGCAATCAGTTTCAGTAGCTCTGAAAAATGCTAACTGGAAGAAGGTAATGCAAGCTAAGTATGGAGCCTTAGTTCAGAACAAAACATGGCACTTAGTTCCTCCGTTTTCACGGCACTCTTTGGTTGGAAGTAGTGGGTTTTTAAGCTAAAATATAACCCGGATGGAAGTATCAATCGCTATAAAGCGAGGTTGGTAGCCAAAGGTTTTCATCAAACGCCTGGAGTTGATTTCTTTGAGACTTTCAGTCCTGTCATTAAGCCCACTACAATCAGAATTGTGTTGACTCTTACTGTCTCTAAAGGATGGGAAGTTCAACAATTGGATATTAATAATGCATTTTTGAATGGTTTGTTGGCAGAAGATGTGTATACGGTGCAGCCAGAAGGATTTATTGACCCGAAAAAACCAAACTTTGTGTGCAAACTTGATAAGGCCATCTATGGTATTAAACAAGGTCCTCGCACTTGGTTTGACAGGTTGAAGAACACTTTAGTCGATTGGGGTTTCAGTCACTCCAAATGTGATACATCTTTCTTCTTCTTCAAATCACAAAGCAAAATCTTATTTATCCTTGTTTATGTTGACAATATTTTGATTACAGGCAATGACACAGAACTTATGCAAGCTTTCATTCACAGGTTGAATAAGATTTTTGCTTTAAAAGACATGGCTCTCTCCATAACTTTCTAGGCATTGAAGTTCACAGAGATGAGACTGACATGTTTCTTGTACAGTCCAGGTATATTCATAATTTGTTACAAAAGGCTGGAATAAGTAATTCTAAAGCTTGCTCCACTCCACTTTCTATGGGTAAAGTTTTGTCCAAAGAAGAAGGTAAAGTCATGAGGAATCCAACTGTTTATAGACAAATTATAAGGGCTCTTCAATATCTCACACACGGCCCGATATCGCTTACGCTATCAACAAGTTGAGCCAATTTCTTCAAATACCAACTATCCTTCATTGGCGAGCAGTGAAAAGGGTTCTTCGGTATTTAAGAGGTACTATTTCCGTTGGATTGCATATCAAATACAGTGATAGGCTCTCTTTAAGTGGATTTTCTGATGCTGATTGGGCAAGTTGCCTGGATGATTGTCGTTTAATTGGTGGGTATTATGTTTATTTTGGTGACATCTTGATCTCTTGGTCTTCTAAGAAACAACATGTTGTGGCCAGATCAAGTATAGAGTCTGAATATAGGTCTTTAGCAAATCTTGTTGCAGAGATGTAATGGATCACTTCACTTCTCAAAGAGTTTTCGTTCACTCTGCCTTCCACATAGTTTAGGTGGATAACTTGAGAGCAACTGCTCTTGCTTCTAATCTGGTGCATCATGCTCGAACAAAGCATATCGAAATAGATGTTCACTTTGTTAGAGACATGGTTCTAAGGAAAGATCTCGAACTTCGGTATGTTCCATCACATGATCAGGTAGTAGATTGTCTTACAAAGGCACTTACGAATTCTCGGTTCCACTTCTTACGTGACAAACTCAGTATGGTTCAATCACCTTTTCCTTTGAGGGGGACAGTTAAAACAGCCACGTAAATGTTGTTTGAAGCTATTTGAAGTGTTCAACATTACGTGACCTATTCTCCTGCTTGTATACGTTAATGTTCCTATTTTATAGCCATGTAATTCCCATGTAGTTCCTGTAATCTCTCACAAGTTGTTGATGCTCTTTTGTATAAATAGATGAATATAACATCTCTGCTGCAACAAGTTAAGCAGCCTTATTCAATATCTCTGCTACTCTATTTTTTTTCTAATTAGCAAGAACCTATGAAGATCTACAACCAATAAGAAACAAGAAGCTATAAGCAGCTACAAGAATAAGACATCATTTGTCTATTACATTTACAGAAACAGGTGATCTAAAGATTGGATTCCTCTCATCCTTTGAAATCATCTAACTGAATGCAACTTGCATCTAATATTACACTTTACCTCCTCTATAAGGGCCCTAGCCAGTAACTCCTTGCTCCGTGGAGCCTCTTGTTTCTTTCTTACCATAACTTGTAGACCATAATTGTAAACCCCAGAAAAGTGATCTTTCTCGTGCGCTGTAAACCATTACCATTACCAATAAAAGTTGTTATGGCAGGCCAATTATAATCTGAACCTCGCTAACCACAAAGCGAAGACAAGCAAGACATACAAGTTTGCTGAACGGACACAAGAAGAAGAGATGCTCAAAAGTTTTAATAGCTAAATTGCACAATCTACGGGTTGAATCAACATTAGTTCCTTGTTGAAATAATTTAGTGAGAGATTTCAGCCCGCCGCTAAAATATTATCTTTTGATATATATATATATATATATATATATATATATATATATATCTATATATATATATATATATATTAGGTGTCTAATGTTGGGTTGGACAGGGTGAGCAAATCTGCACCTAATGTAATTCAAATACTTGAGTCCCATTATATGATAATATGATTAAAGTTAGGTTCAATTATAATGAAGTCACAAGGGATTGTCAACCTAATTTTAATCATAATGGTTTTTCCAGGCAAGATATACAATTTAATGAATAGATTCTTCTGTTATTGACAAAGAAAATTATTGAAGCTTGAAATAGGAGCATATCAAAGAATTGTATGGTGAATCTATATAAATAGTCGAGTTTTTGTGGTAACCTTATCGTATTATTCCAAATAAATAAATAGTAACCTTATATGTATATCTTTGTAAGATATTAGTGCACATAAGACAAACACATAAAATACGTACTCTTCAAATAAAAAACGAGGGATATTTAACAAAATAAATTCAAGTGTTTGTACAATGGGTTTAAATACAAACACTACAAACTTTTTGCTCTTTTTAAAATTTGTTAAGCACTGCCGAAATAGCTACAAGATCAGAAAAACATAACTGAAATTAAAATGAACACACAAGCATTCAAGTTAAAATAGTTATATTAAAACTTGGGTGTTTTTCTGGAAATCTGTTTAATCACAAACGTGATTAATCAGCTACAAATTCTGTAACAAGTTACAGCTTCTCTGTAATAAAATTACAGCTTCTTCTTCCACTAACACTAGCTTCAACTTTTCTTTGAATATCTCTCTAGATCTATTACAAAGCTTTCTTCTAGTGTTTGTTGTGTGACTTCTGCTTCTTCATTTGGTTTTTTGTGTAACAACTCTTTCTGTAGGTATAACAGATTAGTTGGTGAACCCACGTGCTGGACGTGCTACTTTTTCAACATAGTCGCATATATGTCATCAAGGTCCTTTCGGAATACTGTATCATACTGCCATTGGCTTTTGTTGCTTCTTTTTCATCCTCTGATTTGCATGTAATTAATGCTCAAGAGTTGTTATAGGTTAACCAAACTTCAAGGAATATCTTTCCAGTTATACCCCTTGCTTCCGTGCCAAGTATTAATGATTTGCATATAAGTCTTGATGACGTGTGAATTAGGTCATAACGATCCACTAATGCCAAGCCATGATGTTGACTCGATCAGTGCTTCTGGATTCGCTGATGACAAGTTATTGAAGATAACTTGATCAATATTTCTTTTATCCACCGATGTCAAGCCCTGATGGAGACTTGATCAATGCTTCATTTATCCACTGATGTTATGATCATCTTGTTATCCACAGAAGGGTTCCACTGACGAGTTGATCTTTTGTCGTTGCCAAACTTGTCGGGTAATCTTAAGTCATCGCCAAACTCGTCGGGCAAGTTAAGTCATTGCTAAACTCGTCGTCAGTGGATAGAAATGACTGTCGCCAAACACATTGCAAGATAAGCTATCGCCTAAGTCATATTTAGCCATCGCCAAACTCATCGGGAGGTATGTTGTCGCCAAAGTCTGGACACAAGAGTGTTTCCCCTGATGGGTTCCCCTAACGAGGTCATCCCTTGATGCCTTCCCCTGACGGCTTCCCCTAACTAGGTCATCCCCTGATGAGTTCCCCTGACAGCTTCCCCTGATGAGGTCATTGCCTGATGAGTTCTCCTGACAGCTTCCCCTGACGAGATCATCGCCTAACGGGTTCCCCTGACGAAGTCATCGCCTGACAGGTTCCCCTGATGGCTTCTTCGTACTGATGCCTCTTAAAAAATACCTATCCTTTTGATCAATGATACTTGTTGGTTTTCTCAGAATGTTTGTTGTGCGGAATATTTATCTTTTTAATTATCAACAACCATTCCTTGACATTTTTGAGTCCATTTAAGTAAACACTGATGACTCACCCAGTGTAGTGTAGTTCATCCCCTGATGACTAAGTCGACCATCAGTGGATGCAAAAACTCGTGTAAATATACTAAGGTTTATAGAATACCTTGAGTATTTACAATTGCAAATTTATTCTCTAAACATCATCATCATCATTTCTCTCTTACAATGTCCCCCTATTTATGTTTATCAGTTTGATAACCATAAATCTAACTAATGTACTGATGATGATGTCAAAACCCAAAATTACAAAATTAAAGACATTAAAGAATAAATGTATTTGTATAGTTACAAAGAATAAATATGTACAAGTATATTACTTTTTGTACAAGCAAGTTTCTGTTCTTCTTGTTGCTCCTCCTCCATAGCCTTCTCCTTTTGAAGTTGTTTTCCATCTAATGCCATTGGCCTTTTGAAGCAGAAACAGCAGTCACATCCACTGATGGTTGATTCAACAACAACCCCTGACAATGACTTTGAGGATTTCTTTGAAGATTTCTCTTCTCTTGAAGAATAAAGGGATTTCTCCCCCTTTGTGAAATTTCTCCCCCTTTTTGGCAGCATCATCAGTGGAAGTTGAGAATTGGAATGTGACTGAGAAACTTATTTTTTCTATATTCTTTATTTACAAGGATCTCATCCTTATTTCCCACAACATCTTCTTTTTCTATGCCTTTTAAGGCAATCACTCTTTTCCTCTCCTTTTTCATTGCCTTCTAAGGCAGTATGCTCATTCTATCTTTGTGCCAAGGTTCTCTCAATGGGTTGACCTTACCTCTTTTCTCTAAGTATTCTCTCAGCCTCACATTAATTTGTCCTAATTGGGCTCCTATGGGTTGTGTTATCAACAACTGTGGACAAAGTAAGTAATGTATCTGCTATTATTGTGTCCACAGAAGTGATTTGAGCAGGTAGAGTGGAAAAGATAGGTGTATGTACTAAAGGAAAATTATAGGTATTTATTGAAATAGTATGTACAAATTAAGTTGTGTGAGCACTCACTGTGTATGATATCTGCAAGTGGCTCTCAGAGACCCTGATGTTGATTTCATTAGAGGCTATGGTCAGTGTATGTGCCTCACTCAACTGTGTCCCTGGTTGGAGAGTTTATTCAATAATTGAATCCTTTTTGGAGGAAACAATTAGTGATGAGTGTATTTCCTAATTAAGGTCAGTATTCTTTTGGGAGGAAACTGCCTGGTTTGGTTTGAGGTTAACACTCATGGCTATCTTCTTCTTCTTGTTTCTCTTCAAGCCAATCACTTCTCTCACCTTGTTCCCCCTCAACAGATGAGGTTATTTCAGAGAGTTTTATATTAATACCATCGGTCTTTTGGGAGACTGAGGGTTGGGTTATTGAGAGTGGTTGTTTGAAAATTGATAATACTACTTGGGTAGGCAAAAAAGTGGTTATTGTCTCTGCCATAGTAGTTGAAATAGAAGAAACAAGAGATTGAGACAAAATGTGTAAATGCTATAAAACTTTGGCGTGCTCAACTAATAAAAGCGGCGACTGCCAATAACTTTTGTATATATATCCATATGGATCATGCTTGGGTGTGCATACAAGATCACGACCTGCAACACCCTTACATCATGTTTTGGTGTGCTAGCGACACAGCTAGCAATCACCCAATAATACATAGCTCAACCATTAACATCTTTTCACGTACATCGGATCAATGATCGTATGTTACTTAATCATAGGAAGAAATCATTATCTTTCATGGGCATTAACATCATTCATTTACGTAAATCGAAATAATGATTCTACGTAATCAGTAAGAAATGAAATAGAATGAGTATATACTTGCCTTGGTCTTTAGCTAATTTCTAATCTTAAAATACTAGTGCGTAAGAGGTTCTGTAAAACATGATTGTTGGTATGATGTGAGAAATCCATGTCTTGAAAGATAATATAAAACTGTGCGTAAACAAGAAATGATCATCAGGGACTGAATTAACCATCAGGGGATTAATCATTCGTCAGGGGATGGTCTTCGATCATCAAGGGATGATCTCTTGGCCATCAGGGAATATCTTTCGACCATCAGAGGATAATTCACCCGTCAGGGGATAGTCATCAGGGGATGATTCACCCATCAGGGGATAATCTTGTTCATCGCCAAACTCGTCGGGTGACATCTTGTTCAGCGTCGAACTCCCCAAGTCATCGCTGAACTCATCAGTGGATGATTTGTCCAGCGCCAAACTCCTCGGTGGATAAATGTTCAACGCCAAACTCACTTGTTCAATGCCAAACCTATCGGAGACAAATCATAGATGCTCATCAGAGACTAACAGCATTAGTCATCAGAGACTAACGTTTACCCATCGGAGACTACAACTGTCATCATCAGAAACTAAACTTAGCCTGTCGGAGACTAACTTTATCTTATCAGAGACTAATGTTATCTCGTCAGAGACTAGCATTAACTCATCAGAAACTAATGTTATCTCATCAGAGACTAACATTAACTCATCAAAGACTAATGTTATCTCATCAAAGGCTAACATTAACTCATCAGAGACTAATATTATCTCATCAAAGACTAACATTAGAGCCTGTCTCCATTTTGATGGAAGGCCTTACATGAATAAACTCAACCTAGGATGCCCTTATGAACATGAATATGCAAATGGACGCAGCCTTTCCTTTAAAGCTTTATTCCTTCTTGGAAACTTAGCACATACAACTAAAACTCTCGGATGCTAGGCAAGAAGGAATAACAGAGGAGAACATAAGATTCTTACCTCTTGACTTGATGAAAGGGATCAAAGCTTGCCTGAAAGTATTTGTCCGAAAGAAAGAACTTGTAATTGTATGAAGATGGTAAGTTTTAGAGAAGAACTTTAGAAGAGAAATTTTTAGAAAAGAGATTAAAATTTTACCTCTGAATGAGGTATTTATAGCAGACTAAGATTACGCCTTGAGATAAGATGATTGGTTAGTCTGGTTGGTAAAATGGCTGTTCATCATAACACTTTAATAGCTAACAACATATTAATCAGTTGCTGTCACTCATGCATATAATCTTCATCAACTAATGACACACAAACAACTTATTAATCAAACAACAAATGTACTTATGAGATCATTTCCCTTACGTAAGCCTTTCAAGTTATTCTGAATGAGAATTTCTAATCTTCACACTTGTATTCCTTTAAGGAATTTACAAACATTACCAATAATATAAATACATAAATTACTTGCCCGCCATTACAAAATATCCAAAAAAAAAATCATAACCCTTAGATGGTTCCAAAAATAATATCCAGACATGCAAAATCATAATATTAACTATACACATAAATAAGTAATTAATTCCTAATACAAAAATTTATAGACAAACAAATTTCTAGGTCGTCACATCCATTCTCCTAAACCAGTCCAGAGTGATTGTTAACTGCAACCCATTTTTCAGTTGAACGCTGATTAGCTTTTCCCTTTTATTGTTAGTCCTGACATTTATGCTATTTATGGAGAACATAAATGTCAGATTCTTGCACCTTTCATCTTTTAGGGATTTAGCTAATGTGGGTGGTCCAATTGTTATAGGAGAATGTGCTTGATCCTCGGCTTCAGATGACTTGGGTTTGGTGGCATCAGGGGATTTAGGTTTATATTTGTCTTGATCCCCTGATGCACCCTTGGGGAGTTGAGATTTCTTTGGTTGAGGTTTCCAGGAGGATCTTGGCTTGACACTCTTCCTCTTTTTTTCTTCTTCTTCCTTTTCCCTTGCCATTTCCCTCTCCTCCTCCTCTTGAAGTTGTTGTGCATATAGTGCATCAGCTTCCACAAGTTTCTTGTCTTGAGGAAAGACAAGCTCTACTTTCCCATCAATTACAGCTTCAACAAGTGTTGGAAAGTGGGCTGTCTTCATGGCATCTCCAAGTAGCTTAGGCCCTGATTGAGTATTTGATTTCTTCTTTGGTTCCTCAATCAGGATGCCTTTGCCTTTATCCTTGGGTTTTGGAGTAGGAGCAGGAGTAGTCACATCCCCTGATGGTTGAGCAGTTGAGGGCTTTTCTGCAACATCCCCTGACGATGGCCTTGAAGATTTCTCCCCCTTTTTGACAGTATCATTAGTGAAAATTGAGAATTGGGATGTGACTTGAAGAACTTTTTGAAGAGTGTTAGCCATTGACAGTTGTAGAGTTTCCATGCTGTTTATTTTGGTGGACAAGGTTGAAAGTTGTTTGTCAACATTGTCAGCAAGTTTCTTCATCCGGAGCAAGATTTGACTGGTCACAAGGGACACAACTTGCTGTATACCATTTATTTTGTTGGTAAAGTATGTATAGAGCTTCTTATTTTCTACATCCACATATTGCCTAATCATGATTTGGGATTTGAGCATGTTTGACAAAACTGGATCTGTAGTCCTGGATAGCTCTTATTTTAGTAGACGTATTGTTTCTGTCATCTCATTTTTTTGAAGAAATAAATCAACTCCTAGGATTGGTAAAAGATCATCCATAGGAGTGTCATCTTCATCCCTATCAAAAGTGGATGCGGTATTTATAGTATTAGTATCAAAATTTTCTCTATGTTCTTTATTTACAAGGATCTCATCCTTATCTCCCTCAATCTCTCCTTTTTCTGTGCCTTCTAAGGCATTTCTGGAAGACTCTCCTTTTTCTTTGTCTTCTAAGGTAGTACTCTCAAACTCTCCTTTTGCCAAAGTCTTCTCAGGGGATTGACTTTGCCTCTCTTCACTAAGTATTCTCACATCCTCACTCAAAATTGTCCTAGATGGGCTCCTATGGGCTGTGAGATCAACTACTGTGGCCAGTTCAAGTAAATTATGTACAATTACTGGTTCCACAGAAGTGATAGGTGAGGGAGTGGAAGAAATTTGTGTATGTACAATTGGAGAAGTGTATGTTTCTATAGAAGATGGGGGAACATAAAGACTTATTGCATTAGTATATACAAATAAATTTATGTCCCCTGGCTGATCATCAGTGATTGTATCAATTAAAAATGAGTAAACCATTTGAGTGTGTTGACTCTCAATCACTGTGTCAGGGAGTGTTTGCTCCTTGATGAATTGAGAAATTGGAGGATCCGATCTTATGACACTCAATGTTTGTGTCATAATATCTGAAGAAATTTGAGGAATAGAAAAAGAAGGAAGAGGTGTAGAAGGGAGTTTTGGCTGGATCACTGAATGAGGAGGTAATCCATCAAGAGATGTTATGTGTGCACCCATTGTGTCAAATATTTGCAAGTGGCTCTTAGAGACCCTGATATTAGTTTCATCAGGGGTTATGGTCAGTGTATGTGCCTCATTCAACTATGTCCCTGGTTGGGGACTATTTTCAATAATTAATTCCTTTTGAGAGGAACTAGTTAGAAATATGTTTAATTCCCTATCAAAAGCAGTATCCTTTTGAGAGAATACTGCCTGGTCTGGCTATTGGGTTACACTCGTTGCCACCTTCTTCTTCTTCAATCTCTTATAGGCAATCACTCTCTCTCCTTGCTCCCCCTCAATTATTGCAGTTACTTTAGAGGTTTTTCTTTTGGTACCCGTAGTCTTTTGGGAGACTAAGGGTTGGGCTATTGTGAGTGGTTGTGTTGAAATTGGTTGTACTACTTGTGTAGGCAGAGAAGTGGTTGTGATCTCTGCCATAGTAGTTGAAGGAGAAGAATTAATAGGTTTAGAAGTAGAAGGGAGAATTCGTGATACTTGATCCATATGCGACGGAAGTGCAAATGGCTCTGTAGTATACGATTTCTTCATTATTTCTATAAACAACTTCTTGGTTTGTTTGTATGTCTATACAGAAACATCATCCTCAAAAGAAAGGTTAGTAATTTGGTCCTTAATGATCATATATAAAAATCTAGCATTGATTTCTGATTTCCTAGAATTTAAACTACCCATTTTATTTACAAGATCATCAAAAATTAATTTTCCTATATTTATATTTACATTTCTAATCATGACATAAGCTATTTTTAAAGTTAAAGAGGTTATCACCTCAAAGTTAGAAGACTTACTTGAGAACACCTTTGTGATGGTGTCAAAGAGATAAGAAATCTCTCGCTTCACATTGACCCGCTTAAGGTCCTTGAACTTTAACACTGAACTGGGAGCAGCGTTGTAGCCCAGTTCCCTCAAGAAATCAAGCAGATCAGCATCAGATGGTACTTCCACAAGATCTTGAGTAGGTAGTCCCAGTACAGAATTAATTCTTAAAGGGGTTATCTTGCCCTTTTCAGAAGAAATTTTGAACAAGATTCCCTTTACCGTTTTAAGCTTCGTTGTGGAGTACATGAACTTTGCACTTGTCCACAGTTGAGAGATGGCTTCACCAGACATTTCTTCATTGGTAAATATTGTTCGACTATGCTCAGAGTTGAGTAAATAGTTCATCATCGGCTTGAAGCAATCATTTACCTTATCAATGTCAAAGAAACCCACATAATTTGTGGGTGGAACCACCAGATTCCTTGGAAGTTGTTGGACATTACTGGGTGCCATTGATACTGTTAATGATTTGAAGTTCTATTTGTGAATATGAGAGAGAGAGAAAACTAGAAAAGCTCAAGAAAATATTAGAGTCAGATTAAATGTTTTGAGGTGTTTTGGAAAGAGAGAGTATAAATACTCGCCTTTTGAAGTTTGAAAACCATTCCTGAAAACACGCTATCAGGGTGTCGTATCAATTTTGTGGTGACATGTCATCAGGGACAAAAGAATTCCTTGATGAATTATTGTCACAGATTCGACACAATCCCCTGACGCAGTCGAAAGCCTTTTACCTGATCCTGATGCTCATTGTATATGCATACCCTGACCCTGATGCACATATCGGATACCCTGACCCTGATGCGTGAGTCGAATACCCTGACCTTTATTCGCGAGTCAAATACCCTGACCTTGATGCATCAGAAAAAAACAAACAAATACAAGAAAAATAAACAAATATATGTACATATCCACATTTTTAACATATATGGTCATATATCATTTAATTTTATCAGGAATTCATGAGATGAGTTAGGAGTACCAGAACTTGGGTCCTTGATAGTTTGAGTTGTTCCAACAACTTTTTTGACAAGTCTTTAGCAAGAATATTGAATTTCATTTTGCATAATTCACCATACCCAGCTCTCCTACAAGATTGGAAAAGGTTGCTTCATCAAGAGCCTTGGTGAATATGTCTACCAGCTGCTTGTTTGTTAGTATAAATTGTAGTTCAACAGTTCCATTCATGACATGTTCCCTAATAAAGTGATATCTGATTTCTATATGTTTGGTTTTGGAATGTTGCACAGGATTTTCAGCAATGGCACTAGTGTTATCACACCTTATTGGAATTTTATTGAAATTCAGTCCATAGTCCATTAACTGATTTTTCATCCATAGGATTTGTGCACAGCAACTTTTAGTTGCAATATATTCAACTTCAGCAGTTGATGTTGAAATTGAGTGATGCTTTTTGCTGAACCACGATACAAGTCTTCCTCCTAAAAATTGACAGCTACCTGTTGTACTTTTTCTGTCAATTCTGCATCCCCCAAAGTCAGCATCAGAATATCCCAGTAATTCAAATCCAGACTCCTTTGGATACCAAAGTCCCAACTCTGTAGTGCCCTTGATATATCTCAAGATTCTTTTCACTGCAATGAGATGAGACTCCCTTGGATTAGCTTGATATCTTGCACAAAGACATGTTGCAAACATTATTTCAGGCTTACTTGCTATTAGATACAGCAATGATCCAATCATTCCCCTGTAATTCTTTAGATCAATTTTCTTTCCATTCTTATCAGGGTCAATCTTGGTTGCAGTGGCCATTGGTGTCTTTGCTACCTTTGAGTCCTCCATGTCAAATTTCTTGAGAAGTTCTTTGGCATACTTTGTCTGATGGATGTAAATTCCATCAGTGACTTGTTTGATTTGTAGTCCCAAGAAATAAGATAATTCACCCATCAAACTCATTTCATACTTGCTTTGCATGAGCTTAGAGAACTTTTCACACAGTCTAGTGTCAGTTGATCCAAAGATAATATCATCAACATATATCTGAACTAGGATCAGATGACCTTGGTGTTGTCTAAAGAACAATGTCTTGCCAATGATACCTCTTGTGAAATTGTTTTCCATTAGAAACTTAGACAATGTGTTGTACCAAGCTCTGGGAGCTTGCTTCAGTCCATAAAGTGCCTTTTCTAATTTGAATACATGATTTGGGAATTTTGAACTTTCAAACCCTGGAGGTTGTTGGACATACACCTCCTGTTCCAATTTCCCATTGAGAAAGACACTTTTCACATCCATTTGATAAACTTTGAAGTTTGAATGTGCTACATAGGCTAAGAAGATTCTTATAGCCTCAAGTCTGGCTATTGGTGCAAAAGTTTCATCAAAGTCAATCCCTTCCTCTTGAAGATAACCCTTTGCAACCAGTCTTGCTTTGTTTCTGATAACAATGTCAGCTTCATCCATCTTGTTTCTGAATACCCATTTGGTACCTATTATAATTCTGTCTTTGGGTCTAGGTACCAACTTCCATACTTGATTTCTTTCAAACTAATTCAGCTCTTCTTGCATAGCCATTATCCAATCTGCATCTTGAATGGCTTCTTCAAACTTCTTTGGCTCTACTTGTGAAAGAAAACAAGCATATAGGCATTCATTAGATGTTGCTTTTCTGGTCCGCACTTTCTTGTTTGGATCACCAATAATCAAATCTGTTGTGTGACTTCTAGACCATTTGGGATTAGAGATGTATCTTGATGAGCTTGCTTGATTATCATCTCCTCCCCCTAAGTCTGTGCTCCCAGCTTCTGAGAAAACTCCCCTGAGTTTATGCTTAAATTAGGGTTAAAGTTATCCCCTGATGGTGCATGTCCTGATGGATGATCCCCTGATGGAGTATTCCCTGACCTGTTGTCCAAGATATTAACGCTATCTGTTGAAGGGGCTTCTATTGTGATTGGATTGACATCAGGGATGGTTATTTTCTCCATCTGTCTACACTCATCAGCTTCATACTCTTGATAATCAGAATTATCTTCATTTTCAAATCTGAGTTCTTCATGAAAACCTAGGTCTTCAAGTCCAGAAATTTCTTGATCATCAAAAGCTACATTTCTAGACTCCATCACTACCTGGAGTCTCTTGTTGTAAACCCTTAAGGCTTTAGATGTTAGGGAGTAACCTAGGAAAATTGCTTCATTAGCCTTTAACTCAAATTTTCCTAATTTCTCACCAAAGTTCCTTAAAACAAAGCATTTGCATCCAAAAACATGTAGGAACTTGATGCTTGGCTTTCTCCTTGTCATTAGCTCATATGGAGTCCTGTTGTGAGCCTTGTTGATCAAAGACCTATATGGAGTGAAGCAAGCAGTGGAAATTGCTTCAGCCCAAAAATAAATAGGAATCCTTGCCTTTGCTAGCATTGTCCTAGCAGCTTCTATCAGGGTTTTGTTCTTCCTTTCCACTACACCATTCTGTTGAGGAGTCCTTGGAGCAGAAAATGTATGATTGATGCCTTTCTCGACAGAAAATCCATCAACAGCTGCATTCTTGAATTCAATTCCATTATCTGTCCTCAACATTCTAACCACTGACCTTGACTCAGTTTCCACTTTCTTTATATGGTCAATGATTTGTTGAGGTACTTCTATTTTAGAATTTTGAAACGTAACCCAAGTATATTTGGTGTAGTCATCGACAATAACCATTGCAAATCTTTTCTTTGACACTGACATTATGTTGACGGGGCCAAAGAGATCCATATGAAGCAATTGAATTGGATCCTTGATCATTGTGGCTTCCTTGCTGACAAAGGATGATTTCCTTTGCTTCCTTTGTTGACAAGCTAAACATAATCCTTCTTGAATAAATTCCATTTGAGGTAGTCCAGTTACCAACTCTTTATTTACCAAATCATTGATAACTTTGTAGTTCACGTGAGAGAGCTTCTTATGCCACAATCTGCTTTCATCAGGGGTTGCCTTGCTGTAGAAGCATGATTCTCCACTTACTAAGTTGAAATCAACAATATAGAGATCTCCTTTTCTTATTCCTGACAAAACTAGTTTCCCATCATCTTCATTTGAGATCAAACACTGATCCCCTTTGAAAGAAATGATGTATCCTTTGTCACATAGTTGACTTATGCTTAACAAGTTGTGCTTAAGCCCATCAACTAGTGCTACATTTTCAAATGAGACATCCCCATTTGCTGCTTTGCCATAACCAAGAGTTAGTCCTTTACTGTTGTCACCAAAAGATATCACTGGACCAACCTTTTCCTAGAACTCTGTAAGCAGGGTTTTGTTTCCTGTCATATGTCTTGAGCAGCTATTATCTAGAAACCAGATGTGACTGCTTTTGACTTTTCCCTACACAAAAAGAACATTTAATTTGTTTTTGGTATCCAAGTGGCTTTGTGTCCTCTAGGTTTAGTCACAGTTAATGGTAAAACAACTTTTTCTTTAATTATGACTGTTGGTTTTGGCAAATTAAAGACTTTTTCCTTTTTAGGAGCTGCACCATACATGTCTGATTTAACAACAATTTTCTTATTTTTACCCTTAGGGGTGCATGCTTGAGCAGTTGGTAAATCATTAGTATATAATATTGTGCCAGAAAGAATCTGTGGTTTTCCTTTACACTGAAAAGATAAATGATTATTGCTACCACAATTCCAGCACACTTTCCTAGGGGCTTCATGAATGGAGGTGTAATTACTAGCCTTGTTTACACCTAACTTACCATTCCTATTCTTTTTATTTTCCCCTAACAAGCCTTTATACCTTGATGGGCTACGATGGCCTTATGCACTCTTATCCCCTGTTGACTGTGTATCCACTGATGCACAGTCTAGTTCTTTCTTGACTGGGGGTTTAAGTGTTTTGGCAAGAACATGTTTCTTGCCTCTCCCACCATTTGTGGAAGCTTCACTCATTGGGAAAACATTCCCTTTTTCTTACTTTGTTACAGCCTTTACAAATTTGATAGGTTGTATTGGCCTTTTTCCAAAGCTAGCTGCATTTTCAACCTCAATAGGAGGTTACCTCACTAGAGTCTCTGCATAGCCTAAACCAGACTTGGGATCAGATTTTTGATAGTTTAATTGATCATCCAGTTTTTTGCTAGACTCATTCCATTTCTTTATGACTTTCCTTTCTTGACTCAGCAGATTGGAGGTCCATTCCTCTCTTTTAACAGCACAATCAAGGAGATGTTTAGTCCTTGAGAGTTTTTTTTTCAAGACTCTCAAGTCTAGAAAGTTCTGATTCTAAAAGAGTGTTTCTTGCAGTCAAATGTTCATTTATTTTTTGCACTCTCTCAGTCTCAACTACAACACTCCTCAGGGTGTCATAAAGATCTTTTATCTCACAAGCAATTTCCTTAACAGTTTTAACACAATCATTTTTAGACATGTTAGAGGAAATTTCAAGACTTACTTGTGAGCTGCTACTGTTAGTGGATGAGGCCATTAGGGCTAGGTTGACATATTCTTCATTATTTTCTTCATCCGAGTCAGCCCAGTCCTTTCCCTCAGCAATGTAAGCTTTTCCCTTCTTGGAGGCATTTAGAAGGTGAAAGTATTTTTTCTTGTAATCCACTTCAGTTTCCTTTCCCCTGGATTCTTCTTCCTTTGTAGCCTTGCGGCACTCATTTGCAAAATGGCCCATTTCATTGCATTTGTACCACTTTATTCTTGATTTGTCAATAAAGTTTTTAGTGCTACTAGGTTTTCCTTGCTGAAAATATTTTAGATCCCGAAGGTTTTTGAAATTTCAGTTTGGAAAACCTTTTTGCAAGAAAAGCCATGTTTTCATCTAGTTCTTCTAATTCTTCAGGAGTGTACTCATCCTCCTTCGAATCAGCTTCATTTTCCTCTTCCATTTCAGCATCCCTTGACTGTTGCTTCATCAAGACACTTGGTCTTGCTTCTTCCTTATCCTTCTTGGCAGCCATCAGGGCTACTGATTTAAGCTTTCTGGCATCCCCTAACATTTCAGATCTTTGTTGAACCTCCAGTTCATATGTCTTCAGGGTACCATAAAGCCTATCCAAGTCTAGAAGATTTATATCCTTGGATTCCCTGATGGCTGTCGTTTTAGGATCCCATGATATGGGAGTGCTCTCATGAACTTTCTGTTCACATCTTTATTAGCATAAGCCTTCCCATATAGTCTCAGGTCATTTACTAACCTGTTAAATCTGTCAAACATTTCAGTGAGTGTTTCACCATTTTTCATTGTGAACCACTACCCATACTGTTGTGTTAACAGTTGTAGTTTATTCTCCCTCACTTCCTCAGTTCCATCACATAGGATCTGGATGGTATCCCATATAGATTTAGACGTTGTAAAATTCATAATACTGTTCAGCATATCATCGTCTAAACCATTATATAGGATGCCTGTAACTTTCAGATCCTTCTTTACTTTTTCTCTTTCCTCTAGTGTCATCTCATCAGTGGTCTTTGGAATTAATTTTTTTAGGACACTGACTCCATTGACAACCTCTTAGGGAATGAGCTTCTTTGGAACGTGAGGGCCTTCCTCCAGAATTTGCAAGTATTCATCATCGATTGCTCTTAGATGAACTATCATTCTTTGTTTCTAGAAAAAAGTACTTTCCCCTTTCCGGCATGAGGACTTTGCTATTTCCAGCTTTGTTGGCCATCTCCAATGATCGTCTAGCAAGTGTAATCTGCTAGTGGGCTTTGATTCCAATTGTTAGAACAAAACGGGCTTAACTGTTTGTCGGGGGGGGGGGTGGGTGAATACAAATACTACAAACTTTTCGTTCTTTCTAAATCTTTTCCCACAAGCTGGAATATTAAAAAAAAACTTACAGAAATAAAGATAAGTACACACACGTTCAAGTTAAAATAGTTATATTAAAACTTGGGGTTTTTCTGAAAATCTGGTTAATCACAAATGTGATTAGACAGCTACAAGTTCTGTAATGAATTATAGCTACAAATTCACACACTAGATTCACTCTTTCTTTGAATATTTCTCTCAAGATATATTACAAAGTTTCTCTCTAGTATTTTATGTGCTTCAAATGTTGGTTGATTCGTTGGACTGATTCTTTGTGTAATGAGAACTCTTTTGCATATATAGAAGATCGGTAGTTGAACTCACGTGATTGGACGTGCTTCTCTTTTCAACCTAGCCGCATATATGTCACATCGATGTCCTTTTTGGAATTATGTGTCAGACTGTTGTTGCTTTTGTTGCTTCTTTTTCTTCCCCTGATCTGCGTGCATTTAATGATCGAGAGTTGTCATTGGACCACCAAACTTCAAGAGATATCTTTTCAGATTATATCTCTTGCTTCTACAAGCTTCATCGAATTGCGTGTAAGACTTGATGACTAGTGTATGCAGTCATAACTATCCACCGACGACAAGCCCTGATATGAACTTGATCAGTGTTTCTAGATCCCCTGATGAACTCGATCATTGCTTCAAACTTCACTTGATCTATCCAAGTGCTTCTTGATCCCCTAACGTTAAGGCTTAAGGCATACTCTGATGGCTTCTACTGGTGTAGTGCTGAGCATTTCCCCTGACGGGTTAGCTTGACACTATCATACCCTGATGATTTCCCCTGACAGGTTAGCATGTCACTGTCATGCCCTGACGCATTCCCCCTGATAAGTTTGGCTTGCCACTTCCATACCCTGATGCGTTCGCCTAACGGGTTGTCCTGCCTACGTCATCCCCTGATGGGTTCCCCTGACGGATTCCCCTGATGGTCTTTAATCCCTGAAGCTTTGTTGATCTTATCTGGAATGTCTGATGTGCGGAATAACTTAAGTGACTTTGAGTAACAACAAACATTCCTCTTCACTCTCAAGTCCTTTATAAGTTTACACTGATGACTTGTATAGTGCAGAGCAATTCGTCCCCTGATGACCAAATTGATCATCAGCGGATGCAAAACATGTGAAGATACTTAGGTTTATTGAATACTTTAAGTATTTACAGATGCACAACTTATTCTTTAAACACCATCATCATTATTTATCTCTAACACCAACTGAGTTTGGCACTGACTTATGGAGTTTGGCGTCGAACAACTAGCCATCGAGGAGTTTGGTATTGAACAAATCATCCACTGATGAGTTCAGCGTTGACTTGATGAGTTCGGTGCTAAACAAGTTGTCACCCGATGAGTTTGGCCGTGAACAAATTATCCCCTGATGGGTAAGTCATCCCTTGATAACTATCCCCTGACGAGTGAATGATAACCTGATGGCCGAGAGATCATCCCCCTGATGGTCGAAACTTATCCCCTGACGGGTAGTCTACCCACCAATGACCAGTCATTCCCTAACGGGTAATTATCTCCTGATGATTTATTATCCCCTGATGACTAAGTATCCACTGACGGTTAGATTATCATCCGATGGTCATTCTTAAACCCTGACGACCACTGTTATGCTTCAACGTTTATCCCCTGATGCGAAGTTTGTCTTCAAAACAATGAAACATTATTTTCTTAAATTATTTTATGATGTTTTAATTATTTATTTAACCTCAACGGTTCTTATGTCAGATTTGAAACATTAAAAGTTTAAGGACATCACATATGCATTTCTCTTATATTTTAACCAAGGTATTAAATTTATCTTGTGATATGCATATTTTACAGAGTCTTTCACTCACGAGTAAATTGAATTTGATTTTGTTGCTAAGGACTGAGGCAAGTATATACATTCAATCTGATGCTTATTTTAATTTAACGCATTATCTTTTGATTTCATAGGCGTACAAGGCTTGGATTCATATACTTCAATTGCTTTTATGATGAGAATGTTATGCCTTAATTTCCGCTAGCATGATATGAATGAAAGTGCATGGATATAACTGAGCTTTGATATATCAGTTATTTTTCAATCTTATATATGTGCTAATGAATGAGAATGATATGTCCCTTAAATGGGTTATGCCACATGGTTGGCTAGAGGAAAGGAAAGGTGTTGATTTGCTCTTCACCTGACCTAGAGGAATTATAAGTGACTACGTACGTTCACACAAGGAAGGATCATGCGGTCACAATTAGGCCAATTGTATACCATATGGTTAGCAGATCCAACGGGTTTAGCCCCCGATGGATATTTTGAGAAAGATGTACACGGGTGAATACCTGTCCTTCTTTAAGGAAGATCACATGTTGCTTATCATTAGTGATCCTCAAAGTTCTTCAAAGATTTTCGAGGCATTAGTATTGTTCCACTGAGCCTCTCAATAGGATTGAATCCCTAGTAACATTTTAGTTGTTCCCCCAATTTGTTATATACTTGTTGAGCATAAATCGCTCATTCTTGTTGAATTTAATATCTTGCAGGGCAGGGTACAAAGGCTGAACCCTCTGATAAAGGGAAAGCAAAGATGATTGGCTACTGAGTTTGCCGCTGAGGAAGGAAGGAAGATGTTTTGAAGTTGTGATGTTATGTATTATAATATAGAGATAGAATAGCTTCCGCTGAGAATGTAATACTTTAGGGTTGTAATAACTCTCTACTCTTTCCCTTTTATTAGTATTTATACTATGAATGGACATGATGTTATCTTTTCCTTCTCTTGACGAAGCCCTGGTCCGATAAGGGATTCTAGGGTTGTCGCAGTTGGTATCAGAGATCAGTTACGGCCAGAAGTGATTCGTAAGAAAAACACTGCTCGTAAACTGCATCCAGGAGTAGGGAATACTACGGTATGTCCTAGAATTACATAAGTAAAGGAATTTAAGGATTTGACGCTAGAATTGAGGTACTTAGATAGGTTAATGGGCTAAGGATTTAGGCTTATGTTGGAAACAAAAGTTGTTGAACACCTTTAAGGGTAGAAGCTGCTAAGGCAAGATAAGACTGAAAGGGATGTAGCACGCAGTAGGAATACCAATCCATGCTTTGTGTATTGTGAAGTTTAGATATTTCTGACTTGGAATATTTTCTTTAAATGGCCAGAGATTGCTCTAGATCCCCCGCGCATTTTTGTAGGGCAGACATCCCAGTTTATGACATTTCATCTGACGAGGAAGAGGAGCCTAGCGTAGAGTCTCCGTTGTTCACCCCTGCATTGCTGAGCGGACACCCACCATCTCTAGTGCAAGAGGGCCCTAGCCTTGCCCTAGCGCCAAAACAGGAGGCCAGACCCTCCACTGTTCATCGCGGGTCGCACATTTGTCACACAGTACGAAAGAGTACAATACGACATTGTTCCAGCTGTAACCATGGTATGGTGCAAAATGCCCCTACAGCAGAACGTGATACTCTGAGACCCGCCTCGTCCCTACCACCGGCGGCAGTGCCATCCTATGATGAGATGGTATGTAATTACGATGGAGAAGTCCACCATCGCCTGGCAATTTGCACCATGACTGTTTGGCGACAGACTGCTACTATTTCTAGGTTTCGCACAGCCGCATCAGCATGGCAGTCCTCCTTTTGGTTGACTCAGAGCTTGTATCACCAACTGGCGTTAGAGATGCATGCGCAAAATAGTCGCAGCAGCAGTAGCGAATCCGACGATGACACATTTGGATCAGATGAGCACGCACTGCGCGCGCCATATTGAGGAGACACGTATGCAGTCTCGACATTGGGAATGGGAGGCAGAGCATTAAGGATCACTGGACATAGATGACGAAGAGGATTAGTTATAGGAGACTGATGTGAAAATTTAAGCAGAGGTTATTTTGTGTTTGTTATTGAACTCTGTGTGAGTAATTGCGATTATCACAGATGTATTCGACCAGTTAATTTATGTTGGTTTATGTCTGACTTGCCTTAAGGATGTTAGAGGACGATGTCTATGACAACCTCATATGTACATGAATGATGATTATTTTAATTTATCTAAATGCTTATGTTTTGCTTAATGCTCTTCACCTTATCGGGTTATTAATCTCTTGAGCCATATAAAGAATGGAATACTTTGTGAAGGATGTTTAACTCTTTATATGACTGGAGGCAGGAGACCAGGAAGACTCGGGAGAAGAAACCTCTATAACGACATACTAAGGCTAGAAAATTCGGCACGTTTGGAGGGAGAGAATCAAGCTGATAATGCTGACGAAGTTGTCGTAGAGGACGATAGTTCGGAGGAGGTAGAAGGGATGAACCGCAATCCCCCACATGTTCCACCACCACCCCCTATCAATGACAATAACTCCGCCAACAACAATGCTACCGGGAATGCAGTCGACAACCCGTTGGCTCAATTTCAGCAACATAACAGACCACTAGCCGTAGTGAGGACATGCTATACATGTGGAATGGAAGGGCACATCTCACCCAATTGCCCCTAGAAGAAAAGTGGCAGACCAATGCTGACAATAGCCAACACCGTGCCAGTGCGACCACAAGTGAGGACTTACAACATGACAGTGCAAGATGTTGTGGCTTCTGAAGATGTTGTAACAGGTACACTACTAGTAAACTCCATACGTGCTCATATGTTGTTTGATTTGGGTGCTACTCACAGTTTTATATCTGAACGGTTAGCTAGGAGCATGCTAGTTTTGCTTGAACATCTACCTAATCCCTAAGAGGTAGTCGTTGCCAATCGCGAGGTAGTAAACATTACTCATGTCTACCCTAACTGCACTTTGAAGATAGGCCACAATGAGTTCCTTGTCGATCTTATCCCTTTTCCTTTGGGAGAATTCGACGTAATTATAGGAATGGACTGGTTGTCCAAATACCAAGCCTATATTGACTGTAAAAAGAAGAAAGTCATCCTATGATCTCCCCAGAAGGCGAAGGTTTGGTTCCATGGCACCAAGATGGTGAAATCATTGCCATTCTTGACCATGATCCAAGCAAGGAAGATGATTCGCAAGGGTTGCGAAGCTTTTTTGGCTTATGTGCACGCTATCGACAAGGACGAGATGAAGGTCGAAGATGTCCATGTTGTAAAGGAGTTTACAGATGTATTTCCGGAAGAGTTGCCTGGTCTACCCCCAGACAGATAAATGGACTTTGAAATCAACTTGATTCCTGGTACTGCGCCAATCTCCAAGGCCCCGTACCGCATCGCACCATCCGGATTGAAGGAGCTGATGATGCAACTACAGGAGCTCTTAGATCGAGGATTGATCAGACCAAGTGTTTCATTATGGGGAGCACCAGTGTTATTCGTTCGAAAGAAAGATGGATCGATGAGACTTTGCATTGATTATTGAGAACTGAACAAGGTCACAATCAAGAATAGGTACCCCTTGTTGAGGATAGATGACCTTTTTGACCAGCTCAGAGGAGGGAGGTACTTCTTAAAAACTGATCTTCGCTCAGGGTACCACCAATTAAAGGTCAAAGAGGAGGACATACCAAAGATGACATTCTGAACTCGTTATGGCCACTACGAATTCTTAGTGATTCCATTTGGTTTAACGAATGCGCCAGTAGCTTTCATGGACTTAATGAATTGTGTCTTGAAACCATTCTTTGACAAGTTCATCATTATTTTCATTGATGATATTCTTATCTATTCGAAGACGGCAAAAGAGCATGAGGAGCACCTAAGGACAACGCTGGAAATTCTAAGGAAAGAGCAATTGTTTGCCAAATTGTCCAAATATGAATTTTAGCTTAAGGAAGTAAAGTTTCTTGGTTATGTGATCAATGAAACTGGTGTGGCAGTGGACCCCAATAAGATCAATGCAATCACAAAGTGGCCTCGACCAACAAACCCAACTGAAGTAAGGAGTTTCTTAGGTTTGGCAGGCTACTACCAGAGGTTTGTTAAAGACTTCTCGAAATTAGTTGTGCCTTTGACGAACTTGACAAGGAAGATTATGAAATTTGATTGGACTTCTGATTGTGAGAAGAGTTTCCAGGAATTGAAGACAAGGTTAACTACAGCCCCTATCTTGACATTACCTGACGACAAAGGTGAATTCATCATTTACAACGACGCGTCCAAACAAGGACTTGGAGCATTATTGATGCAGCATGGCAAGGTAATTTCTTATGCCTCTAGACATTTAAAGGATTGTGAGAAACGATACCCTATGCATGACATAGAATTGGTAGCTATCGTCTTTGCATTAAAGATGTTTTCCCAGTGAGACGACCTAGAACTTGTAGAAGGGGGGGTTGAATACAAGTTCTTTGAAAATTCTTTTCGATTGACTGTTCTTTAAGAAATTTAAACTTTTCTGCGGAATATAAAGAACACAATCAAAACTCTATAAACAATTGCCTTTATTTGATATAACAATTGATTACAAGTTTTCTAACAATCAAGACAAGCTTTGATCGTCAGCTTCTATTCTGTATATTAAGAGAATACAACTCTTTCAATTCTATACAGCTTCGTATTGTTATTCTGTAATTTTTATAATTACAGCTTCTAAAACTAAGTTATCAAAAACCTAGTTTCCTAATTCAAATCAAATACAATCTTTCCAATTGAAAGATTTCTAACAAGTTTCCTTGTCAGCTACGCCTTCAATAAAGTCTACGTGTGCATGGAAGACTTTCTTTCTTTGATTTGAACTCTAACTCCATCAGTGATTAAGTCCTCGACTAATCTCCGATGGCTTCTTTCATTAGTCCCCGATCACTTCGAGTAATCTCCGATGCTTTGGCTTTAGTCGTTGGTGATGTCAGCTTTTAATCTCCGAGGTATTATATTAGTCGCTGATGACGTCAGCTTTTAATCTCCGAGGTATTGTGTTAATCACTGATGACATCAGCTTTAGTCTCTGACTCTTTAGTTCCAATCCCCGATGACGTAAGCTTTAATCTCCGATGATCAATCCTTCAATCTCTGATGAACAAAACTTTAATCTCCGATGAAGGATTCTTCAATCTCCGATGGGCAAAGTCCAATCTCTGATGAACAAAAACTTAGTCTCTGGTGGACTTTTCCCTTAGTCTCCGACAAGCCAAATTCAATCTCCGAAGGACTAATAAATTTAAAACAACTTGTTGAACAAACTCAACAAGTATTCCAGCAGTACATACAAATGAAATGAATCTATCTCTTTATTATAATGACTAATTTACAACCAAGAGATACTACTGCTAGCTACAGTACTAAAGTGTTACAAACCAACACTTTTCTGTACATTTGTATTCCTAAGTATTCTATGAACAATCATCATCAAATGTTTCCAGCATATGTAGGTTGTTGTGGTAATGTTGAAACACTCTCCCCTTTTTTGATATCATCATCTTTGGAGGTGGAGGAGGTGGCCATTTGGGGTAGACACTTCATCAATAATTTTTCCAGGTTGTCTTGTTTCTGGATAAGGATATCAACTTTGGTTTCCAGTGCTTTAATCTTTTTGTCATTGTTGACCTTATCCTGGATCATTAAGTCTATTTGCTTGACAATCCTTCTGGGCAAGTGGCCTTCATAGCTTCCCCTTATTTTTTCTGTCTCTGTCCCCATCTATTTCATAATTTCTTTCACTACATCCTGTATACCAGTAGCCAAGAAATGATGAAATTTGGCATTCTTTCTGTCCACATTAGTTATTTGTTCAACTATTTCTTTTGGAGTAGGGACAGCTGCTGTGGACCCTATGTTGGTCACATAGTCCTGTCTGTAGAGAGCAGCTGCATCCTCCAGAGTGTAGACAAAGCTTGCATCAAGCCATTCATCAACATTACTGGCTTCTTCAGATTCCTCCTCAGGTGCAGGTGCACTCTCCATCCTTACTTTTAATGCAGAGATTTGATCTTGCCTCTGTTGAAGATTTAACAGTTCTTCATAGGCAGCATTTGACATCTCTGAAATGACTTGCAAGTTTTCAGCCCCTGCACTGGAGCTTCCTCCAACTTCTCTTGTCGATGTAGAGAAATTTGGAGCTTCTGTTTGGATTTGAGTGGAGGGAGCCACAAGTTTTAAAAATTCAACTGCAGAAAATTTCTCTCTTTTCTTTTGTTCAAGGATCTCATCCTTGCTCACACCCTCTCCTTTTTCCTGGGGTTGGGCACCCAGCTTCTCAGTCTCTCCTTTTTCCAAGCTCTCTAAGGCTTGACTCTCTGTTTGCATTTCCTCTCCTTTTTCCAGGTCAGGAGCCTGACTCTCACTAATTATTCTCACTTCCTCACTCATATGGATTAGTGCACTCTGTCCTACAGAAGGAGGGGTTTGAGAAGTAGTATCTTCATGGAGGGGGGTTACCGTTAAAATGGAAATTGGTTGGGTGTCCTCCATGGAAGTGGTAGGAGAACTAGTTGAACTTGTACTTTGAACAAGTGGTTCCTGTGGGCTAGTTTCTGAAGAATGAACTTGGACAGTTTGAAGTGTTGTTCTAGTCTCTTGAGATTGACTAGTTTCTGTCCAAGCCATTAAGAGTGTTGGCTCCTCTTGAGAAAGTTCAAGAGGATCAGAGAATATATGTTCAGAAGAATCAAGTGGAGGAGAAACAGGAGAATAATGGACAGTAGGGAGTGTTGGCTGTTCCTCAAGGGCAAAAATTTGAGGAACATCAATAGATGACCCTGTGTGTGCACTCCTTGTGTCACTCTTTTCTTGTATTTGATCTCTCTCAGTTTTTTCTTGTGCAGACTCTGTAACAGATGTCCCTGGTTGAGGACTTTCTTCAATGTCAATGTTGTTTTGGGAGGACATTGACAGTTTACTGTCTTTCCTTATAACCTCCATGGCCTTTTGGGAGGCCATGGATTGTCTTTGTCTAAGGGTGACAAGTCTCTTCTTTCTCTGAGGTGCCACCTCAGCTTCTTGTTCTCCCTCAGCCTCACTAGCACCCTATGTTGTTTTTCTCTTTATTGGGAGCTTTTTGGCTTTTCTGGTATATGCAACCACAGTCTTTTAGGAGACTGTGGAGGGGGCTTTGGATTGTGATTGAGAAGTTGTTGGGGGATTAGTTGGTGTTTGTGTGGTATCCCCAAAGAATTGTAAAGAATATGTGGTTGGAAGAGTGTCACTGAGAAAGTTTCTCATGATAGTAGGATAGAATAGAGGCACGTTTACCTTTGCCTCATACTTCTTCAAATCCCTAACTACTCTTTTAGTCTGCAAAACTGTAGGCACAACTTGCATACTAGCAATATTAAGGTTAGGTATTAAGTGATTTGCAATCATCATTAAAAACCTAGCATAATAAATTTTAGTTTTGTTGCCAGTTTTAAGTTTTTCAATCAAATTGTGCAAAATCAAAAGACCTAAATTAATATGCCTATCATACAACACACTATATGCAATTTGTTGTGAAATAGTGGTGATGGCATCATATCCACTGCATTTTGAAGTGAAAGCTTTTGTAATAATGTCAAAGAACAATGACCACTCTGGCCTAAGATGGGGACGTGTGATGGTCCCAACAGAACTTATATCAGTATTATAGTTTAAGTCTTTAAACATACCTATAAGTTCTTCATCAGAGGCAAGGGGGTCATAGTTTTCCCTTATGGGTAAGTGAAGTGCATTATTAACCGTGGTATGAGTAATGGTATAGTCTGTGTTTTCATACCTGAAACTTACCTGTGGAGAGTCATCACTTTCATCAGTGATTGTTGCAGTGCTCCACATGGTTGATATTACTTCTGCAGCTTGGATTGGAGCTTCATAAATGGCATATTGTAGTGGAGAGTTCTTTAGGAAATCCACAAAGGGGTAGTATTTTGCTTCAAAATCATATTTATCAGCCACCCCTGCATGGTTAGTTTTGATAAAATCGAACTCACCAAACTTGAAGCACACTATTTTTGCCGCCATTGAAGAGATCTGTAAACTTGTGAAGAAAGCTCAAAGAGAGATTAAATTGCAAAGTATTTGAGAGAGAAATCAAATTGCAGAGTTTGATACTTGTGATTACAAACGTTTTTGAAATTACTTTTATTAAAGTATGAGAGACGTTTGCTATTCAAGGATCATGAGTAACTACCAATTTACCCTTTTTCAGAGATTGCCCTAATCTCTGATTTACCCATGTGATAAGAGATTGACCCGATTAGTCTCCGATGAAGTAATTACTCATCAGGAACTAAGGTAATCTCCGATGAAGTAACTCACCGGGGACTAATGTAATCTCCGATGATGTAAATGTACTCATCGGGGATTAATGTAATCTCCGATGAAATAACTCATCGGGGACTAATGTAATCTCCGATAATGTAAATGTACTCATCGGGGATTAATGTAATCTCCGATGACGTAAATGTACTCATCGGGGATTAGGGTCAATCTCCGATGTTGTAATTTTGATTAGTCAGAGACTAACCATTTTACTGATCAGAGATCAAATAACTATTTTCCAACAACCATATTGATGATTATTAGCTACATTTTTCTGTTTTATCAAATTTAAAACAACTTCTTTTTCTAGAATTAATTTTCCTAGCTTCATGCAACTGTTAAACAACTTGAAAGTTTAAAACTTAATTTTTAGAACCATAATTCAACATTCCTAGTTCAGAAACTAGTCTGTTGAATGTAGATTCATCCAAAGGTTTTGTAAAAATATCTGCAAGTTGTTTATCAGTTGCAACCCAGTGCAATTCAATATTACCTTCACTAACATGTTCTCTAATGAAGTGATATCTTATATCTGTATGTTTAGTTCTTGAATATTGCACTGGATTTTCAGTTATGGCTATGGCACTAGTGTTGTCACAATAAATTGGAATTTCGGATAGTGTCATACCATAGTCTAGGAGTTGATTTTTGATCCACAAGATCTGTGCACAGCAACTCCCAGCAGCAATATATTCAGCTTCTGCTGTTGAAGTAGAAACTGAATTTTGTTTCTTGCTAAACCAAGAAACAAGTCTGCCTCCAAGAAGTTGGCAGCTTCCACTTGTGCTTTTCCTGTCAAGCTTACACCCTGCATAATCAGCATCTGAATAACCAATTAGTTTAAAATCAGATTCTTTGGGATACCATAATCCAAGATTTGGGGTACCCTTTAGATATCTGAGTATTCTTTTTACAGCAATCAAATGTGACTCTCTAGGGTCAGCTTGAAATCTAGCACATAGACATGTAGAAAACATTATATCAGGTCTACTTGCAGTTAAATACAAAAGTGAGCCTATCATGCCTCTATAGCTAGTAATGTCTACTTTCTTTCCTTTTAAATCCTTATCTAGCTTAGTGGCTGTGGGCATAGGTGTTTTTGCAGAAGTACAATCAACCAAATCATATTTTCTCAGTAAGTCCTTAATGTACTTAGACTGACTGATGAAAATTCCCTCAGTTGACTGTTTAATTTGCAATCCTAAGAAAAATGTTAATTGACCCATCATACTCATTTCATATTTAGACTGCATAAGTTTTGAAAATTTTGCACACAGTTTTTCATTAGTAGACCTAAAAATAATGTCATCAACATATATTTGCACAAGTATAACATCAGAGCCTTGAATTCTATAAAACAATGTTTTATCTATGATACCTCTTACAAATTTATTTTCAATTAAAAACTGAGAAAGAGTATCATACCAGGCTCTTGGTGCTTGTTTTAAGCCATAGAGTGCTTTGTCTAACCTGTAAACATGATTAGGGAATTTGGAGTCTACAAAACCTGGGGGTTGTTGAACATAGACTTCTTCTTCCAATTTTCCATTAAGGAAAGCACTCTTGACATCCATCTGGTACACTTTGAAGTTCTTGTAGGATGCAAAAGCAAGAAAAATTCTGATAGCTTCAAGTCTAGCCACTGGTGCAAAGGTCTCATCATAGTCAATTCCTTCCTCTTGAGAGTATCCCTTTGCAACCAGTCTTGCCTTATTCCTTGTAATTGTACCAGTTTCATCCAATTTGTTTCTGAATACCCACTTGGCACCTATTATAGATCTGTTCCTTAGTTTGGGTACCAGTCTCCAGACTTTGTTTCTAACAAATTGGTTTAATTCTTCTTGCATGGCAATAATCCAATCAGGATCTTGAAGTGCTTCCTCAATTTTCTTTGGTTCAATCTTTGATAGAAAACTGAGGTACAAACATTCATTTTGTGTTGCACTTCTAGTCCTAACTCCATCCTCAATATTTCCAATGATCAAATCTGTTGTGTGGTCTCTCAACCATGGTCTAGCTTTTGGCAGATTTGATCTTGAACTAGAGGCTTTATTTTCTAGATTGATAAAATTCAATCCAGCTTCATGAGCAGAGTTTGCTCCCCCTAAACTATTGATCTCTTCTTCATTAACTCCCCCTGAGTTAGATATTTCAATAGTCTCTGTGTGTGCATCAAGGATACTAGTCTTTGATGTATCATTAGTCTCCGATGGAGAATTAATGTCATCAGTGACTTGTGTTTCGTTTTGTTCCAGTACTCTAGTTTCTGATAATACATTAGTTCTTGGTACTTCATGCACAACAGTCAACTCCCCCTCAATTAAAGAGGAATCATTGTTATTTTGGGGATTTTCAGCATTCTCTGTTGGATATTCCCATACATCCATTTCATTCTCAAAACTGAGAGGTTCATGCAATCCATGACCAAGCCTTCCTGGAATCTTTCTATCATCAAATGCAACTTGAATGGATTCCACAATGACCTTGGTTCTTAAGTTATAAACTCTGTATGCTTTGCTTGACAGAGAATAACCTAAGAAGATTGCTTCATCAGAGTTATTGTCAAATTTTCCTCTTGTCTCTGATGAATCTCTCAGTACAAAGCACTTACAACCAAACACATGTAAAAACTTGAGAGTTGGTTTTCTCCCAGTCATTAACTCATATGGTGTTTTGTTGTAGGCTTTGTTTATCAAAGACCTGTTTTGTGTAAAACATGCAGTGCTTATAGCTTCCTCCCAAAAGTAGGTGGGAAGCTTAGCCTCTTGCAACATGGTCCTTGCTGCTTCAATGAGGGTTCTATTTTTCCTCTCAACAACTCCATTTTGTTGAGGAGTTCTAGGTGCAGAGAATTGATGAGTAATTCCTTTCTCAGTGCAGAATTCAATTACTTGGGAATTTTTTGAATTCTGTTCCTCTGTCACTTCTTATTACCCTCACTGTTTTACCTGACTCAGTTTCTATTTTCTTGACATGATCAATAATTAACTGAGCAGCTTCATTCTTTACAAAGAGGTATTTTACCCAAGTATACCTTGTGTGATCATCAACAATTACCAGTGCATATCTATTCCTTAAGATAGACATCACATACACTTGACCAAACAAATCCATATGGAGAAGTTGTAAAGGGTCAGTGATTGATGTTGCTGGTTTGTTTTTGAATGATACACTTCTTTGCTTTGCTTTCTGGCATGCATCACACAATCCATCTTGTGTAAATTCCAATTGTGGAATGCCATCTACCAATCCTTTCCTCACAAGACTATTGATATTCTTGAAATTCAAGTGCGAAAGTTTCTTATGCCAAAGCCAACTCTCATCAGTTGAAGCTTTGCTATAAAGACATGTGATTTGATCAGTTGAAGAAATGAGATTTTCAATGTACAAATTCCTTTTTCTTTTTCTTGTCAAAATCACAGTCCCTGATTCTTTGTCACTTACTAAACATTGATCTTCTTTAAAAGTGACATTGAATCCCTTATCACACAGTTGACTCACACTAAGTAAATTGTGCTTTAAGCCATTAACTAGTGATACCTCAGTGAAGATGACATCTCCATGTTCAACAGATCCATATCCTCTTGTATGGCCTTTGCTGTCATCTCCAAAAGTGACTCTTGGGCCACTTCTCTCTTCATACTGTTTTAGCAGGGACTTATCTCCAGTCACGTGCCTTGAACAACCACTGTCCAAGTACCATGATTTCTTCTTTTTGCCCTGCACAGTATAGAGAACTAGTTTGAGATTTTTGGGACCCAAATCTTCTTGAGTCCTTTCTTACTAGCTGCAGATTCAAGACTTGACTCAGAATAAGTCGATTGCCTCTTTCCATGTTTGATTTTAATTGGACAATTTACAGTCTTGCTTCCATTGTCTGTGAGACTAATTGACTTTGATTTATTATTTTCAATGCAAAGACTACTTGACATTTTTATAGGTGATTTATCTTTTGTTGTCTTTGAGTTACTAGTCTCAAGTATAGGAATTTTATTTTTGCTCCTACAGTGCATAGCTATGTGGTTTGGATTACCACATACATGACATGTTTTTCTAGGAGCATCAGGCATTGAAACATAGTTGGTGTATTTGTTAATGCCTATCTTGCCATTCCTATTTTTCTTGCTTCTGTTTGATTCCACAACTTTTTCAGCCTTTTGTATTGGAACAGTTTCCAATTTCTTTATTAACTGTTTCTTTGTCATAAACCCAATATTTAAATGTTTGTTTTCATTCTTCTCAACAATACTCACTGTCTTTTGATTGAAACTTGTTTTTTCAGTGTTTTGTTGATCTTGAATGTTAATAAATCTGGGTTCATGAACAGGTGATACAAAGTTAATTTTTTTTGCAACTTTTGGCTTTTCAGTTGTGGACTCAACAGCTTCAATTAGGTCATCTAATTCTGAATTTTTATTTATCCATGCATCATAGCCTAATCCAGATTGGTGACCCATTGTTTGACTATTTACCAAGTCTTTTAGCTTTTTAGAGGAAGTATTCCACAGTTTGATCTTAGCTTGAGCAATTTCAAGTTGCTCTACTAAGTAATATTCCCTCTTTTTCAAAGCATCAATCATATGATGTGCTTTGTTTAAATCAGACTTGATAGTATCTAACTGTGCCAATCTCTCTTCAAGAAACTTGTTTAGATATAGTGCAGTTTATGATGCTTGTGAACATATTTTCATCAATCCCATTATAGAGTATGTTCATCACTTTAGCATCCTTTAACACTTGTAACTTGTCTTCGTTTGTGTAATCACTTTCTGGAGCAAGTACAAAGTGTTCTGCAACAATAGATCCTTCAACAGTTTTTGCAGGAACAAATTTCCTGGGTAGATAAGGACCCTTCTCAATCCTATCTATGTAATCTGGATCTGTTGCTCTCAAGTGCATATACATCTTTTGTTTCCACATTGGATATTCTTCTCTTTTAAGAATAGGAATTCTGGTACCACCATCTCTACTTCTTGCATACGCCATGATGTTAGAGCTGCTTGCTTCGTCGTTGTTGGCCATCTCAAAATTTTGTTAATTGAGTATTTTCAATTAGTGGCTCTGATACCAATTGTTTTCCCAGTGAGACGACCTAGAACTTGTAGAAGGGGGGGTTGAATACAAGTTCTTTAAAAATTCTTTTCGATTGACTGTTCTTTAAGAAATTTAAACTTTTCTGCGGAATATAAAGAACACAATCAAAACTCTATAAACAATTGCCTTTATTTGATATAACAATTGATTACAAGTTTTCTAACAATCAAGACAAGCTTTGATCGTCAGCTTCTATTCTGTATATTAAGAGAATACAACTCTTTCAATTCTATACAGCTTTGTATTGTTATTCTGTAATTTTTATAATTACAGCTTCTAAAACTAAGTTATCAAAAACCTAGTTTCCTAATTCAAATCAAATACAATCTTTCCAATTGAAAGATTTCTAACAAGTTTCCTTGTCAGCTACGCCTTCAATAAAGTCTACATGTGCATGGAAGACTTTCCTTCTTTGATTTGAACTCTAACTCCATCAGTGATTAAGTCCTCGACTAATCTCCGATGGCTTCTTTCATTAGTCCCCGATCACTTCGAGTAATCTCTGATGCTTTGGCTTTAGTCGTTGGTGACGTCAGCTTTTAATCTCCGAGGTATTGTATTAGTCGCTGATGACGTCAGCTTTTAATCTCCGAGGTATTGTGTTAATCACTGATGACGTCAGCTTTAGTCTCTGACTCTTTAGTTCCAATCCCCGATGACGTAAGCTTTAATCTCCGATGATCAATCCTTCAATCTCTGATGAACAAAACTTTAATCTCCGATGAAGGATTCTTCAATCTCCGATGGGCAAAGTCCAATCTCTGATGAACAAAAACTTAGTCTCTGGTGGACTTTTCCCTTAGTCTCCGACAAGCCAAATTCAATCTCCGAAGGACTAATAAATTTAAAACAACTTGTTGAACAAACTCAACAAGTATTCCAGCAGTACATACAAATGAAATGAATCTATCTCTTTATTATAATGACTAATTTACAACCAAGAGATACTACTGCTAGCTACAGTACTAAAGTGTTACAAACCAACACTTTTTCTGTACATTTGTATTCCTAAGTATTCTAAGAACAATCATCATCAAATGTTTATAAAACCTAACAGAAGATTTGGAGGCATTACCTTTATGGTGAGAAGTGCGAGATATGTACTGACCACAAAAGTTTTGAAATATATATTTACGCAAAAAGAACTCAACATGCGGCAAAGGCGTTGGTTAGAACTGATTCAAGACTATGACTATTCTATCAACTACCATCCCGGAAAAGCAAATGTAGTTGCTGACGCACTCAGTTGTCGTGAAAGACTGAATGTGATGACCATCCAAGAAGATGTCAGAAAAGAATTCGAGTGCCTACAACTTCATACCCTTACCACTGCCCAGAGGATAGACATGGAAGGAGAAATTTGAGCTCCGCCTCAATTGCACGATCTCATTAAAGTCGCACAAGAAGAGCATTGTGAGGAAAAGGACAGATTAATTAAGGGACGAAAAGGCAAGTGTCTCATGCACAATGATGGATTGTTACGATATGACAGTCGAATTTGGATTCTTGTGAAAACCGAACTGAGACAAGAACTTCTCCACGAAGCTCACAACTCAAAGTTCTCCATTCATCTAGGAAGCACGAAGATGTACCAAGACTTGAAACAAAGCTTTTGGTGGCCCAACATGAAGAGATAAATAGCTGATTGAGTGAGTAGATGCTTAACATGTCAAAGGGTTAAAGCAGAACATCAAAAACCAAGCGGACTGCTTCAACCATTGGAAATTCCTGAGTGGAAGTGGGAGTTTATCACAATGGACTTCGTAGTTGGATTACCAACCACACTCGGAGGGTTGAATGCCATTTGGGTCATAGTCGATAGATTGACCAAATCAACACACTTTTTGGCCATCAAGTACACATACAAGATGGATCAGATGGTGAGGTTATATGTTAAAGAAATTGTGAGTCGACATGGAGTGCCAGTCTCCATCGTCTCTAATTGAGATTCGAGGTTTACCTCAAGATTTTGGAAGAGCTTCCAAGAATATCTGGGAACAAGACTAGACATGAGCACAACTTATCACCCTCAGACAGATAGTCAATCTGAACGCACGATTCAGACACTAGAAGATATGTTTCGAGCTTGCGTTCTCGATTTTAAAGGCCATTGGGACAACCATCTACCACTGGATTGAATTCACGTACAATAATAGTTATCATGCCAGCATCGACATGGCACCCTTCGAAGTATTGTACGGTAGAAAGTGCAGAACTCCACTTTACTAGAATGAAGTAGGAGAAAAGAAACTAATTGGACCAGAGATAGTCCAACAGACTGAGGAGGCGATCAAGATGATCAGAATGAGAATGAAGGTGGCTCAAGACCGACAAAAATGGTATGCTAATCAACATAGGAAGGATCAAACCTTTGAAATCGGGAGTTATGCACTATTGAGAATGTCACCCTGGAAGGGTGTAATGCGTTTTGACAAGAAAGGAAAGCAGAGTCCCCGCTACGTGGGACCGTTTAAGGTATTGTTAGAATAAAATAGCCTCAATTGTTTGTATAAGGGTGGAGGGGGGGGGGGGGGAATACAAACAGTCAAAACTTTTTCTTCTTTTTCAACTTTTTGCACAAAAGGAAATAGCTACAATACTTAGAAAAACAATAACAGATAATCAGATAAACACACGTATTCAAGTTAAAATATATCTATTAAAACTTGAGGTTTTTCTGGAAATCTGGTTAATCACAAATGTGATTAAACAGCTACAAATTCTGTAATAAAATTACAGCTTCTCATTCACACTCATTAGCTTCTAATCTTCTCTGAAATATTTCTCTCAAGATATATTACAAAGCTTCTTTCTAGTGACTTGTGTGCTTCTTAGATTGTTGATATGTTGGATTGCATATCTTGTGTAATGAGAACTCTTGCATACATAGAAGATCAGTAGTTGAAACCACGTGCATAGACATGCTGCTCTTTTCAACTTTGCCACATATATGTCACATCGTTGTCCTTTAGGAACTATGTGTCAAACTACTGCTACTTTTGTTGCTTCTTTTTCATCCCCTGATCTGCGTGCATTTAATGATCGATAGTTGTCATTGGACCAAACAAACTTCAAGAGATATCTTTTCAGATTATATCTCTTGCTTTTGTAACAAGCTTTATTAATTTGCGTGTAAGACCTGATGACAGATGTATGTAGTCATAACTATCCACTGATGGCAAGCCCTAATGTGAACTTGATCAGTGCTTCTGGATCCCCTGATGACAAGTCTTCTCAAAGACTGGATCAATGCTTCAAACTTCACTTGTGTTTACTAAGTGCTTCTAGATCCCTTGATGTTATGATTCACGACATACACTGATGGCTTCTATTGATGCAGTGCTGAGCATTCCCTTTGACGGGTTAGCCTAACACTGTCATACCCTGATGTCTTCCCCTGACAGGTTGACATGTCTTGTTCATGCCCTGACGCATTGCCCCTGATGAGTTTGGCTTGCTATTGCCATACCCTGACGCGTTCCTCTGACGGGATGGTCTGCCTTTGTCATCCCTTGATGGGTTCCCCTGACGGATTCCCCTGATGGTTTTTAAACATTGAAGCTTTGTTGAGTTTGTTTGGAATGTCTGATGTGCAGAATACTTTAACTGTCTTTGAGTAACAACAGACATTCCTCTTCACATACCAAGTCATTTAGAAGTTCCATTTTATGACTTATCTTGTGAAGTGTTGATCATCCTCTGATGAATAAGTTTATCATCAGTGGATGCAAAACTTGTGCAGATATATTAAGGTTTATAAGATACCTTAAGTATTTATAGATGCACAATTTATTCTCTAAACATCATCACCATTATTTAACTCTAACAGGTATTGAGGAAGATTGGTGAAGTGGCCTATCAGTTGGCACTGCCACCAGCTTTGAGCCACATACATGATATATTTCACATATCAGTCTTATGTCCTGTTAGAGTTAATTGATGATGATGATGTTTAGAGAATAAATTGTGCATCTGTAAATACTTAAGCTATTTTATAAACCTTAATATCAGCATAAGTTTTGTATCTACTGATGATAAACTTATTCATCAGGGGATGATCAAACACTTCTCAAGACAAGTCATAAAGTGGAACATCTAAAGAACTTGACAAAGTGAAGAGGAATGTCTGATGTTACTCGAAAATAGTCAAAGTATTCTGCACATCAGATATTCCAAACAAAGTTTCGTTGATTAAGAATCATCAGGGGAACCCGTCAGGGGAAACTCATCAGGGGAACCCGTCAGGGGACACTCATTAGGGAGAACCCGTCATGGGAAACCGTCAGGGGATGACTGAGGCAGACCAACCTGTCAGGGGAACACATCAAGGTATGGTTGTGGCACGCCAAACTCATCACGGGGAACGCGTCAGGGTATGGACAAGTCATGTCACCTGTTAGAGTAAAACTTCAGGGTATAACAGTGTCAGGCTAACCCATCAGGGTAACCCGTCAAGGGGAATGCTCAACATTGCATCAGTGGAAGCCATCAGTGTATGTCATAAGTTATAACATTAGTGGATCAAGAAGCACTGAGTGAAACTCAAGTGAAGGTTGAAGCCCTGATCCAGTCTTTAACAAGACTTGTCATCAGAGGATCCAGAAGCACTGATCAAGTTCATCAGGGCTTGTCGTCAGTGGATGGTTATGAGTGCATACACCCGTCATCAGGACTTGCACTCAAATCAACAAAGCTTGTTACAGAAGCAAGAGATATTAACTGGAAAGATATTTCTTGAAGTTTGTTTGGTCCAATGATAACTCTCGAACATTAAATGCACGTAGATCAGGGGAAGAAAAAGAAGCAACAAAAACAGCAGCAGTCTGACACAAAGGACAACGATGTGACATATATGCGGCTTAGTTGAGAAAAGTAGCACGTCTACAGCACGTGGTTTCAACCACTGATCTACTATATATGCAAAGGAGTTCTCATTACACCAATATACAAGAGAGAGATCAGTAGAGTACATCAGATCAAACAAACACTACAGTATACAAATCACTAGAGAGAAGCTTTGAAATATATCTTGAGAGATATATTCAAAGAAAAGAGAAGCTAGTGTGTGTGACATAGAAGCTGTAATTTTATTACAAATTTTGTAGCTGTTTAATCACATTTGTGATTATCCAGATTTCCAGAAAAAAACATCAAGTTTTAATATAACTATTTTAACTTGAATCTGTGTGTTCATATTTTATAGTTTTTCTGTTCACTGTAGTTGTTTCCAGTCAATGCCGACTAAAGTTTAAAAATAGCAAAAAGTTTGTAGTGTTTGTATTCCCCCCCCTTCTACAAACACTTGAGCTTATATTGTTCTAACAATTGGTATCAGAGCCTCTTAGCAGATTACACTTGCTAACAGCGATCAACATCTATGGCCAACAAAGCTGGAAACAATAAAGTCACCGTGTTGGAAAGGGGAAAATACTTCTTCTGGAGACAAAGAATGATAGTTCATCTAAAAGCTATTGATGATGAATATTTGTAGATTCTGGAAGAAGGCCCTAACGTTCCCAAGAAGCTCATTCCTTAGGAGGTTGTTAATGGAGTTAGTGTTCCGAAAAAGTTAGTTCCAAAAACTACTAAAGAGATGACTCCTATGACGACCTAGAAAATTTGTTTATCTATAAATAAATTATTTACTCATATTTGTTTTCTTATTAATGTGTATAGTTAATATGTGATGTTTTTGAATGTCTATGTATATATATTTTTTATTGGAACCATTAAAGGGTTATTTTTTTGTTTGGATGTTGGTTACAAGGATGAACAAGTTATGTATATATGTTTCGGTAACCTTCGTAATTGCTTGAAGGAGCCCACATATCCGGTTTAACAAGTTCCATGAAGATTTAATAGCTTACGTAGTTATGACTACATTATATGTACATATATTAATGAGAATAGTAAGCTGCTTGTGTGTCATTAGTTAATGAAGCTTATGTGCATGAACGATAGCAGCTGCTTATTTCATGTATCAGCTGTTAATAATCATGATGAGTAGTTGTTTTATTAACCAATGATTTTATCTCAAAGCTTAATCCTAGCCTTCTATAAATACCTCATTTGGAGTTAACATTTCAATCTCTTTTATAAAGATTTTCTCTCCCAAAGTTCTTCTTTAAACCTACCATCTCCATATAATTTCAAGTTCTCTCTTCTGGATGATTACTTTTCAACAGGCTTTGATTTCTTTCATCAACCCAAGAGGTAATAAGCATCTTATGTTCTCTTCTATTTTTTGTTGTTACATAGTATCCGAAAGTATTCATTGTATGTGCTAAGTCTTTAGGAAAGAATAAAGTGGTTAAAAAGCATGGTGTTTTGAGTTATGAAAAGTTGATTATGTATCTTAGATTGAGTTGTTTTTTGCTAGATAACGTTCTTGATCATGAAAGACTTCCTTTTATCAGAGACAAGTTCTATGATCAGTCTCTGATGAGATAATGTTAGTCTCTGACGAAGTAATATCAGTCTCTGATGAGTTAACGTTAATCTCCGATGACGTCAGCCTTAGTCCCTGATGGGTTAAGATGTCGTCATCAGTCTCTGGTAAGTTAACGTTAGTCTCCGATGGGTTAAGATGACGTCATCAGTCTCTGATGAGTTAACGTTAATCTCCGATGATGTCACCCATAGTCTCCGATGGGTAAAACTTAGTCTCTGATAACTAATGATGTTAGTCTCTAATGAGCATCTATGTTTTGTCTCCGACTGGTTTGGCGCTGAACAAGTGAGTATGGCGCTAAACAAGTTGGCACCCGACGAGTTTGGCGATGAATAAGTTATCCCCTGACGGGTAAGTCATCTCCTAACGACTATTCCTTGATGGGTAAATTTATCCCCTGATGGATGAGTTATCCCCTGACAAGCATGTATCCCCTGACGGGTAAAATATTCCCTGATGGGCAGTACATCCCCTGATGGGTAATGTATCCCCTGATGGGTAAAATATGCCCTAATGGCCATCCTCCTTTTTGCATAGTTATCCTTTCAAAGTATGGATTTCTCATGTTATACCCACAATGATGTTTTACAGACTCCTTTTGCAACTAGTATAGTGAATTTAGCTAAGGACCAAGGCAAGTATATACTCATTCCACTTTTTTTCTTACTGATTACGTAGAATCATTATTTCGATTTACATAAATGGTTGATGTTAATGCCTATGCAAGATGATGATCTCTTTGGTGATTAAGTAACGTACAATCATTGATTCGATGTAAGTGAAAAGATGTTGGTTATTGAGCTATGTGTTATTGGGTGTTTGCCAGTTATTTAAAATCCCTGGCACACCAAAAGATGATGAAAATGATGTAAGGGTGTTGCAAGTCATGAACTTGTATGCACACCTGAATAACTCCCGTATGGATATATAGTTACGCTATTGGCTATCACTGCTTTTATTTGTTGAGCACGCCAATATTGTTGGCAGTCGCTGCTTTTAATTGTTAGCACGCCAAAGCTATTCAAAATGAGAAAATGTTTTCAAGAAGATATATCCATATGGGAAGTTAAGGGGCTATTGAATACTTTCGCCTGGTATTCTGCCCAATGATGATAGGGAATGAAAGACCGAGGCATCGATAATCAGACCCACGCAGATTAATTGGTTTCTATAAGTGACTACGTATGTCAAAGGATGGAATCAAACGACCAGGCTGACCAGCTGGGATGAAATTTGATTGTTAAAAGACGTCAGATAATGATCAGTCTGGTCAGCTGATGCATTATGTGATGAAGAGAGGGAGAATCAAGATTTATTTTTAAAGAGGGTTACCCCTTGTTATCACTCAGGAACCCTGAATGATACATGTTTATTGATTTATCTGGAGGTGTTGGCATTGCTCCGCCCAACCTCAATGAATATTAAAGCTTTTGAATTATCTGTTCTTCTTGCTTATAATTATATGCTTGCTGAGCGTAAACGCTCATGTGGAATGCTATGAAATGTTTTTCAGGTTATCTCAAGAAGGCCGAGTCGCCTAATAAAGGAAAAGAGAAAATGGCATAGTGAGAGCTTCTTGATTTCTCTCCTATGGATGACTTTTAGAGGAAGAATCTAACGGAAAGCCATCATAGAAGTGTTTAGGCTGTAAGGCCAGATAGGCCATCTAAAGTTAGTTTCCACTGCAGCTTGTTTACTTTCAAGCTATGAGGTTTTGTAAGAAGATGTGAACCTTAAGATGTTATTATGATGATTTTGAGAATGTATTTATCGTGTGATTAATGTAAATGCTTGGCTATGATGTATCTGTAGCTTTTGAGTTTTTGTTTTGTGTTTCCTGGCAGAACCCGGGGTTCTAGCTTGTGGATCTTGGGGGCTGTCACCCAAATTGTTGACAGTGCCCGAGGCCCGGCTTTGGGGGATTTCCGGGGCCGCCACATATGAGGCAAAGTTGATCTGAAGATTTACAAGGGAATGATTGGATCATTGTTGTATCTAACAGCAAGGAGGCTTGACATAATGTTTGCAACATGTCTTTGTGCAAGATATCAAGCTGATCCCAGGGAATCCCATCTCATTGCAGTGAAAAGAATCTTGAGATATATCAAGGGCACTACAGAGTTGGCACTTTGGTATCCAAAGGAGTCTGGATTTGAATTGCTGAGATATTCTGATGCTGACTTTGGAGGATGCAGAATTGATAGAAAAAGTACAACAGGAAGCTATCAGTTTCTAGGAGGAAGGCTTGTATCTTGGTTCAGCAAAAAGCAGCACTCAATTTCAACATCAACTGCTGAAGCTGAATATATTGTAGCTGGAAGTTGCTGTGCACAAATTTTACGGATGAAAAATCAGTTAATGGATTATGGCCTGAACTTCAACAAAATTCCAATCAGGTGTGATAACACTAGTGCCATTGCCATTGCTGAAAATCCTATGCAACATTACAGAACCAAGCATATAGAAATCAGATATTATTTCATCAGAGAACATGTTATGAATGGAACTATTGAACTACAGTTTGTTCCTACCAACAAGCAGCTGGCAGATATATTCACGAAGGCTCTTGATGAAGCCACTTTCTTTAATCTTGTGGGAGAGCTGAGCATGGTGAGTTATGCAAAGTGAAAGTGAAATATCTAGTTGAAAGTCTTGTTAGAAAGGTAGATGGAGCAACACAAGCTATCTAACGCCTAAAAGTTCTAGTATTCCTAACTCATCTCAAATTTCTGATGAAATTAATTGATATGTGATTATATATGTTATTACTGTAAATATGTATATGTATACTTGTATATTTTGTGTTTTTGTTTGGTTGTGTTTGTCTTTGACTAATGCATTAGGGTCAGGGTCTCTGTCAAGACGCATTAGGGTTAGGGTATCCGGCTTGCGCATCAAGGTTAGGGTATCCGCCTCGCGCATCAGGGTTAGGGTATCTTGCTTGCGTATCAGCGTCAGGGCATCTGACTCATGCATCAGGGTCAGGGTATTTATATACAAAGAGCGTTAGGGTAAGGTAAAATGTTTTTAACCACATCAGGGGATTACGGTCAGTTAAGTGATGACAACTCATCAGGGTATTCTTCTCTTACTGATGACGTGTCATCACAGAACTGAAATGACTCTCTGATTGCGTGTTTTCAGGAGCAGTTTTCAAACGTCAATAGGCGGGTATTAATACTCTATCTCTCTTACTTTTTAAAACACCTTAAAACATTTAATCTTTCTCTGATATTTGCTCGAGTTTTCATTCTCCCTCTCTCTCTCTCTCTCTCATTTTCACAGAAACCCTAGAACTTCAAATCTTCAACAGCATCAATGGCACCCAGCAATGCTCAACAAATTCCAAGGAATCTGGTGGTACCACCCACAAACTATGTGGGTTTCTCCAACATTGACGAGGTGAGTGATTACTTCAAACCTATGATGAACTATTTACTCAACTCGAAGTATAGTCAAGCAATCTTCACCGTTGAAGAAATGTCGGGGGAAGCACTGTCTTAACTCTGGATAAGTGCGAAATTCATGTACTCCACCACAAGGGCTGTTGTGGTAAAGGGAATCTCGTTCAAAATTTCTTCTGAAAAAGGGAAAATAACCCTTTTTCAGAATTAATTCTGCTCTGGGGCTACCTACTCAAAACATGGTGGAAGTACCTGATGATGCTGTACTGCTTAACTTCTTGAAGGAACTGGGCTATAACGCTGCTCCTAGTGCAGTGTTAAAGTTCAAGGACCTCAAGAGGGTGAACGTGAAGCGAGAGATCTCCTACCTTTTCGAAACCATCACCAAGGTGTTCTCAGGTAAGTCTTCTAACTTTGAGGTAATTACCTCCTTAACTTTAAAAATAGTGTATGCAATGATTAGAAATGTAAATATAAATATAGGAAAATTAATTTTTGATGACCTTGTAAATAAAATGGGTAGTTTTAACTCTAGGAAATCTGAAGTTTACTATGCTAGATTTTTGTATATGATTATTAAAGATAAAAAAACTAACCTTTCTTTTGAGAATGATATTACTGTACAGACATACAAGCAAACAAAGAAATTGTTTGTAGAAATAATAAAGAAGTCATACACTGCAGAACCATTTGCACTTCCGATGCATATGGAACAGGTAGTGCGTACTTCACCCTCTACTTCCCAACTTGTAAATTCTTCACCCACTTCCTTCTTTCTCTGTTCCTCAAATTTCTTCAGACAGTATGACACAAACATTGAGTGTTATAAGATCAGATTCTCTATTTTCTCAATTCGTGGCAGAACCAATACTCCCTGATACAGTGATTGATAGTCAACACACTCAAATGGTTAACTCATTTTTACTTGATACAATCACTGTTGATCAGACAGGGGACATAAATTCTAATGTATATACTACTGCAATAAGTCTTTATGTTCCCCCAATTGTAAATACATCTTCTATAGAAACATATACATCTCCAATTGTACATACTCAAATTACTTCCACTCCTTCTCCTATCACTTCTGTGGAACCAGTAACTGTACAAAATTTACTTGAACAGGCCACAGTTGTTGATCTCACAGCCCATAGGAGTCCTTCTAGGACAATTTTCAGTGAGGCTGAGAGAATACTTAGTGAAGAGAGACAAAGTGAAAACCCTAAGAGGACTTTGGCAAAAGGAGAGGATGAGAGTACTGCCTTAGTAGGAAAAAAAAAGGAGAGTATACGAGTGATGCCTTAGAAGGCACAGAAAAAGGAGAGCCTGAGAGCGATGAGGATAAGATCCTTGTAAATAAAGAACAGAAAGAAAATACAGATACTGTACATAATACTACAAGATCTGAAAGTGATGAAGTTGATGCTCCACAAGATTTTTCCCAGTTCATTGGAGTTGATTTGTACTTTCAACAGAATCAAATGGTGGATAGTGTACAGTTATTAAAGCAAGAGCTCGCAAGGACCACTGATCCAATCTTGATAAAAGTGTTAAAATCCCAAATCATAATTGGTCAGTCTGTAGATATTGAGAACAAGAAGCTCTATACACACTTTACAAATAAAATCAATAATGTACAGCAAGTTGTCGACTCCCTGGTGACCAGCCAGACCCTACTCCGAATGAAGAAGCAAGGTGACAATGTGGACAAGAAACTTGCTGATCTCATGGCTGACACTCTAAAGCAAGTTCTCCAAGTCACATCCCAACTCTCAACTTCCACTGATGATGCTATCAAAAAGGGGGAGAAATCTACTAGGCCATCGTCAGGGGATGTTGCTGAGAAATCTACAAGTCAACCATCAAGGGATGTGACTGCTCCTATTCATGCTCCAAAACCCAAGGACAAAGGCAAAGGCATCCTGATTGAGGAACCAAAGAAGAAATCCAACACTCAATCAGGGCCTAAGCTACATGGAGACGCCATGAAGACAACCCATTTTCCAAAGCCTGTTGAAGTCGTGATTGTCGGGAAAGTGGAGCTGGTCTACCCTCAAGACAAAAAGCTCATGGAAGCTGATGCACTCTATGCACAACAACTTCAAGAAGAAGAAAAGAGGGAAATGGCAAAGGAACAAGAGGAAGAAAAGAAGAAAAAGAGTGTCAGACCCAGGACCTCCAGGAAACCTCAGCCAAGAAGATCTCAGAATCCTAAAGGTGCATTAGGGGATAAGAACCAAGACAAAACTGATGACCCTGATGCCACCAAACCCAAGTCATTTGAAGCCAAGGATCAAGCACCTTCTCCTATAACCACAACATATGGTCCACCCACTCTAGCTGAATCCCTCAAAGAAAAAAGGCACAAAAACCTAACATTTAGGTTCTCAATAAAAAAGCATAAATGTCAGGTTCAACAATAAAAGGGATCAGCTGATAACAGTGCAACTAAAGAGTGGGTCACAATTCAATGTCACAATGGACTGGTTTAGGAGAATGGATGCTGAACAACTAGGATTAATGCTGAACCTGATTTCCAAAACATCAGTGGCTAATAGAGAAGCTGAGGAGAGCCATCAATGATGAAAGGAGCCTGCCCACAGCCTTGGAAAGACCATTGAAATTATTCTATAAATCCATTGATGGGCAGGAGAAAAGCATAAAGATCAAAGACGTTGATGGCCTCGACCTGGAGGAAGTGATGCATGTTCTAAGCCAAATTGCTTCTCACAAAAATGAACATGTCATCAAGTCCAGAATCCTGCTGATTCAGAAAGTGCTAACGGAGATTGAAGAAACCAAAGCTGATGATGGGAATGCTGCAGTAAAGGATATGCCACCAGTGAAGGGATTCAAAGAATATCCAAAAATGATCACAAGCCCTATGGGTGTTGAGTTCAAAAATAAAAAGGGGGAAATCATTACCTTCTATTGGTCACAACTTGCTGCAGCCAACATACAAGAGATTAAATCTGTCCTTGAAGCTTTGGAATCCAGCAAGAATGTCAACATTGTCAACTTCAGAAGACTTCTTCTAAGGGAGCTGGAGCAACTGGAGGCTGGAGGGGAAGACAACAGACTCAGGATTCTTGACCAAAACCCAAAACAAAGGAGACAAGGCCTTGTAAGTGATACTCAACCAATTGAATCAAGTCATTCATTGCCCTTTGTCTCAGCCAAAAGGGAAAGGGGTCCTGATGTCTAAGAATGTACATCTTTGTTGTAATAGATATAGGAAATACTTGTATAGAAATTCTTTTATTAGTTCATACACAATTCTTTCTTGTATTTAGTATTGGTTTTGACATCATCATCAGTGCATCTAGAAATTTATGGTTATCAAAATGATAAACATAAATAGGGGGAGATTGTTAGAGTTAATTGATAATGATGATGTTTAGTGAATAAATTGTGCATCTATAAATACTTAAGGTATTTTATAAACCTTAATATCAGAATTATTCATCAGGGGATGATCAACACTTCACAAGACAAGTCGTAAATTGGAACATCTAAAAGACTTAACAAGTGAAGAGGAATGTCTGTTGTTACTCAAAAATAGTCGAAATATTCCGCACATCAGATATTCCAATCAAAGCTTCAATGATTAAGAATCATCTGGGGAACCCGTCAGGGGAACCCATCAAGGGATGACTAAGGCAGACCAACCCGTCAGGGGAACGCGTCAGGGTATGGCTGTGGCACGCCAAACTCATCAGGGGGAATGCGTCAGGGCATGGACAAGTCGTGTCACCTGTCAGGGAAATATTTCAACGTATGACAGTGTCAGGCTAACCCATCAGGGTAACCCGTCACGGGGAATGCTCAACACTGCATCAGTGGAAGCCATCAGTGTATGTCGTAAGTTATAACATCAGTGGATCAAAAAGCACTGAGTGAAACTCAAGTGAAGTTTGAAGCCCTGATCCAGTCTTTATCAAGACTTGTGATCAGGGGATCCAGAAGCGCTGATCAAGTTCATTAGGGCTTGTCGTTAGTGGATGGTTATGACTGCATACAGCCGTCATCAGGACTTGCACTCAAATCAATGAAGCTTGTTACAGAAGCAAGAGATATTAACTAGAAAGATATTTCTTGAAGTTTGTTTTGGTCCAATGAGAACTCTCGAACATTAAATGCACGCAGATCAAGGGAAGAAAAAGAAGCAACAAAAGTAGCAGCAGTCTGACACATAGTTTCCAAAGGACAACAATGTGACATATATGCGGCAAAAGTTGATAAGAGCAACACGTCTTTGCACGTGGTTTCAACCATTGATCTTCTATATATGCAAAGGAGTTCTCATTTCACAAATATCAATCCAACGGATCAAATAAACATAGAAGCACACAAATCACTAGAGAGAAGCTTTGTAATAGATCTTGAGAGATATATTCAAAGAAAGGAGAAGCTAGTGTGTGTGATAAAGAAGCTGTAATTTTATTACAGATTTTGTAGCTGTTTAATCACATTTGTGATTATCCAGATTTCCAGAAAAACATCAAGTTTTAATACAACTATTTTAACTTGAATTTGTGTGTTCATATTTTATAGTTTTTCAATTCATTGTAGCTGTTTCCAGTTAGTGCCGACTAAAGTTTAAAAAGAGTAAAAAGTTTGTAATGTTTGTATCCCCCCCCCTACAAAAACTTGAGCTTATATTGTTCTAAAACTTAATTTCCGCTAGCATGATATGAATGAAAGTGTGGTGGCCCCGAGAATCCCCCAAAGCCGGGACTCGGGCAATGTCAGCAATTTGGGTGACAGACCCCCAAGGTCCCCAAGCTAGAAGCCTGGGCTCCGCTAGGAAACACAAAACAACAACACAAAAGCGATAGAAACATCATAGCCAAGCATTAATATAAGTAGAACGAGAAATATATCCTCAGATACAACACGTTCAAAACTTAGAAGTTTACAACCTCTTACAAAACCTCAAAATTTATTAAACATACTGCAGCGGAAACAAAACTTTAGATGGCCCATCTGGCCTTACAATCTAAAGATTTCTATGATGACCTCTCATTTCACTTTCTCTCTAAAGGCCATCCGTAGGAGAGATATTAAAAAGCTCTCACTATGCCATTTCTTCTTTTCCTTTATTAGGCGGCTCGACCTTCTTGACATAACCTGTAAAATATTTCATAACATTCCTCATGAGTGTTTACGCTCAGCAAGTATATATTCATAAGCAAGAAGAACAGATAATTCGAAAGCTTTAATATTCATTGAGGTTGGGCGAAGCAATGCCAACACCTCCTGATAAATCAATAAACATGTATCATTCAGGGTTCTCGAGTGATATCAAAGGGTTAACCCTTTTTTAAATAAATCATGATTCGCCCTCTCTTCACCAGATAATGCATCATCTGACCAACATAATCACTATCTGACTTCCTTTAACAATCAAATTTCATCCCAGCTGCTCAGCCTGGTCGTTTGATTACATCATTTGACATACGTAGTCACTTGCAGAAAACATTAGTCTGCGAGGGTCTGATTACCGATGCCTCGGCCTCTCATTCCCTATCATCATTGGCCGGAATACCAGGCAAAAGCACTCAACAGCCCCTTTACTACCCATATGGATATACCTTGAAAACATTTTCTTGCTATAAAACTTTGGCGTGCTCAGACAATTAATAGTGGCGACTACCAAAAACTTTGGTGTGCTCAACCAATTAAGAACGGTGACAACCAATAACTTTTGTATATATATCCATATGGGACATGCTCGGGTACGCATACAAGTTCACGGCCTGCAACACCCTTACATCATCTTTTGGTGAGCTAGCGAATTTTAAATAGCTAGCAACCACCCAATAATACATAACTCAAACATCAACATCTTTTCATGTACATCGGAACAATGATCGTACGTTATTTAATCATAAAAACAAATCATCATCTTACATAGGCATTAACATCATTCATTTACGTAAATCGAAATAATGATTCTACGTAATCAATAAGAAAGGAAATGGAATGAGTATATACTTGCCTTGGTCCTTAGCTAGTTTCTAATCTCCAAATACTGGAACGTGAGAGGTTCTATAAAACTATGATTGTCGGTATAACGTGAGAAATCCATCTTTTGAAAGATAATATAAAATTGTGCATAAACAGGGGATGATTATCAGGGACTGAATTAATCATCAAGGGATTAATCATCCGTCAGGGGATGGTCTTTGATCATCAGTGAAAAATCTCTCGGCCATCAGGGAATAGCTTTCGACCATCAGGGGATAATTCACCCATCTAGGAATAGTCATCAGGGGATGACTTACACATCAGGGGATAATTTACCCATCAGGGAATAGTCATCAGGGGATGACTTACCCATCAGGGGATAATCTTGTTCATCGCCAAACTCGTCGGGTGACAACTTGTTCAGTGCCAAACTCCCCAAGTCATAGCTGAACTCATCAATGGATGATTTGTTCAGTGACAAACTCCTCGGTGGATAAATGTTCAGCGCCAAACCTGTCGGAGACAAAATATAGTTGCTCATTAGAGACTAACATCATTAGTCATCAGAGACTAATGTTATCTCGTCAAAGACTAATGTTAACTCATCAGAGACTAACATTAACTCATCAGAGACTAATGTTATCTCGTCAGAGAGACTAATGTTATCTCATCAAAGACTAATGTTATCTCGTCAGAGACTAATGTTATCTCGTCAGAGACTAATGTTATCTCATCAGAGACTAACATTAACTCATCAGAGACTATTGTTATCTCATCAGAGACTAATATTAACTCATCAAAGACTAATGTTATCTCATCAGAGACTAATATTAACTCATCAAAGACTAATGTTATCTCATCAGAGACTAACATTAACTCATCAGATACTAACACTAACTCATCAGAGACTAATGTTATCTCATCAGAGATTAACATTAACTCATCGGAGACTAATGTTATCTCATCAGAGATTAACATTAACTCATCAGAGACTAATGTTATCTCATCAGAGACTAACATTAAAGCTTGTCTCCATTTCAACCTGGGATGCCTTATGAACATGAATATGAAATGGACGCAGCCTTTCCTTAAAAGCTTTATTCCTTCTTGGAAACTTAGCACATATAGCTAATACTCTCGGATGCTATGCAAGAAGGAAAAATAGAGGAGAACATAAGATTCTTACCTCTTGACTTGACGAAAGGGATTAAAGCTTGCCTGAAAGCAATTGTCTGAAAGAAAGAACTTGAAATTATATGAAGATGGTAAGTTTAGAGAAGAACTTTAGAAGAGAAATTTTTAGAAAGAGATTAAAATTTTACCTTTGAATGATGTATTTATAGAGGTCAGGAGCAGTAGGCTAAGATTAAGTTTGGAGTAAAATTATTGGTTAGTAAAATGGCTACTCATCATAACTCTTTAATAGGTAACAACATAATAAGCAACTGCTGTCACACGTGCATATAAGTTTCATCAATTAATGACACACAAGCAGCTTATTAATCAAATCACAAATGTACTTATGAGATCATTTCTTTTACATAAGCCATTCAAGTTGTTTTGATTGAAACTTGTTAAACTTCACACTTGTATTCCTTTAGACAACTTATGAACAAAACTACTACATAAATTACTTTCCCTATCACAGACATCCAAAAATCATAATATTAACTATACACGTAAATAGGAAATTAATTCCTAATACAAAAGATTTATAGACAAACAAATTTCCAGGTCATCACAGAAAGGGCATGGATATAACTGAGCTTTGATTTATCAGTTATTTTTCAATCTTATATATGTGCTAATGAATAAGAATGATATGTCCCTTAAATGGGTTATGCCACATGGTTGGCTAGAGGAAAGGAAAGGTGCTGATTTGTTCTTCACCTGACCTAGAGGAATTATAAGTGACTACGTACATTCACACAAGGAGGGATCATGCGGTCACAGTTAGGTCAACTGTATACCGTATGGTTAGCAGATCCAACGGGTTTAACCCCCGATGGATATTTTGAGAAAGATGCACACAGGTGAATACATGTTCTTCTTTAAGGAAGATCACATATTGCTTATCATCAGTGATCCTCAAAGTTCTTCAAAGATTTTTGAGACATTAGTATTGTTCCACCGAGCCTCTCAACAGGATTGAATCCCTAGTAATATTTCAGTTGCTCCCCCAATTTGTTATATACTTGCTGAGCATAAATCGCTCATTCTTGTTGAATTTAATGTCTTGTAGAGTAGGGTACAAAGGCTGAACCATTTGATAAAGGGAAATTAAAGATGATTGACTACTGAGTTTGCCGTTAAGGAATGAAGGAAGATGTTTTGAAGTTGTGATGTTATGTATTATAATATAGAGATAGAATAGCTTCTACTGAGAATGTAATACTTTAGGGTTGTAATAACTCTCTACTATTTCCCTTTTATCAGTATTTATACTATGAATGGACGTGATGTTATCTTTTCCTTCTCTTGACGAAGCCTTGGTCCGATAAGGGATTCTGGGGTCGTCACATCCTAGGCCCAGGATGCCAGACAGATGCATCTCACTAGCCTTTAGTTACCCACACGGATATACTTTACAAGTATGGGGTGAAGAATAAGTTTTCTACATCCGTATAGGATTTTCTTTGGCGTCTTAGCGAAATTTGAATAGCTAACAACTGCCTAAAGACTACTTGATTCTAGTACAACATTAAACACGTTCATCGGATCAAGGGATCGCACGTTAGTTAGGTTTGAATAAAATGAAGCATGAATATTGACATAATAATATATTGGATACATTACGTATATTGGAAGAATGATCACACGTATAAATTGAAAGAAAATAGAGTGAGTATATACTTGCCTTGAGTCCTTAGTAAAACTTAGATTAAATAACTTGTGTAGAGAACTACTCTCTAAAAACATGTATATTCAATAACATAAGAAATCTCAATTTAATTACACATAAGGATGCACATGCGGAGTATTTGTGAAATTCTCAAGTTTGTGATTAACTAATTAAGTCGTCATTTGTTGAATTGGGATTTGATTGGAATCGAATTGGAGTCTGAGAGATTTTTTGGACTGATAATACGTCGTTCGCATGCTCCTGATAATTTGATTTATTTGTTGGAGGCCTTAGATAAATTAATTAATATTCATTAATAAATTTTAGCTTAAATGATTTTATTAATCATTTATTATTCGTCAAAACTTTATTCCTTAATTATTATTTAATTGTTTTAATTTTAAAAATAATCATTTCTTAATTAAATCTTAATCATAAAAGATTTATAGGCCTTTTATCATTTATTAAACATTTGTTCTTAATTTGTTATTTAGTTTCTTTATTTAAATAATAATTATTTATTGTTGAGCGTAAATCGCTCATGTTGCTATTATTTAATGTTTTACAAGTTATCGTGAGAAGGCCGAGCCGTCTGATAAAGGCAAAACGAGGATGGCATGATGAACGCTTCCTGATTGCCCTCTTATGGATGACATTCAGAGGAAGAGTGAAGCATGAGGCGATTATTGAAATGTTTAGATTATAAGGCCTATGTGGGCCCCTCATAGACTTTCACTGTTAGAATTTTATTTTGGATGAATGTATTAGAGATTACTATTTAATTCTCTTATTTAATGATATGCACACTTAGATGTTATTGTTTTTCTTTTGTCAATTTTTGACGGTGCCCGAAGTCCGGTATGAGATTTTTGGGGCCGCCACAACTTAGGCAACAACTGTTGTGACGTTAGTCACAAATGACGAGTTAAAAGGCTAAACTGCATTAGAGTGGATTGGCGTCGGGGGATGCTGAGACTGGAGTCAGGGGATACAAGGATACGTGTCAGGGGGTGTCAATATGCACGTCAGGGGATAAACTGACGTCATCAGAGGATAATGTGACATTAACATCAGGGGGATAATTAACCCATCAATGGATAATTATCCACTGACGGCTATTTACATGTTTTCTTGTTTTACATATTTATGTCCTAATCATAATAGGTTTGTTTTCTTTCCTTGTTGAATTAGATTTCTTCCCAGTATAGATTTCTTTCCACTGTAATATTCTTTCCAAAGTAGAATTAGGATTTATCTCAGCTTCTAAATAGTTGTCTATGTTGTGTGTTGCAATAGAGACTTTGATATACTGAATTCGTGAGTTTAACTTACATCTTTCTTGAAAGTGGGTGGTTAATTCCGTTAAACTTTCATAACCTGATTTGTTTTAGCTTGTGGGTGATTCAATTCTTTAAGAAAACTAATCAAATCGATCCTTGTTAGATATAAATGATGATGATGATGTTTAGGGAATAAATGCGCATCTGTAAATACTCAAGGTATTCTATAAACTTTAGTATATCTGCACAAGTTTTGCATCCACTGATGGACGACTTAGTCATCAGGGGATGGACTTCACTGCACTGGGCGAGTCATCAGTGTTAACTTGAACGGACTCGACAGTGTCAAGGAATGACTGCTGTTATTTAAAAGAAGATAAGTATTCCGCACAACAGACATTTCAGGTAAAGCCAACGAACTATTGATGATCAAAAGAACAAGTATTTTTAAGGGCATTAGTGAAAAGAACCCACCAGGGGAAGCCTAAAAATACTATGTCAGGGGATGACATCCATCAGGGGAACCCATCAGGCGATGACTTCGTCAGGGGAAGCTACCACGGGAACCCGTCAGGGGATGACTTCGTCAAGGGAAGCCGTCAGGTGATGACCTCGTCAGGGGAAGCTATCAAGGGAACCCGTCAGGCGATGACCTCGTTAGGGGAAGTTATCAGGGGAACTCATTAGGGGATGACCTAGTCAGGGGTAGCCGTCAGGGAAAGGCATCAGGGGATGACCTCGTCAGGGGAACCTGTCAGGGGAACCCATAAGGGGAAACACTCTAATGTCTAGACTTTGGCGACAACATACCTTCCGATAAGTTTGGCGATGGCTATCAATCACTTTGGCAATAGTTTATCTGGCGACGAGTTTGGCGATGGGTAAAATTGCCTTTGGTGATAGTCATTTTTATCCACTGAAAACAAGTTTGGCGATGGCTAACAATGAATTTGGCGATAGTCATTTTTATCCACTGACGACGAGTTTGACAATGACTTAAATTGCCCAATGAGTTTGGCAATAACTTAAATTGCCCGACGAGTTTGGCAATGACTTAAATTGTCCAACGAGTTTGATGATCACTTAAATTGCCTGACGAGTTTGGCGATCACTTAAATTGCCCAACGAGTTTGGCGATGACTTAGATTGCCCGACAAGTTTGGCGACGACAAAAGATCAACTCATCAGTGGAACCATTCGGTGGATAACAAGCAGGTCATAACATCAATGGATAAATGAAGCACTGATCAAGTCTCCATTAGGGCTTGACATCGGTGAATAAAGAAGCACTGCTCAAGTTGTCACCAGTAACTTGCCATCAGTGGATTCAGAAGCACTAATCAAGTCTCTATCAGGGCTTGGCATCAGTGGATCATTATGACCTAATCCACACGTCATCAGGACTTACATGCAAATCATTGATACTTGGCACGGAAGCAAGGGGTATAACTGGAAAGATATTCCTTGAAGTTTGGTTATCCAATAACAACTCTCGAACATTAAATACATGCAGATCAGGGGATGGAAAAAAAAACAACAAAAGTAAACAGTAGTCTGACACACCACTCCTAAAGGACCTTGATGTGACATAATGTGGCTGTGTTGAAACTTGAAGCATGTCTAGCACATGGGTTCACCAATTAATCTGCCATACATACAGAAAGAGTTGTTACATGGAAAAGGAAACAACCAAGCCACAACACTCAAACACTAGAAAGAAGCTTTGTAATAGATCTTGAGAGATTTATTCAAAGAAAAAACGCAGCTAGTGAGAGAGTAAAAAAGAAGTTGTATATTATAGAGCTGTAGTTGTTAATCACGATTGTGATTTAACAGATTTCCAGAAAAACACCAAGTTTTAATACAACTATTTTAACTTGAATGTTTGTGTATTCATCTTAATTTTGTTAAAGTTTTTCTGGTTCTAGTAGCTATTCTAGCCCATGCTAAACAAGTTTTAAAAGAGCAAAAAGTTTGCAGTGTTTGTATTCAACCCCCCCCCCCCCCCCCCCCCCCCCCCCTTTATAAACACTTGAACTTATTATGATCTAACAATCCTATTTTCTTTAGTATTGTTTGTTGGTGATTAAATTCTTTATAGAATCAATCTAAAGTTACTGCTTCCGTAACTATATTTGGTTTTCCAAGATCAAATACATCACATATTCACCTAGCCCCTTGATAAAGCTACCTTCAACAAGTTGGAAAGTGAGCTATGTATGTTGAACTATGTCTATTAAATTCTAAATTATATGTAAGTCTGATAAATTGTAGCAAATATCATTATCCACTAATAGTATAACTCATCAACAAATAATTTTATCTAATGTTGCATCAATAGATAATTTACTCCTTAGAGGATAATTATCGACTGATGAACAAATGTTGCATCACTAGATAATTTTACTCCTCAGAGGATAATTATCAATGCAAGAAATCAATGTATAACCATTATAATTCATTTAGTGGCTACACAAATCAAGTTAAACACTAATTAAATTCAAATTTTCAGCACTTCCCTAAATGGCAAAATCAAGGAAAATTATTTTACCAATCTAAGTAAAATTTTTCTAAAACTAATCTAACGGTCAAGAATGAATAGCAAGTTATATAAATATATCATTATAACCAAACTCTAGCTTCCACTTCAATAAAATTTTCTCCAACAAATCCACCAAACAAAATGTAAAATTTCATTTAAGAGCATTTATTGGAAGATTAAACATTTTTCTCATTAAAGCTTTAAAAAGGTAACACACTGCCTTTTTATTTCAGCATTATTATTATTTCTGTTATTACCATTGTGTAGGGAATAATTTTCAATATCATTTTCATATATAATACATGTCTATAACATTTATGGTTTGAAAGTTATTGAATTTTAAAGTTTATTCAAAATAAAATAAAAATTCAAGAATAATGAAGAACATGAATATGAAGTCATGATGTCTATGTCTTTTGTCCTAGAGTGTTGCATAGGATTTTCTGTAATGGAAATGGCACTGATGTTGTCACAATAAATAAGAATATGATTATACACCATACCATAGCCCATTAGTTAATTTTTCATCCATAAGATTTGAGCACAACAATTCCCAGCAGTAATGTATTCTGCTTTAGCTGTTAAGGTTGACACAGAATGCTGTTTCTTGCTAAACCATGACACTAGTTTGTTTCCAAGAAATTGACAGCTTCCTGTTGTGCTTTTCCTGTCTAATTTGCAACTTGCATAATCTGCATCTGAATAGCCTATTAGATCAAATCCAGAATCTCTAGGATACCAAATTTCAAGATTTGGAGTACCCTTGAGATATCTGAATATTCTTTTAACTGCAATTAGATGAGATTCTCTAGGATCTGATTGGAATCTAGCACATAAACAGGTTGAAAACATTATATTAGGTCTACTTGCAGTGAGATATAAAAGAGAGCTTATCAGGCCTCTGTAACTTGAAACATAAACCTTTTTACTAGTTGAGTCTTTGTCTAGTTTAGTGGTTGTTGCCATGGGAGTTTTAGAAGTTGCAACATCTTGTAAATTAAATTTCTTTAAAAGGTCTTTTAAATATTTTGTTTGACTGATGAAAATTTCATTAGAGGTTTGTTTAACCTGTAAACCTAAAAAGAAAGTTAATTCTCCGATCATGCTCATCTCATATCTACTTTGCATAAGCTCAGAAAACCTAGAGCATAAGTTCTCATTAGTAGAACCAAATATAATATCATCAACATAGACTTGCACAAGTATTAATTCACTAGAATGTTTTCTATGAAATAAAGTTTTATCTATGATACCTCTAGTGAATTTATTTTCAATTAAAAACTGAGATAGAGTATCATATCATGCTCTAGGTGCTAGTTTAAATCCATAGAGTGCTTTGTCTAACTTGTAGACATGATTGGGAAACTTCTGTTCTTCAAAGCCTAGAGGTTGCTAGACATACACCTTTTCTTGTGTTTTCCCATTTAGAAAAGCACTCTTTACATCCATCTGATACACTTTAAAATTTGCATAAACAACATAGGCAAGGAATATCCTGATTCCTTCCAATCTTGCTACTGGTGCAAAGGTTTCATCATAGTCAATCCCTTCTTCTTGTGAATAACCTTGTGCAACCAGTCTAGCCTTATTCCTTGTCACTGTACCAGCTTCATCCAGCTTGTTTCTAAAGATCCATTTAGTACCAATGATTTATTTATTCTTTGGTTTTGGTACTAGTCTCCAGACTTTGTTTCTTTCAAACTGATTGAGTTTCTCTTGCATAGCAATTACCCAATTAGCATCTTGTAATGCCGCCTCAACCTTTTTAGGTTCAATCTTTGATAAAAAGTTGAGGTATATGCATTCATTCTGAGTAGCACTTCTTGTTGACACACCTTTAGTTGAATCTCCTATTATTTGCTCCATAGGATGATCTCTTGTCCATTTTATCTGTGGAGGAAAATTTCTTGAAGAAGAAGATTCATTTGTTCCTTGTCCTCTATGGTGTAAAGTGCTTTTAGCTTCTTGAGAAGCTCCCCCTGAATCAATGGATATTTCTAGACAGGAGTTTAACATATCCCCTGATTCATTATCCACTGATAGTGGATTATCCCCTAATGTAGTGCCATTATCCACTGATACTGCATTTTTCTTTGATAAGGCTTCCTCAGCATGTATTGAATTATCCACTGACAAGGTAGCTTCGTGTGGTTCAGCTTCATCATTTAAAGGGTCTAGAAGATCCACTTCATCTTCATTCTCAAACTTAGGATATCATGATTTCCTTCATCTTGCATTCCAATTATCTTCTGGTCATCAAATGCAACATGAATAGATTCCATTATAGTGTTCAGCCTAGGGTTGTAGACTCTGTATGCTTTGCTTGTTAGAGAATAACCTAGGAAAATTGCTTCATCAGCTTTAGGTTCAAATTTTCCTAAGTTTTCACCTTGACATCTTAGCACAAAACATCTGCCACCAAATACATGAAGAAATTTAATATTAGGTTTCCTGCCTGTTATTAGCTCATAAGGAGTTTTGTTGTGAGCTTTGTTAATCAAGGTCTTATTTTGAGTGAAACATGTGACGACCTAAAAATTTTGTTTATCTATAAATAATTTATTTACTCATTTTTGTTTTCTTATTAACATGTATAGTTAATATATGATGTTTTTGAATGTTTAAATATTTTTGGACCCATTTGGTTATATTTTGATGGATATTGATTATAAGGGCAAGCAAATTATGTTTATATGTTTGGTAACATTTGTTATTGCTTGAAGGAGCTACACGTCCAGTTTAGTAAGTCCCATGAAGAACTTAATAGCTTACGTAGTTATGACTACATCATGTGTACGTATATTAATAAGATTAGTAAGCTGCTTAAGTGACTAGCTTATGTGCATGAAGGATAGCAGCTGCTTGTTACATGTATTAGCTGTTAAAAATCATGATGAGTAGTCGTTTTATTAACCAATGATTTTATCTCAATGCTTAATCTCAGCTTACTATAAATACCTAATTTGGAGGTAACATTTCAATCTCTTTTCTAAAGATTCTCTCTCCTAAAGTTTTCTTTAAACCTACCATCCCCATATGATTTCAAGTTCTCCTTTCTGGGCGATTACTTCTAGACAAGCTTTGTATTTCTCCCATCAAGTCAAGAGGTAAGAATTTTATGTTAGGTAAGAATTTTATGTTTTCCTCTGCTTTTCGTTTTTACGTTGTATCCGAAAGTAGTCACTGGGTATGCTAAGTTTTTAGGAATGAATAAAGTTGTTAAGAGTATGGTGTTTTGAGTTAATGAAAGGACGATTATGCATCTTAGATTGAGTTTGTTTATCACTAGATATCGTTCGTGATAATGGAAGACTTCCTTTTATCAAAGACAAATTCTATGATCAGTCTCTGATGAGATAATGTTAATCTCCGATGACGTCAGCCTTAGTCCCCGATGGGTTAAGATGACGTCATCAGTCTCTAGTAAGTTAACGTTAGTCTTCGATGACATCACCTTTAGTCTCTGATAGGTTAAGATGATGTCATCAGTCTCTGATGTGTTAACGTTAATCCCCGATGATGTCATCCATATTCTCCGATGGGTAAAACTTAGTCTCTGATGACTAATGATGTTAGTCTCTGATGAGCATCTATGTTTTTTCTCTGACTGGGTTGGCGCTGAATAAGTGAGTATGGTGCTGAACATTTATCCACCGAGAAGTTTGGCGCTGGACAAATCATCCACTGATGAGTTCAGCGATTACTTGGGGAGTTTGGCGCTGAACAAATTGGCACCCGATGAGTTTGGCAATGAACAAGAACATCCCCTGACGAGTAAAATTTTCCCTGACGGGTAACTTCGTGCCTTGATAACCATTTTCTATTCTAAATAGTCATCTTTCAAAGTATGGATTTCTCATGTTATACAAACAATGATGTTTTATAGAATCCTTTTGCAATTAGTACAGTGAATTTTAGCTAAGGACCAAGGCAAATATATACTCATTCCACTTCCTTTCTTACTGATTACGTAGAATCATTATTTTGATTTACGTAAATAAATGATGTTAATGCCTATGCAAGATGATGATCTCTTTTATGATTAAGTAACGTACGATCATTGATCTGATGTACGTGAAAAGATGTTGATTATTAAGCTGTGTTATTGGGTGTTTGCTAGTTGTCTAAAGTCGCTAGCACACCAAAAGATGATGAAGATGATGTAAGGGTGTTGCAAGTCGTGATCTTGTATGCACACCCGAGCAACTCTCGTATGGATATATATATAGTTACGTTATTGGTCGTCACTGCTTTTATTTGTTGAGCACGCCAATATTGTTGGCAGTCGCTGCTTTTAATTGTCAAGCACACAAAGGCTATTCAAAATGAGAAAATGTTTTCAAGAAGATATATCCATATGGGAAGTTAAGGGGCTGTTGAATGCTTTCGCCTGGTATTCTGGCCAATGATGAAAGGGAATGAGAGACCGAGGCATCGGTAATCAGACCCTCGCAGATTAATTGGTTTTTGCAAGTGACTACGTATGTCAAATGATGGAATCAAAAGACCAGGCTGACCAGCTAGGATGAAATTTGATTGTTAAAGGAAGTTAGATAATGATCAGTCTGGTCAAGTGATGCATTATCTGATGAAGAGAGGGCGAATCAAGATTTATTTTTAAAGAGAGTTATTCCTTTGATATTACTCAGGAATCCTAAATGTTACATGTTTATTGGTTTATCAGGAGGTTTGGCATTGCTTCACCTATCCTCAATGAATATTAAAGCTTTTAAAATATCTGTTCTTCTTGCTTATGAATATATACTTGCTAAGCGTAAACGCTCATGTGGAATGCTATGAAATGTTTTTCAGGTTATGTCAAGAAGGCCGAGTCGCCTAATAGAGGAAAAGAGAAAATGGCATAGTGAGAGCTTATTAATTTCTCTCCTATGGATGGCTTTTAAAGGGAAAGTGAAATAGAAGACCATCATAGAAATGTTTAGGTTATAAGGCCAGATGGACCATCTAAAGTTAGTTTCCGCTGCAGCTTGTTTATTTTCAAGCTTTGAGGTTTTGTAAGAAGATGTGAACCTTAAGATGTTATTATGATGTTTTTGGGAATATATTTCTCGTGTGATTAATGTAAATGCTTGGCTATGTTATTTTTGTCACTATTGTGGAGTTATCCTTGTTTTCTGGCAGGGCCCGGGGGTTCCAGCCTGGGGATCTTGGGGCTGTCATCCAAATTGTTGACAGTGCCCAAGGCCTGACTCGGGGGACTTCTTCGGAGCCGCCACAAAGCATGAGTTGAAATTGCTTCAGCCCAAAAATAGGTAGGAAGTTTGGCTTCTTCAAGCATGGTTCTAGCAGCTTCAATAAGAGTTCTGTTTTTCCCTCTCAACTACTCCATTCTGTTGAGGGGTTCTTGGAGCAGAAAATGTGTGAGATATTCCTTTGTCCACACAGAAACATTCAACTTTGGAGTTCTTGAATTCTGTTCCATTATCAATTCTTAGAACTTTGACAGTCAGCCCATATTTAGTTTGAACTTTTTTGATGTGATCAATCACCAACTAAGCTGCTTCATTCTTGGCATGCTGAAATTTTACCCATGTGTATCTGGTGAAATCATCAACTATCACCAAAGCATACCTTTTCTTTGAGATAGACATAATGTTTACAGGTCCAAATAGATCTATATGAAGTAGTTGCATTGGACTTGTAATTGATGATATCTCTTTACTCCTAAATGAAGTCTTTTTTTGCTTCCCTTTCTAACAGGCTCCACGCAAACCATTTTAAGTGAATTCTAGTTGTGGAAGTCCTGTCACTAATCCTTTCTTCACCAGAGTGTTGATTGTCTTGAAGTTCAGGTGAGAAAGCTTCTTATATCATAACCAACTTTCTTCTACTGATGCTTTACTATAAAAGCATGTAGATTGATCTTTATTTGATGAACCAAAGTCAGCTATGTAAAGATTACCTTTCCTAACTCTAGATAGAACTATTTTTCCATCTCTACTGTTACTTATCAAGCAATGTTCATCCTTGAAAGCAACATTGTAACCTCTGTCACACTGTTGGCTGATACTAAGCAAATTGTGCTTAAGATCATCAACTAGTGCTACATTGTCCAAGATGACATTTCCATTTGTGACTTTGCCATATCCCAAGGTATATCCTTTGCTGTCATCTCCAAAAGAAACACTTGGGCCAACTTTCTCCTCAAATTGTGTTAGCAGGGTCTGGTCTCCAGTCATGTGTCTCTGATGAACAAAAACTTAGTCTCAGATGAACAAAAACTTACTCTCCGATGAACAAAAACTTAGTCTCCGATTAACAAAAACTTAGTCTTCGATTAACAAAAACTTAGTCTCCGATGAACAAAAAACTTAGTCTTCGATGACCAAAACTTAGTCTCTGATGAATGAAAACTTAGTCTCTGATGAACAAAAAACTTAGTCTCCGATGAACAAAAACTTAGTCTCTAATGAACGAAAACTTAGTCTCTAATGAACGAAAACATAGTCTCCGATAGGCTAATTTTTGTAACGGCCCCAAAATGCCATACCGGACTTCGGGAACCGTCAATAATTGACAAAAGAACAAAAATAACATCCAAACATACATGACATTAAATTAGAGAAATAAATATAATTCTCTATTACATTATCCAGAATAAATGAATATTTGATAGCGGAAGTCTAAGAGGGGTCCACACAGGCCTTACAATCTAACCATTTCTAAAAATATCTTCACGCTTCACTCCTCCCTTGAAAGCCACCCATAAGCGAGCGATCAAGAACCATTCATCATGCCATTCTCGTCTTGCCTTTATCAAACGATTCGGCCCTTTCGCCAAAACCTGTGAAAATATTTAATAGAAGTACCATGAGCGATTTACGCTCGTAAGTATATAAACAAGTATTGGGTAAGCTTTGAAAGAGGGATAATTTAGTGAGCGTAAGTGTTTATGAGATTTGACGGAAACAGAGTCAACACCTCTTAATATCTTGAAAAAGATGGATTCTAGGGTTCCCAAGTGATAACGAGGGGTTTTGACCCTTTTCTTAAAAGAATAAAGAATACCTTCACATGCGCCTTATAACCATGTTCGTTTGGCGCACGTGCCCTTAGGAACTCATATCAAACAGTTTATCAGCTGGCCAGCCTGACCACCGTCTGACTTCATCATAATGACATACGTAGTCGATTGCAGAAACCTTTTGTCTGCGAGGGTCCGGTTACCGATGCCTCGATTTTCCGTTCCATATAAATCTTAGGCCCGAGATGCCAGGCAGATGCATCCCACTAGCCTTTAGTTACCCATACAGATATACTTTACAAGTATAGGGTGAAGAATAAGCTGTCTACATCCGTATAGGATTTTCTTTAGCGTGTTAGTGGAATTTAAATGGCTAACAACTGCCCAAAGAGCATCTGATTCAAATAGAACATTTTTCACGTACATCGGATCAAGGGATCGTACGTTACTTAACTTTGAAAAAATTAAATCATGAATATTGACATGCAAAACTCTTGAATATATTACGTATATCGAAAGAATGATCATACGTATTAATTGAAAGAAAGCAGAGTGAGTATATACTTGCCTCAAGTCCTTAGTGATAATTTAACACTTGCGTAGAAAAGATCCTGTAAAACATTTACATGAAATAACGTGAGGAATCTCAACTTAAATACACATGCGGATGCACATGCGAAGTGTCTGTGAAAATCTCAAGTCCGTGGTTGACTAATTTGGTCATCATTCGTTAAATTGGGATTCGGTTGGAACCGAATCGGAGTCCGAGGGATTTGTGGACTTGATAAAACGTCGATCATAGGCTCTCAATAACTTAAATTTAATTATTAGAGGGCTTAGATTAATTATCATTAATCAATCAATTTTTAGCTTAAATGATTTTTATTAATCATTTAACATTTATTAAAATGTGTTCCTTAATTATTGTTTAATTATTTTAATTAGACAATATTCATTTCTTAATCAAAATCTTAATCATAAAAGATTTGGAGATCTTTTATCAATTATTAAACATTTGTTCTTAAATTATTATTTAATTTTTTTAATTAAATAATAATTATCGATCCTTGAAATAATTTATTTCTTAATCACTTTTAAATTAAATGATTTATTGATCATTTAATAACCATGTAAAAATTTATTCATTAATTATTATTTAATTATTTTAATTAAATAATAATTGGTCTTGATTCTGAATTTAATTAATCGAGAATTGTTCCTCAATTGTACTTAGCTTAAATGATTTATATAATCATTTACTAAATTTTTAGAGTTTATTTCTTAATTATTATTTAATTGTTTTAATTAAATAATAATTATTTATGAATTAATGACTCGTCACTTAATTGTGGTAATTAAGAGACTTTAACATCATAATTTATTCTTATTTTTAAATCATAAAATTTTAATCATGTAAAGGTTTATTTACATGTCAAAATAATTATTCAAAAAATCATTTATTGGAAAATAATTAAAATATATAAGTATTTTTGATTTATTTTATTTTATTTTTTTAAATTTGGATTGGGTCAAGGATAAAATAAATTGTATTGGGCCGGATACGGGTCGGATCGGGTCAAACCGTGGGTCAAATGCGGGTTAGATTGTCGAGTCACGGGCGGGTCAAAACCGGGTCGGTTCAACCCGACCCGTATCTTCTCCACAGGCGTGCTAGGGTTTCTGCAGTAGCAGCTATCGCCGGCAGGCTGCAGCCTCCCCTCCTCGACTCGATACGTGCACACACACACGCACATATCGTTGGTAAGGACACCGCCATGGCATTTGCCATAGGTGAATGTGCCAGTAGCCACAGTGCTGAGGCTGGAGAACCACCATGGCAGCAGTTTGAGCTTGCCATCGGTGAAGCTGCCATGGACGCCGGCGAGAGCTTCGGCTCTCGTTATTCATGGCATTCCCGGCATCATGTCCGTCGATTAGAACATGGAAATGAAGATAGAGGCTCCCAGAACCCCATTCGTGCAATTAATTTCAATTTCTAACAACTAAATCGCAAGAAAATTGAAGAACAAACATTCGGGTATAATGAACTTTCGGTTGAACACGAAGGTCCGAAATACTCAACCATTTCTCAAATTGTTTGAGGCAAAACGTAGTCCTCAACAGCAGAAACAAGTTTGTAAAATCAATTTGAACAAAAAGAAAGAATCATGCCGGAAAGATCGACCCGAAAACATTAGGGTTCTAATGGTTTTGATTTATTTCTTGATTTTTGATTTATTTTTTGTCCAAACTTTAAAAATTAATAACTTACAAACCATAAATGCTATAAACATGTGTTATATATGAAAATGATACTGAAAAATTTATTCTACACAATGGCATGAACAGAAATGACAATAACTGTAAAAATAAAGGAGCAGTGTGTATACCTCTTCAAAGCTTTAAGTGAATTAAATGTCCAAGACTTCAATAAATGCAAATCCGAATTTAAATCTGTGTTTAGTGAGTTTGCTGAAAGTATTTGACTGAAATGGAGGCTAGGGTTTAGTCAAAATGATATATTTATATTACTTGCAAATCATTTTTGGCCATTGGATTGATTTTTGAAAAATTTACTTGGATTGGAAAGATTTTTTCTTGGATTAAAAACACCTCCTTGTTTTGCCACTTTGAGAAAATGCTGATATTTGAATTAACAAGTGTTTAATTTAAATTGTTTATTCACTAATTACAACTCTAAGTGGTTATACATTGATTTAATGCATAAACCGAAAAGTTTAACCATATAGGTGCGGTAAAAATGTGTTTATGAAATTCTTGTCATGATTAATGTCTCGTAAATATAAAAATATCATCTTCATTTTGATATGTCGCTAGTGGACATGCGCGCATCGATTAACGTGATTTAAGCGTAACCTAAATCGTAAAAATTATCGGTCAATTAAAATGAACAAAAAACTTAATAAATACCGAATTTAATATTCGTACATTTTATTTAAATTTTCGATTTCTCACAATTTTGCTTGACCAACTTTGACTTTTGTTGAACTCTCCAAATGCATTCCTTGTAGTCTCTTATGGTCTCCTGCAGTCTCTGATGGTAGTATTTGATAGAACACTATTGCAGGTACTTGTACAATTACAAAATCTAACAATCCTAAGTTTATACATCATCATCAAATGCTATAATTTCTAATAGTTTTTATTGGATTAGTATTCTTATTCAGATTGTAAATCGTAGAAATATTATTTAATAGAAATAGAAGATGTAACTTTGATCATAAGATATACGAAAAATTATAGAGTTTAAAAGTTGTATGATTCATTGATTTTATTCATTCAGTATAGATATTGTAGTTGACAATCGATTTGTGATTGTTAGTATTTGTAATCGATTGTTAATCAATAAAAGAAATTGTTTATACATTTATCTTGTTCTTTATTTTTCGCAAGTTTAATTACTTTAAAGAACAAGTACTCAAAAAAGTTTCAAGAACTTATATTTAACCCCTCACCCCTTCTACAAATTCTAGGCTATCTATCTGGGACAACAAGTGGTATCAGAGCGTGATTGATTTAACTCAAATCAAAAGATCCAAAGACGACCAACGATGAAGGAAACAACTCCAATTTGATGAATTATGCTGGGAATTATGATGGTGGATCCAGAATTCCAGTACTGAAAAGAGAAGAATATCCTATTTAGAAACAAAAGATGTACATGCACTTAAGGGCAACAGATCCTGATTATATTGATAGAATTGAAAAGGGTCTATATCAACCAAGAAAATTGGTACCTGCAAAGACTATGGATGGAATGTTGATGGCTAAGCATTTTGAAGTTGCACCTAAGAGTGACTATACTGCTAAAGACAAGTTACAAGTGTTACAGGATTTTAAGGTGATGGACATAATCTAAAATGGTCTAGATAAAAATAAGTTCACAAGTATAAACAATTGCAGTTCATCAAAACAAATATGGGATACCATCAAGGTTCTATGTGAGGGAACATATCAAGTACGAAATAATAAAAGGTTATTGTTAACTTAATATGAATTCTTTGAAGCAAAGCCTGGTGAGCCAATAACATCAATTTATGATAGATTTAATGCTTTGTTGAATGACCTGAGAATTCTTGGAAAGTCATATGACAATAAAGATGACAATACCAAATTCACGAGGGCTCTTCCACCAAGCTGAGATCCTAAAACAACCATTGTAAGGGAAGCTCATGATATGGAAACTCTCACATTGGATAGGCTCTACTAAAATCTGAAAACATATGAACTAGAAGTAGAGCAAAGGCAGAAGATTCATGACTAGGACAAGGGAGCTGCACTAATGGTTGAGACTAAGATGTCTCATGATGAAACCTATTCTGCAAGTTCTGATAAAGAAGAACCTAAATCTGACATTGATGATTACATGGAATTTATGGCCTTCATGGTGAAGCTATTCAAGAAATTCAGAGCTGATAAGAATAAGAGGAAGTCATCAAGAAAACCTAACTTAAAGAGAAAAGGTTAAACTGTGACATTTGACAAGAAGAAGATTAGATGTTATACTTGATAGGCTTGAGCACTTTGCTAATGAGTGCAAGAAGCCTAGAACAACTGAAAGATCTAGGGATAAAAAATATGGGAAATCAAAGAATGACCTTGCTGACAAGAAATATAAATCAAAGAGCAAGGCTTTGTTTAGTGATGGTAAGGACTGGGCTGACAGTGATTCTGATGAAGAGATTGTGAAATTTTCCTTGATGGCTCAAACTGAAGAGACAAGTGATTCTCCTAAGATATGTGTTGTCCTAATTAGATAGTCTAGAACTTGTAGAAGGGGGATTGAATACAAGTTCTTTAAACTCTTTTGAATTCTTAACTAGCTGAAAGTAAAGAACAAGACAAATCTGCAAAACAATTGCTTTTTATTGATTAAGAATTGAATACAAATTCTAACAATCACAAGTCGATTGTTAGCTTCAATTTCCGTATTGTGTATATGTAAATCAATGAAATTGTACAACTTCTTATATCTCTATAAACTCAATTACAACTTCTTATTCTGAATTGATAATTAAGCTTCTAATCATATTCGATAATATATTTCTATTTACAAATTGAATAGTTACATTAATTCAAAAGAAACACTTTCGATATATTTCCTAACAAACTTTGTCTTCAACACAACTTATTTTTCCATGCTAAAATCAACTTCTATTTGAATTAGAACTCTTCACTGTATCAGGGAATAATCTTCACTTTTGTCTCTTACAGCGTCAATAATAGTCTCCGACAGCATAATGTTTAGTCTCTGACAACACAAATCTTAGTCTCTGACAGGCTAATCTTTAGTCTTCGATAGACTAATTCTTAGTCTCCAATATGCTTGACTAACTTCAACGTATCTTCAGTCTCTAGCAGTTAGTCCCTGATAGATTAAACATAATCCCTGACTTTGTTGAATCCTCTAATGTAGTTTTGGTAGTCTTTCACTGTTACGAATTATAACATTTGATGATGATGTACAAGCTTAGAATTGTTAGATTTATAATTGTACAAGTATCTGCAATAGTGCACTATGAGAAACTACTATCAGAGATTGCAGATAAGCATTAGAGACTACAAGGAATGCATTTGGAGAATTCAACAAAAGTCAAAGTTGGTCAAGAAAAATTAGCCAATCGGAGAGTAAGAGTTGGAGACTAACATTTAGCCTATCGGAGACTACGAGTCGGAGACTACAATTTTAGCCTGTCGGAGACTAAGGTTTGATCTATCAAAGACTAATGTTGAAGCTACCCAAGACTAAGGCAAAGACTCTGTATTGCATTGAAGTAGCCTTGAAAAGATTTGACCGTCGCCAAAGTTATTTGGCTAACGCCAAACTCAACATTACTCAATGCCAAAGTCATTTTAACTGTCGCCAAAGTCATTTACCTATTGCCAAAGTCATCAAGCAAATCAACAAAAATGTCAAACTCAAAATGACTATCGCCAAAGTCGTTGGGCAAATTAATAACACCACCAAACTCAAAATGACTATCGCCAAAGTCGTCGGGCAAATCAACAACACCGCCAAACTTAGAATAACTATCGCCAAAGTCATCAGGAAATTCTTTATCGCTGAAGTCAAGTGAAGTCCAAAATTTCTCATTGCCAAAGTCGTCGGGTAATTTACACTAGTGCCAAAGTGCTCGGGCATCAGTGGATAAAATGTGAAGTTGCTGAGCATACAGTGCATTAGTTTTAACATATTTTTGCTCTTAAGGATAGACTAGCTCCACTTTCCCATCAACTATTATCTCCACAGGGGTTAGAAAGTGAGCAGTCTTCATGCCATCTCCCAATAGCTTAGGTTGTCCTGGTTAAGTAGTCTTCTTCTTCTTAGGTTCTTTAACCAGGATACCTTTGCCTTCATCCTTTTTAATTGGGACTGTTGTAGTAGGAGCTTCAACTTTAGCTTGAATACTAGTCTTAATGGTTATCTCCTTATTAGATTTTTGAATTCTGTCAAGCTCAGCTAGTAAGCTATTTAAGCTTGAATCCTCAGTTACAACTCTCCCCTTGCCTAGATCTTAAACTTCACTTTTTACCTAACTACTCTCCCCCTTTTTGACATCAGCAACCTTAGAGTGAGGAGAAGAAGTAGCCAGATAAGGTATGACTTGGAGAAGAAGTTGTTTGAGGCCTTGAATGTCATCTGAGAGTTTGGATTGAGAAAGAAAAATGGACTGAATAGTAGATTCAAGGACTTGAAGGCGTTTCTAAGTCTTGGACTGCTCTTGAAGTTTCATGTCTATAGAGTTGAGCATCCTCTTGGGAAAGTGACTTTCATAACACTTTTGCATCTTTTCTACTTCTAGTTCCATCCTACTTTCAACATTCTGTAGGGCAGTCTTGAGACCATTGATCAGGAAGTGGTAGATCTTCATATTCCTTTTGTCTGATTTGATCAATTCCTCATAGACTTCTCCTTGAGTGAAATCAATTTCACGAGACCCTAAAGTGGTCTAATAGTCTTGTCTTAGTTGAGAACTATATTCCTTTTATCTAATTTGATCAATTCCTTTTGGATTTGACTTCTGAATTTCTGAATTTAGTTGAGAACTTTATGGAATAACAACAAGTAGCCATTCCAAATCTTTAAAAGATCTCATTTCTAGACTTAGCTTATTTAGGTGCATAATATCTCCATCTTTTTGATTGATCTTGAGATACTCCTTGCCATCTTTATTCTTCTCAATATCAATGACCTCAACAGTCTTCTTGAAAGCTTCTTTAATCTGAGATGTGTTGGCTATACTAATTCTAGATGTTTAAGCTTCAAATCTAGTCACTAAGGCATCTTGTTGATCTTTTGGAATTTGGCTTTCTAAAGTCTGAGCTTCACTTCTTACTAATTGTCTTCTTCCCAGCCTTCTCAATCTCTTTATTCCTTTTACTTGTTTTAGCAAACTTCCTATCTTTGGACTTCTTTGCTGCTGCTTTCTTTTCTTCTTCCTCTTTCTCCCTTTTTGCTGCCATCTGTTCTTTCCTTTGAAGTTGTTGAGCATATAATGCATCAATTTCAACTAGCTTTTATTCTTGAGGATATACTAGCTCCATTTTCCCATCGACTATTATTTTCACTAGTGTTGTAAAGTGTGCAGTCTTCATGGCATCTCCCAATACCTTAGGTTGTCTTGGTTGAGTAGTCTTCTTCTTTTTAGGTTCAACCACAATACCTTTGCCTTTATCCTTTTTAATTAGGGATGTTGTAGTAGGAGCTTCAACTTTAGCTTGAATATTAGATTTGATGGCTGCATCAATCTCCTTGTTGGTTCTTTGAAATCTTTCAAGATCAGCCATCAAGCTATTTAAGCTTGTATCCTCAATGACAATTCTCCCCTGCCTTGATCTTGAACTTCACTCCTTGCCTGACTACTCTCCCCCTTTGTGACATCAGCATCCTTAGGGCGAGGAGAAGAAATAGTCAGAGAAGGTATGACTTGGAGAAAAAGTTGTTTGAGACCTTGAATGTCATCTGAGAGTTTGGATTCAGAAAGCAAAATAGACTGAACAGTAGACTCAAGAGCTTGAAGGCACTTTTCAGTGTTGGACTGCTCTCGAAGTTTTATGTCTATTGAGTTGAGCATCCTCTTGGGAAGGTGATCTTCATAACACTTTCGCATCTTTTCTACTTCCAATTCCATCCTGGTTTCGACATTCTGTAGTGCAGTCTTCAGACCATTAATCAGGAAGTGCTGGAGCTTCATATTCCTTTTGTTAGATTTGATCAATTCCTCATAGACTTCTCCTGGAGTGAGATGAACTGCACGAGACCCTAAAGTGGTCAAATAGTATTATCTTAGTTGTTCAGATGCCTCATCCAAAGTGTTTGTGAAGCTTGTATTCGGCCAAGCATCCGCATTCTCTTCAGTTTCCTCTACAGCCTCAAGTTCACTTGTAGTTTGTGTCTTCAATGCTGATAGTCTATCTTGATGCTATTGAAGAACATATAGGACTTCAAAGTCTTCATTGGACATATCAGCTAACATTTGAAGTGTTGTATCCCCTGGCTGAGAGCTTCTCTTATTATCTCCTATTGTTTGATTTGTAGGAGTAGAAAATAATTGAGCTTCATTGGAGGAGGATGTGGCAACAGGTTTAAGAAATTCACCTATTGAAAAGATAGATTTCTCTCTTTTATTTTCTTCAAGGATCTCATCCTTGCTCATACCCTCTCATTTTTCCTAGAGTTGGACATCCAAACACTCTGTCTCTCCTTTTTTCCAAGCTTACTAAATTTTGACTCTCTTCTTTTTTACTCATCTATCCTTTTTCTAGGTCAGGAGTCTGACTCTCACTAACTATTCTCTCCACCTCACTCATTTGAGAAATTCACTCAGACCTAAAGAAAGAGGAGCTAAGGAAGAATTATCCATGGCACCAAGGAGAGAGGGTATCCTTAATAGTGATGTGGTTAGGGTTCTCTCCAAGGTAAGTCTTTGAGCCATGGGGTGAAGAATCTGTTTTCCCAGTGAGATGACCTAGAACTTGTAGAAGGGGGGTTGAATACAAGTTCTCACAACTTTTTCGATTTCTTGTTCTTTAAGAAATTAAACTTTTCTGCGGAATATAAAGAACAAGATCAAAACTTTATAAACAATTACTTTTATTGATTTAACAATTGATTACAAGTTTTCTAACAATCAAGACAAGCTTTGATCGTCAGCTTCTATTCTGTATATTTAGAGATAATACAACCCTCTCAATTCTATACAGCTTCGTATTCCCTTCTATAATTTTATAATTACAGCTTCTAACTAAGTTACCAAAAACCTAGCTTCCTAATTCAAATCAAATACAATCTTTCCAATTGAAAGATTTCTAACAAGTTTCCTTGTCAGCTACGTCTTCAACAAAGTCTACGTGTTCATGGAAGACTTTCCTTCTTTGATTTGAACTTTAATTCCATCAGTGATTAAGTCTTCGACTAATCTCCGATAGCTTTTTTAATTAGTCCCTGATCACTTCGAGTAATCTCCGATGCTTTACAACGTGTAATCTCTGATGCTTTACTTCGTGTAATCTCCGATGCTTTGGCTTTAGTCTCTGGTGATGTCAGCTTTTAATCTCCGAGGTATTGTTTTAATCTCTGATGACGTCAGCATTAATCTCTGACTCTTTAGTTACAATCCCCGATGACGTAAGCTTTAATCTCCGATGACCAATCCTTCAATCTCTGATGAACAAAACATTTTAATCTCCGATGAAGGATTCTTCAATCTCCGATGGGCAAAGTCCAATCTCTGATGAACAAAACTTTAATCTCTGGTGGACTTTTCCCTTAATCTCCGACAAGCCAAAATCAATCTCCGAAGGACTAATTAATTTAAACAACTTGTTGAACAAACTCAACAAGTATTCCAGCAGTACATACAAATGAAATAAATCTATCTCTTTATTATAATGACTAATTTACAAACAAGAGATACTACTGCTAGCTACAAAACTAAAGTGTTACAAACCAACACTTTTCTGTACATTTGTATTCCTAAGTATTCTAAAGACAATCATCATCAAATGTTCATAAAACCTAACAGAATCATAGCATGAGAACTTACTGCACTTGTACTTTGAACAAGTGGTTCTTATGTGTCAGTCTTCGATGAGATACAAGCATTAGTCCCTAGTGAAGAACTAGTCTCTAGTCCAACCAGTCCATTTGAGAACTAGTCTCTGATGGTTTTGCTTGATCTATCCTGGGTATTGGCTCTTCTTGGAAAACATCAAAAAGATTTGAACCTTGAGGTTCTGATGAATCAAGAGTAGGAGAAGGAGGAGAAAGTGTAGATTGGAGTGTTGACTGCTCCTCATGAATTAAAATTTGAGAAGCATCAAGTTGAGTTGGCTCAGTGTGTGCACTCCTAGTGTCACTCTTTCTTTTAACTCTCCTCGCATATTGGCTTATCCCCTATTTTTGTACAGAGAATTATGTAGACTTTTTACATGTTGTTCTTGGTTGGGAACTGTTTTCAATGGCAACATCCTTTTGGAAGGATATTTACAGTCTGCTGCTATCCCTTTGAACCTTCATTGCCTTTTGAGAGGTAATAGATTGCTTTTGGCTAAGGGTAATTAAAGTCTTCTTTCTCTGAGGAGCCACCTCAGCTTCTTTTGCTCCCTCGACCTCATTGCCACCCTCATTTGTTTTTCTTTTTATGGGAAATTTTGTGGCTTTCTTTGTTTTTGCAACCACAGTCTTTTGAGAGACTATGGAGGGGGCTGAAGATTGTTGTTGTGAAGATGTTGGAGGATCAGTTGGGTTTCTGGTTTGTTGCTCATGATCCTCAAAGAAAGACAAAGAATAAAGATTAGGAAGCCTAGCTATGAGAAGTGATCTTATAGTAGGAGGATAAGAGATAGGAACCTTTACCTTTCTAGTTTTCCTTTTTATATCAGAGAAGATCCTCTTGCTTTGCATCACTGTTGGCACAACTTTCATACTAGTGATATTTATATTAGGAATTAAATGATTAATAATCATCATTAAAAACCTAGCATAATAAATTTTGCTTCTATCACTAGTTTTAAGTTTAGCCGTTAATCTTTTTAGAATCAATAACCCTAAATTTATGTGCCTATTATACAAAACACAGTATGCAATTTGTTGTGTTAGTGTAGTGATGACATCATAACCACTGCATTTTGAAGTGAATGCCTTCATGTTAATGTCGAAAAATAGTGACCACTCCAATCTAAGGTGAGGCCTAGTTATTGAACCTATAGACGTAATTTCTTCATCATAATGTGATGTAGGGTGTTTAAGCCTACAACGTCAGATAAACTAAATCAACTTGTTGATGTACACACAAGAAGTCAATTTAGGGTTCTCGAACGAATCACACGCTCAAGGCTATTCGAATCACACGAACAGGGTCTTGTTTATATCACACAAACAATAAGAAATTACAGAATACTTCTGAATTTTTATTAATCAAAATCTAGATGCCTTAACGTACAACATAAGCAACTATTTATAAGTTGTGATTACAAACCTAATCCTAATTGGAAAGAATAACATATTGGTAAGAAATCTAATCCAATAAGGAAAGATAACAAACCTATTAAAACTAGGAAACAAATACAAAAAAAATGCGAAAATAAATAAAATACACGAAAATTAATAACTGAAACTGTCAGTGGATAATTAAGCTATTGGAGACTAATTATCCCCTGATGATCAAATTATACTATCGGAGACTAACTATCCCCTGACAAGCAAATTATACTGTTGGAGACTAGCTATCCCCTGATGGGTAAGTGAGCTATAGGAGACTAACATCCCCTGATGGTCATAGTCTCTGATGCTGTAATGTATTTCCTGACGCCCATAGTCTCCGATGTTATAAAGTATCCCCTGATACTTTCTTAGCCAAACCTCGCTAAGCTTCAAACATGTTTGGCTCTAGTTTTGAAAGCAAAGTAATAACAGAATTATAAGCACCTTGTAAAGGATCAAAACACAGCTTTGGCCAAGTCCAGGTTTCAATTCCTTCATCATAGTTCACCAAACATAGTCCTAAAGCTTTTAACTCCTCAAGCTTCAAACATGCCGCATTTGACAAGCTCACGGCAAATCTCTTAGCCCTTGATCTAGTAACTAGACCCCGAAGCCTTAACTCAGCATCAACATTTGATCCATGTACAACTTCTACTTCCGAATCAGGTTCGTTACAATTCATGCCCACATCATAATGCAAGTTCCAAAACATAGCAAAAATTTCCTCATCAGAGGCAGGAGCATCATATGTATCATGAATAGGCAAGTTTAAAGCTTTTTTAACTACTTCATAGGTAATATTATAAGAGACATTATCATAATTAAAGGTTACCACATGAAAGTCATCACTCTCATCCTGAATGATAGCAGTAGACCACATGACAGTGATGATGTCCGCGGCCTGAGTGGAAGCTTCGTAAATGGCATACGACAGAGTTGAAGCTTTGAGAAAATCCACGAATGGATGGTATTGTGCTTCAAACTCATTCTTGTCGGAAACTCCAGCGTGATTGGTTTCAATGAAATCGAAGTCGCCGAACTTGAAACATACTGTCTTGGATGCCATTGTTGATACCTGTGAAAAACTCGCAAAGATTCTTTGCAAAAGGTTAGATCAGACATATATTATAGAGAGAGAGAGATAGAGAGTTCTTTGATTTGAATAGAATTGCAATAGAATTTGATTTTAGCCCTTACTGGAGTTTAAAAACGTTTGCAATTCTATAGATAATGATTGGCTTTTTAGAGATTAAGAATAAGGTTAATTACTCTTTTGCCTTACTAAAGTAAGTTATCAGAGATTATCTTAGTCTCTTACCCCATCACTCTTAGTGATTAAGTTAAGTTAGTCTCCGATAGTTCAATTTTGACTTGTTGGAGACTAGTGAAACATAATTATCAGAGACTAATTTGGTCTCTTACTTGAATTTTCTCTCAGAGACTAAGTTGAGCCAGTCTTCGATAGTTCAATTTGACTTGTCAGAGACTGCATTTTGAACACAAATAAGAAGTAATATCTCATCACTTCTATTCTTCAGTCTCTGTGATCCATTGGGTTCGTTGGGTGATGGTAATTCTGATGCAATTTTGAAAAATATGATTAGTCTCGCATTGAAGGATATAAGTTTGGATTTTTTTCCATTGATACTTATGGTGGACATTGGTTAGGAAATTCTACAAGGGTTGCAATGACTTTAATCACTAACGAAGTATTAAAGTTATGAAAAACCTATATCAGGGGATAAACCTGCGTCAGGAGATAAACTGACATCATCGGAGGATAATGTGATATCAGTGTCAAGGGATAAGCTAGACTGGCGTCATCGGAGGATAACGTGATGTCAGCGTCAAGGGATATCTAACTCGTCAGGGGATATTTATCCACTGACGAATGTAGCGTAGTTTAGCATCGTCGGAGGATAATGTGACATCTTCATTAGGGGATATTTATCCACAGACGAATGCAACGTAGTTTAGTGATTTTATGTATTTGTTTCCTAATAGTAATAGGTTTGTTTTCTTTCCATCATTGGATTAGATTTATTTCCAGCATATATTTCCTTCTATTATAGAATTCTTTCCAAAGTAGAATAGGGTTTTATCTCAACTTATAAATAGATGATTATATTGTACGTTGAAAAGACAGATCTTGATATAATAATAATTCCGTGAGTTTCTTTTAGAACTTGCATGTAATACCCCAGATTTAGGTAATTACCATTATAACATTAAGACTGTTAATAAATAAATTTTTATCAAATTTATTTGTGTGTATAAGAAATTATTTCTTCATAAATACTAAAAGAAATAATTTTTAGTCTTATCTGAATTAATTTATGTGGTAATATAAAATTATTACTATTTTTTTTTTAGTTAAGTTTTGGTATAAGATATCACCGAAGCTAACTTATGTGATAGTACTATGAATTGTTACTATTTGATATTACGGAAAGAAGGCTGAGTAATGACTCCGTAATGAGTAAGCATTACAGGTGTTAAGGTTCTCTTCAATGAGTAAGTATATTAAGAGATGAGTCACTAGTAGGATGTACTACCATTTGACACCTATTAGTAACTACTTACGTGTAACCGTAATTGTTAGCATATTGTAGTAATTTAGTAGATTTCAAGTCCGATGTTAATCTAGGTAAGAAATATCTCAGATATTTCCATATTCCTAGCGCCTATATAAGGAGAACTTCTACTATTCATTTTCCTCACAACACTCTCAAACACACAAACTCCCTAAACCTATGATAATATTCCTATCGCTTGTTCTGTAGTATCGGAAGCTTGCCAGGTAAATATTAAGAGCTCAAGCTATTCGTTTTCATTATTTAGTCGTTTAGCTTAAACAGAATGTTAGGTTTTATAAAATTTGATGATGATTGTCTTTAGATTACTTAGATATACAAATGTATAGAAAGTGTTAATTAGTAACACTGAAGTTTTGTAACCAGTAGTTATCTCTTTGGTTGTAATTCGTTTATTCTTTGTAAAGAGATAGATTTATTCTTTAATTGTAAGTAACTGCTGGAAAGTTGTATCAAAGCTTCTACAAGTCAAAATGTGTATTTGATCCGTCGGAGATTACAAAAAGGCTTATCGGAGACTAAGGTAACACTTGTCAGAGAGTAAGGATTTTGCCTATCGGAGACTACGGCTTACGTCATCGGGGACTAAAGATAAAGCGTCAGAGACTAATGCTTACGTCATCAGAGACTAAGCTTAGTGCATCAGAGACTAAGCTGACATCATCGGAGACTAAGTCTAGAGCATCAGAGACTAAGCTGACGTCATCAGAGACTAAGCCTAAAGCATCGGAGACTACACAACCTGATCAAAGACTAAAAGACCAGAGACTAAACGATCAGGGACTAAAGACTGAAGCTGTCAAGGACTAGTCGTGACTTATTTCCTGATGAGATACAGAGTTCAAATTGAATACGGAATGTCTTCCACGTAGATCAAGATATTATTGAAGACGTAGCTGGTAAGGAAACTAACCAGAAATCTATTCCTAATCAAAAAGGAAAGATTATGTTTGATTCGTATAAGGAAGCTGAATCATTATTGATTTAGAATAGAAAACTGAGTAATTCAGTTTTAGAAGCTGTAATTAGGTTTTATAGAATTGTAATTCGAAACTGTATAAAATGCATAGTTTTGTATCTTTACTATACAGAAAAGAAAAGAAGCTAATGATCATATTGTTATGATTGTTAGAATTTGTAATCAATTGTTAAAATCAATAAAAGCAATTGTTTATAAATTGATTTGAGTTCTTGTTCTTTATATTCCGCAAGAAAAGTTAATTTCTTAAAGAACAAGTAACCGAAAATAATTCAAAGAACTTGTATTCAACCCCCCTTCTACAAGTTCTCGGCTATCTCACTGGGAAAACAATTTGTATGAGAACCTTTAATTGAATTTATTCATTTAACGCGTTTCAAGAGATGGTCAATGATGAAGCAAGCAGCTCTAGCATAATGGCTTATGCAGGAAGTCGTGATGGTTGAACCAGGATTCCAATTCTGAAACGAGAAGAATATCCTATATGGAAGCAAAAGATGTACATGCACTTGAGAGCAACAGATCCAGATTATATTGATAGGATTGAGAAGGGTCCGTATCTACCTAGGAAATTTATTCCTGCTAAAACTATTGAAGGATCTGTTGTGGCTGAACACTTTGAACTTGCTCCTGAAACTGACTATACAAACGAAGACAAGTTGCAAGTGTTAAAAGATGCTAAGGTTATGAACATACTCTACAATGGTATTGACAAAAATATGTTCACAAGCATTATCAACTACACAACATCTAAGCAAATATGGGACACCATCAAAGTCCTGTGTAAAGGGACTGACCATGTCCGAAAGAACAAAATGTCATTGTTGACACAACAATATGAGTTCTTTCAAGCAAAGCCTGGTGAACCAATAACGTCAATTTATGACAGGTTCAATACTTTGCTCAATGACTTGAAGATAGTTGGAAAGTCCTATGATGATGAGGATGTGTTAGAGATAAATGATGATGGTGATGATTATGTAATAAATTGTGCAACTGTAAATACTTGAGGTATTTTATAAACCTTAAGATAAGCATAAGTTTTGCATCCACTGATAATAATCTTATTAATCAGTGGATGGTCGATCTCTTCACAAGACAAGTCAGAAAACAGAAACAATCAAAGGACTTGACAAAGTGAAGAAGAATATCTGATGCTACTTGTAAACAGTCAAAGTATTCCGCACATCAGAAACTCTAAACAAAGTTATGTTGATTAAGTTCCATCAGGGGGAACCCATCAGGGGGAACGCATCAGGGGGAACTGTTAGTGCAATATCAGCACAGGTGTTTGTAGAAGGGGGGGGGGGGATGAATACAAACACCTGAAACTTTTTGCACTTAAACACATAAGGCTTACTGAAAACCAGTTGTAACAAACAGAAAAACTATATGAAATGAACACGCAGATTCAAGTTAAAATAGTTATATTATAACTCGAGGTTTTTCTGGAAATCTGTATAATCACAAATGTGATTTACAGCTACAAATTCTGTGAATAAAGTTCACAGCTTCTCACACTCACTAGCTTCTAATATTCTTTGAAATATCTCTCACAAGATCTATTGCAAAGCTTCTCTCTAGTGTTTTTGTGCTTCAGTGCTTGTTTGATCTGTTGGATAGATTCAATCAATCGTTATATTTGTAATGAGAGCTCCGTTGCTTATATATAAATCAGTGGGATGAAATCACGTTCTTGAGACGTGCTTCTCTTCTCAACTTAGCTGCAAGTATGTCACATCTAAACATTATGTGTCAGACTGCTACATGCTTTGTTGCTACTTTTCTTCCCCTGATCTGTGTGCATTTAATGCGTGAGAGTTCTCATTGGACCATGAACAAACTTCAAGAAATATCTTTCCAGTTAATATTTCTTGCTTTTGTAACACGTTACGTTGATTTCTGTGTAAGAACTGATGACGGGTGTATGCTGTCACAACGATCCACTGACTGCCAGCCCTGATAGACTTTGATCAGTGCTTCTGGATCCGCTGATGCTTATTAACTGGATCAGGGCTTCGATCTTCACTTGAGTTATACTCAGTGCTTCTTAAACCTGATGGTTATAGCTGACGGCATACACTGATGGCTTCCACTGATGTCATGTTGGTCATTCTCCCTGACAGGTTACCCTAATGGGTTTGCCTGACACTGATATGTCCCGAAGTGTTTCACTGATGGATTGGTCTCGTCATACCCTGACAAGTTCCCCTGACGGGTTCCCCCTAATGGGTTCCCCTGACAAGTTCCCCTGACGGGTTCCCCCTGATGGGTTCCCCCTGATGGGACTTAATCAACGTAACTTTGATTTACAATTTCTAATGTGCAGAATACTTCGTTTGCTTACAAGTAGCATCAGACATTCTTCTTCACTTTGTCAAGTCCTTTGAATGTTCCTGTTTTCTGACTTGTCTTGTGAAGTTATTAACTATCCATTGATGAATAAATTTATCATCAGTGGATGCAAAACTTGTGCTGATCTTAAGGTTTATAAAATACCTCAAGTATTTACAGTTGCACAATTTATTACATAATCATCATCATCATCATTTATCTCTAACAATCTCCCCCTATTTATGTTTATCAATTTGATAACCATAAATCCCTAGATACACTGATGATGATGTCAAAACCAATACTAAATACATGAAAGAATTTTGAATGAATTAAAAAAAATATTTCTGTACAAGTATAACCTACATCTATTACAAAAAGAATGTTGTATTTAGACATCAGAACCACTTTTCCTTTTTGCTGAGACAAAGGGCAATGGATGACTTGATTCAATAGGTTGAGAGTCACTTCCAAGGCCTTGTCTTCTTTGTTCTGGATTTTGATCAGGAATTTTGAGTCTGTTGTCTACTGCTCTCGTCTCCAGCTGCTCTAGTTCCTTTTGAAGAAGCTTTCTGAAGTTGACTATGTTGACATTTCTGCTTGATTCCAAAGCTTCAAGGACAGTCTTGATTTCTTGAATATTGGCTGCAGCAAGTTGTGACCAGTAAAAGGTAATGATTCCCCCCTTTTTATTTTTGAATTGAACTCCCATGGGGCTGATGATCATTTTAGGATAAACTTTGAATCATTTTACTGGTGGCACATCCCTTATTGCAGTGTTCCTATCATCAGCTCTGGTTTCTTCGATCTCCTTCAATACTCTCTAAATCAGCAGGACTCTGAATTTGATGACATGTTCGTTTTTATGATTTGCAATTTGACTCAGAACATGCATCGCTTCCTCCAGGCTTAGGCCATCAACCTCTTTAATCCTTATACTCTTCTCCCACCCATCAGTGGATTTATAAAATAGCTTTAGTGGACTTTCCAATGCTGTGGGCAGGCTTCTTTCATTGTTGATAGCACCCCTCAGCCTGTCGATTATCCCCCTTAAGTCTTTATTAGCCTGAGAGGATTTTGGAATCAGGTTTAGAACCAGTCCTAATTGCTCAGCATCTATTCTCCTGAACCAGTCCATTGCCACATTGAATTCTGACCCATTCTTTAATTGAACTGTAATCAGCTGATCTTTTCTATTGTTGAACCTGACATCTATGCTTTTTATTGAGAACATAAATGTCAGGTTTTTGCGCCTTTCTTCTCTGAGAAATTCAGCTAGAGTGGGTGGACCATATTCTTTGGTATCAGGAGATGGTGCTTTGTCCTTGGCATCTTCTGACTTCTTTGAAGTGGCATCAGGGTCTTTAGATTTATCTTGATTTTTATCCCCTGATGCACTTCTAGGGTTCTGTAATCTTCTAGGTTGAGGTCTCCTGGAGGTCCTTGGCTTGACATTCTTCTTCTTCTTCATTTCTTCCTCCTGTTCCTTTGCCATTTCCCTTTCTTCTTCTTCTTGAAGTTGCTGTGTATAGAGTGCATCAGCTTCTACAAACTTTTTATCCTGGGGAAAGACCAGCTCCACTTTCCCATCAATTACAACTTCAACAGGTTTTGGAAAGTGGGTTGTCTTCATGGCATCTCCAAGTAGCTTAGGCCCTGATTGAGTGTTGGATTTCTTCTTGGGTTCCTCAATCAGGATGCCTTTGCCTTTGTCCTTGTTATTTGGAGCAGGAACAGGAGTAGTCACATCCCTTGATGGTTGGCTTGATTTCTCAGCAACATCCCCTGACGACTGCTTGGTTGAATTCTCCCCCTTTTTAACAGCATAATCAGTGGGAGTTGAGAGTCGGGATGTGACTTGAAGAAGTTGTTGCATTGTGTCAGCCATGGATTGGTGCAGAGTATCCATGCTGTTCATTTGAGTAGAAAGATCAGTAAGCTTGTGTTCAACATTGTCAACTTGTTTCTTCATCCGGGGTAGAGTATGGTTGGTGACCAAGGAGTTGACAACTTGTTGTATATTCTGGAACTTTGTGGAAAAATGTGTATACAATTTTTGGTTTTCTATATCTATGGACTGACCAATCATGATCTGTGACTTTAACACTTTGATCAAGACTGGATCAGTGGTCCTAGCTAACTCCTGCTTCAATAACTGTACAGTATCAGACATTTGATTCTGTCTAAAGTATAAATCAACTCCGATGAACTGGGAAAAATCATCTTGTGGAGCATCATCTTCATCACTTGCAGAAGAAGAAGTAATATTTACAGTATCATTGTTTTCTCTCTGTTCTTTATTTACAAGGATCTCATCCTTATCTCTCTCATCCTCTCCTTTTTCTTTGCCATCTAAGGCATCACTAATATTCTCTCCTTTTTCTTTGCCTACTAAGGCAGTACTCTCTTGCTCTCCTTTTGCCAAAGTCCTCTCAGGGGTTTGACTTTGCCTCTCTGCACTAAGTATTTTCTCATTCTCACTCAAAATTGTCCTAGAGGGGCTCCTATGGGCTTGGAAATCATCAACTGTGACCAGTTCAAGTGAAGTATTTACAGATTCTGGTTCAACAGTTGTGATAGGAGAAGGAGAAGAAATAAAGTGTGTATGTATAATTGGAGAGTTATAGGTTTCTATAGAGGAAATATATACAATTGGGGGTACATAAAGAGTTATGGTTGTAGTATGTACAGTGGAATTTATGTCCCCTGCTTGATCACCAATGTTTGTATCAAGTAAAAATGAATCAGCCATGTGAGAATAGTGACTGTCAAACACTGTGTCAGAGAGTGTTGGCTCCTCCACGAATTGAGAATGTGGAGAATCTGATTGTATGGCACTTAATGTTTGTGTCATTATATCTGAAGAAATTTAAAGAACAGAGAAAGAAGGAAGTGGTGTAGATGGGAGTGTTGGCTGAATCACTGAACGAGGAGGTGATTCATCAAAAGATGCTGTAGAAGAATGCTTCTGAACTACAACATCTTGAGTAGTGTGTGCACTCACTGTGTCAGATATCTGCAAGTGGCTCTCAGAGACCCTGATGGTAGGTTCATCAGTGTCTATGGTCAGTGTATGTGCCTCACTCAATTGTGTCCTTGGTTGAGGACTATTTTCAATAACTAATCCCTTTTGAGAGGAACTAGATAGAAATATGTTTAATTCCTTATCAAAGGCTATATCCTGTTGAGAGGATACGCCCTGGTCAGGTTGTTGGGTAACACTCGTGGCTCCCTTCTTCTTCTTCAATATTCTCCTATAGCCAAGCACTCTCTCTCCTTGCTCCCCCTCAGTTGATGTGGTAACTTCACTGGGTTTTCTTTTAATCCTAACAGTCTTTTGGGAGACTGTGGTTTGGGTTATTGAGAGTGGTTGTGAAGAAATTGGTTGTTCTACTTGGGTAGGTAGAGAGGTGGTTGTTTTCTCTGCCATAGTATATGAAGGTGAAGAATGTACAGTGTGAGAGGTAGAAGATGTAGAATTTACTACCTGTATCATATGCGTTGGGAGAGCAAATGATTCAGTTGTATATGATTTCTTCAGTATTTCTGCAAACAATTTCTTTGTTTGCTTGTATGTCAGTACAGATATATCATTCTCAAAAGAAAGATTAGTAATTTGATCTTTAATAATCATGTACAAAAATCTAGCATAATATATTTCAGATTTCCTATCATTTACATTACCTAATTTATTTACAAGATCATCAAAACTAATTTTACCTATATTTATATTTACATTTTTAACTATTGCATATGCTATTTTCAAAGTTAAAGAGGTAATAACCTCAAAGTTAGAACACTTACCTGAGAATGCCTTGGTGATTGTATCAAACAGGCAAGAGATCTCCCGCTTAACATTCACCATTTTGAGATCTTTGAACTTTAACACTGCGTTGGGAGCAGCATTATAGCCCAATTCTCTCAAGAAATCCAGTAGGTCGGCATCACTGGGTGCATCCACCAGATCTTGAGTAGGTAACCCCAAAACAGAGTTAAGTCTGGAAGGAGTTATTTTCCCTTTTTCAGACGGAACTTTGAATGAGATACCCTTGACCACATCCGGCTTGGTGGTGGAGTACATAAATTTAGCACTGGTCCACAGTTGTGACAGTGCCTCCCCCGACATTTCTTCATCGGTAAAGATGGCTTTACTATACTCAGATTTGAGCAGATAGTTCATCATTGGTTTAAAGCAATCACTTACCTCATCAATGCCAAAGAAGCCCACAAAGTTTGTGGATGGGACTGTCAAGTTCCTCTGAATTTGTTGACGTGCCATGGATGCTTTGAAGATTTGAGATTCTAAGGTTTCTGTAAAGTCGAGAGAAAAAGAACTCTAGCAAATATCAGGTTTAGATAAGTGTTTGAGAGTTTCAAAAATTAGGAGAGATAGGGTATTAATACTCGCCTAAAGACGTTTGAAAACTTCCCCTGAAAACACGCTATCAGGGAGTCAGTTCAGTTTCTGTGATGACACGTCATCAGTGAGAGAAGAATTCAATGATGAGTTGTCATCACTTAACTGACCTAGAAACCCGATGCAAAAAAAATTTAAAATTACCCTGATGATTTACTGTATGTACATACCCTGACCCTGATGCACAAGACGGACACCCTGATCCTGACAAACGAGTTGAGTACCCTGACCTTGACGAGAGATCCGGACACCCTAACCCTGACGCACAGGTAGGAGACCCTGACACTGACGCACAGGTAGGAGACCCTGACCCTGACAAACAGGTAGGATACCCTGCCCCTGACGAGAGATCCGGACGCCCTGACCCTGATGCACAGGTAGGAGACCCTGAGCCTGACGAACAAGCCGGACACCCTGACCCTGATGCGTCCTTAAGGAAGCCCTGACCCTGATGCATCAGACAAAACAGAAACAAAACAGCAAAATGCAGAATATACAAGTGTATACATATTTACAATTTGAACATATATAACCACATATCAATTTGATTTTATTAAGAACTTAGAGATACCAAATTAGGAGTTTGACTATGACCCTGACGCATAATTCACCATTCCCAGCTCTCCCACAAGATTTGAAAAAGTGGCTTCATCAAGAGCTTTGGTGAATATGTCTACCAGTTGCTGATTTGAAGGTACGAACTGTAATTCAATATTCCCATTCATAACATGTTCCCTGATAAAATGATATCTGATTTCTATATGCTTGGTTCTGGAATGTTGTATTGGATTTTCAACAATGGCAATGACACTTGTGTTGTCACACCTTATTGGAATCTTGGAATAGTTCAGACCATAATCCATTAGCTGATTTTTCATCCATAGAATTTGTGCACAACAACTTCCAGCTGCAATATATTCAGCTTCAGCAGTAGATGTAGAAATAGAGTGCTGCTTTTTGCTGAACCAAGAGACAAGCCTTCCTCTTAGAAATTGATAGCTTCCCGTTGTACTCTTTCTGTCAATCCTGCATCCTCCAAAGTCAGCATCAGAATATCCTAGCAATTCAAATCCAGACTCCTTTGGATACCAAAGTCCCAACTCTGTAGTGCCCTTGATATATCTCAAGATCCTTTTCACTTCAATGAGATGAGATTCCTTTGGGTCAGCTTGATATCTTGCACAAAGACATGTTGCAAACATTATGTCTGGCCTGCTTACTGTCAGATATAGCAATGATCCAATAATTCCCCTGTAAGTCTTCAAATCAACTTTCTTTCCATTCTTATCAGGGTTAATCTTGGTTGCAGTGGCCATAGGTGTCTTTGCTACTTTTGAATCCTCCATATCAAATTTCTTGAGAAGTTCTTTGGCATATTTTGTCTGATGAATGTAGATTCCATCAGAGTCTTCTTTAACTTGCAATCCCAAGAAATAAGATAACTCACCCATCAAGCTCATCTCATATTTGCTTTGCATGAGTTTGGAGAATTTTTCACACAGTCTTGTGTCAGTGGATCCAAAAATAATATCATCAACATAAATTTGAACCAAAATCAGATGACCTTGATGTTGTCTGAAGAACAAGGTTTTGTCAATGATACCTCTTGCAAATTTGTTTTCCACCAGAAATTTTGATAGTGTATCATACCAAGCTCTAGGTGCTTGCTTCAGTCCATAAAGTGCCTTTTCCAATTTGTAGACATGATTTGGAAATTTTGAGCATTCAAAACCTGGAGGTTGTTGGACATACACCTCCTGTTCCAATTTCCCATTCAAAAAAGCACTTTTCACATCCATTTGATATACTCTAAAATTTGAATGTGCTGCATAGGCTAAGAAAATTCTTATAGCCTCAAGTCTGGCTACTGGTGCAAAGGTGTCATCAAAATCAATCCCTTCTTCTTGAAGATATCCTTTTGCAACCAGTCTTGCTTTGTTTCTAACAACAATGCCAGCTTCATCCATTTTATTTCTGAATACCCACTTTGTACCTATTATGATCCTATCTTTGGGCTTAGGTACAAGCTTCCATACTTGATTCCTTTCAAATTGATTTAGCTCTTCCTGCATTGCCAAGATCCAGTCAGCACCTTGAAAAGCTTCTTCAAACTTCTTTGGTTCAATTTGAGAAAGAAAACAAGCATATATGCATTCATTAGATGTAGCTTTCCTGGTCTGCACTCTTTTGCTTGGGTCACCAATAATCAGATCTGTTGTGTGACTTCTGGCCCATTTGGGATTAGAAATGTGTCTTGATGAGCTTGTTTGACTATCATCTCCTCCCCCTAAGCCTGTGCTCCCAGCTTCTGAAAACTCTCCCCCTGAATTAGTGGATAATTCAAGGTTTAAGTTATCCCCTGATGGTGCATGTCCTGATGAATGATCCCCTGATGAAGTATCCCCTGATCTGTTGTCCAGGAAATTAACTATATCTGTTGAAGGGGGTTCTACATTGATTGGATTGATATCAGGAATTGATAAATTCTCCATTTGTCTACACTCATCGGCTTCATTCTTTTGATAATCAATATCATCTTCATTTTCAAACCTAAGTTCTTCATGAAAACCAGGGTCTTCAAGCCCAGATATTTCTTGATCATCAAAAGCTACATTTATAGACTCCATCACCACTTGAAGTCTTTTGTTGTAAACCCTGAAGGCCTTGGATGACAGAGAATATCCTAGGAAAATTGCTTCATCAGCTTTAGGATCAAATTTTCCTAAGTTCTCACAAAAATTCCTCAGAACAAAACATTTGCATCCAAAGACATGGAGAAACTTGATGCTTGGCTTTCTCCCTGTCATTAGCTCATATGGTGTCTTGTTGTGAGCCTTGTTGATTAGAGATCTATTCTGAGTAAAGCAAGCAGTGGAAATTGCTTCAGCCCAAAAATAGGTGGGAATCTTTGCCTCTGCTAGCATTGACCTAGCAGCTTCTATCAGGGTTCTATTTTTTCTTTCCACTACACCATTCTGTTGAGGAGTCCTTGGAGCAGAAAATGTATGATTTATGCCTTTCTCCACACAAAATCCCTCAACAGCTGCATTCTTGAATTCAGTTCCATTATTTGTTCTCAACATTCTAACCACTGACCCTGATTCTGTTTCAACATTCTAACCACTGACCCTGATTCTGTTTCCACCTTCTTGATATGGTCAATAATTTGTTGAGATACTTCTGATTTAGCATGCTGAAACTTTACCCAAGTGTATCTGGTGTAGTCATCCACTATGACCATTGCAAATCTTTTCTTTGACACTGACATAATGTTGACAGGGCCAAAGAGATCCATATGTAACAATTGAATTGGATCTTTGATCATGGTGGCTTCCTTGCTGACAAAGGATGACTTCCTTTGCTTCCCTTGTTGACATGCTGAACATAATCCTTCTTGGATAAACTCCATTTGGGGTAGTCCAGTTACCAACTCTCTCTTCACTAGATCATTAATTGACTTAAAGTTTAGGTGAGAGAGCTTCTTGTGCCATAGCCTGCTTTCATCAGGAGATGCCTTGCTGTAGAAACATGATTCTCCATTTACTGAATTAAAATCAGCAACATAGAGATCTCCTTTTCTTATCCCTGACAAAACCAGCTTCCCATCACTTTCATTTGAGATTAGGCACTGATCTCCTTTGAAGGAAGTGATGAATCCTTTGTCACTTAGTTGACTTATGCTTAGCAAATTATGCTTGAGGCCATCAACCAGTGCTACATTTTCAAATGAGACATTCCCATTTGCTGCTTTGCCATACCCAAGAGTTAGTCGTTTGCTGTTATCACCAAATGAAATTACTGGACCAGCCTTTTCTTAAAATTCTGTGAGCAGGGCTTTGTTTCCTGTCATCTGCCTTGAGCAGCCACTATCTAGAAACCAGATTTGACTGCTTTTGTTCTTTCCCTGCACACAATAAAACATTTAAATTGTTTTTGGTACCCAATTTGTTTTGGGTCCTCTTGTTTTAGTCACAGTAACAGGTAATGCAACTTTTTCTTTATCAGTGATTTTTGGTTTTGGCAAATTTAAAACTTTCTCCTTTTTAGGAGCTTCAAAATATGCTTTTGATTTCTAAACAATTATCTTACCTTTCTCCTTGGAGGAGCAGGTTTTAATAGTTGGTAAATCATTAGCATACAAAATTGTGCCAGTCAAAATTTGTGGTTTTACTTTGCATTGAAAAGACAAATGATTACAGCTACCACAATTCCAGCACACTTTTCTAGGGGCTTCATGAATAGAAGAATAATTTCTAGTTTTATTAACACCTAGCTTACCATTTCTATTCTTCCTGCTTTCCCCTGACAGGCCTTTTTCCCTTGATGGGCTGCAATGGCCTGAATCACTCTTTCCCCCTGACGACTGTGTATCCACTGATGCACAGTCTAGTTTTTCCATTACTGGAGGATTGAGAGTTTTGGCAAGGATACTTTTCTTGCCTCTCCCACCACTAGTGGAAGCTTCATTCACTGGGAAGACATTCCCAGATTCTAGCTTTGCTGCTGCCTTAACAAACTTGATAGTTTGAGATGGCCTTTTTCCAGAGCTAGCTGCCATCTCAACCTCAATGGGAGGTTGCTGCACATGAGTCTCTTCATAGCCCAAACCAGATTTTGGATCAGATTTCTGACTTTTCAAACGATCCTCCAGTTTTCTGCTAGACTCATTCCTTCTCTTAATGACTTCCCTTTCTTGACTAAGAAGATTTGAGGTCCATTCCTCCCTTTTGATAGCACAGTCAAGAAGATTTTTAGTCCTTGAGAGTTCTTTTTCAAGACTCTCAAGTCTGGAGTTCTCTGATTCTAAAAGAGTGTTTCTAACAGATAACTGTTCATTTATTTTCTGCACTCTCTCAGTTTCAGCTACAGCACTCCTCAGGATGTCATAGAGATCCTTTATCTCACAGGCCATTTCCTTAACAGTTTTAACACAATCATTTTTAGACATGTTAGAGGAAATTTTGAGGCTTACATGTGAGCTGCTACTGTTAGTGGATGAGGCCATCAGGGCTAGGTTGACATACTCTTCATTTTCTTCTTCATCAGAGTCAGCCCCGTCCTTTCCCTCTGCAATGTATGCTTTTCCCTTCTTGTTTGCATTAAGAAGGTCAAAGTATTTCTTCTTGTAGTCCACAACAGCTTCTTTGTTTCTGGATTCACCATCTTTTGTGGCCTTGCGGCACTCATTTGCAAAGTGACCCATCTCATTACATTTGTAGCACTATATTCTTGATTTGTCAATAAAGTTTTTCGTGCTACTGGATTTCCTTGCTGAAAATCTTTTAGATCCCGACGACTTTTGGAATTTCAGCTTGGAAAACCTTTTTGCAAGAAAGGCCATGGTTTCATCCAGCTCCTCTAACTCTTGTGGAGTATATTCTTCCTCCTTGAAGTCAGCTTCTTTATCCCCTTCTATTTCAGCATCTTCTAGTTGCTGCTTCATCAAGACACTTGGCCTTGCTTCATGTTTGTCCTTCGTGGCAGCCATCAGGGCTACTGATTTAAGCTTTCTGGCATACCCTGACATTTCAGATCTTTGTTGAACCTCAAGTTCATATGTCTTTAAGGTGCCATAAAGCCTATCCAAGTCTAGAAGATTCATGTCCTTGGATTCCCTGATGGCTGTTGTCTTAGGATCCCATGATATGGGAAAGGCTCTCATGAACTTTCTGTTCACATCCTTGTTAGCATATGTCTTCCCATATAATCTCAGGTCATTTACCAACCTGTTGAATCTGTCAAACATTTCAGTAAGTGTTTCACCATTTTTCATTGTGAACCACTCATACTGTTGTGTCAACAGCTGCAGTTTGTTTTCCCTCACTTCCTCAGTACCGTCACAAAGGATTTGTATGGTATCCCATATAGATTTAGATATGGTTAGATTCATAATACTATTCAGCATATCATCGTCTAAACCATTATATAGGATTCCAGTAACTTTAAGATCCTTTTTCACCTTTTCTCTTTCCACTATCGTCATTTCATCAGTTGTCTTTGGGACAAGCTTTTCAGGAATACTGACTCCATTAACGACTTCTATAGGAATGAGCTTCTTGGGAACGTGAGGTCCTTCTTCTAGAATCTGCAAACATTCATCATCAAAAGCTCTAAGATGAACTATCATTCTTTGTCTCCAGAAGAAGTATTTGCCCCTTTCCAATATGGGGACTTTACTGTTTCCAGCTTTATTGGCCATAGATAGTGATCGTATTTAGCAAGTGAAATCTGCTAAGAGGCTCTGATACCAATTATTAGTGCAATATCAACACAAGTGTTTGTAGAAGGGGGGGATGAATACAAACACCTGAAACTTTTCGCACTTAAAAACTTATAAGCCTTACTGAAAACCAGTTGTAACAAACAGAAAAACTATATGAAATGAA
>CM025787.1:14631363-14732438 GCA_014636745.2 Centella asiatica | reverse complement strand
TCTGGGAATGTGATATTGACTGGAAAAAGAAAAAGAAATTTGTATGTCGCAAATCTTATTTCTTTTACTGATCAAATCACATGTCTCTATAGCAAAGCCTCAACTGAGGAAAGTTGGCTTTGGCACAAGAAGCTTTCTCACTTGAATTTTAAAAATATCAACAAGTTTGTGAGGAAAGAATTAGCAGCTGGCATTCCACAATTGGAATTTAAACAAGATGGATTATGTGATGCATGCCAGAAAGGGAAACAAAAAAGTGTATCATTCAAGAGCAAACCAGCAACATCAATCACTGACCCACTACAATTGTTACACATGGACTTGTTTGGTCAAGTGAATGTGATGTCTATCTTAAGAAATAGATATGCCTTGGTTATTGTGGATGATCACACGAGGTATACTTGGGTAAAATACCTCTTTACAAAAGATGAAGCTGCTCAGTTGATAATTGATCATATCAAGAAAATAGAAACTGAGTCAGGAAAAACAGTAAGGGTTATAAGGAGCGATAGAGGAACAGAATTCAAGAATTCCCAAGTACTTGAATTCTACACTGAAAAAGGAATAACTCATCAATTCTCAGCTCCAAGAACACCTCAACAAAATGGAGTTGTTGAGAGGAAAAATAGAACCCTTATTGAAGCAGCAAGGACTATGTTACAAGAGGCTAAGCTTCCCACATATTTTTGGGAGGAAGCTATAAGCACTGCTTGCTTTACACAGAATAGATCCTTGATTAACAAAGCATACAACAAAACACCTTACGAGTTAATGACTAGGAGAAAACCAACTCTCAAGTTCTTACATGTGTTTGGTTGTAAATGCTTTGTATTGAGAGATTCATCAGAATCAAAAGGGAAGTTTGACAATAAATCTGATGAAGCAATCCTCTTAGGTTATTCTCTGTCAAGTAAAGCATACAGAGTATATAATCTAAGAACAAAGGTCATTGTGGAATCAATTCAAGTCATGTTTGATGATAAAAAGATTCCAAGAATGATTGGACAAGGATTGCATGAACCTCTCAGTTTTGAGAATGAATTGGATGCATGGGAATATCCATCAGAGACTACTGAACAACCCCAAGATAGCAATGATCCCTACACAATTGAAGGAGAGCTAACAGTTGTGCATGAAGTGCCTAGAACTAATATTATATCAGAAAATAGAATGTTAGATGAAACTCAAGAGACTAGTAACATTAGTATCCCATCGGAGACTAATGGTCTACCAGAGACTAGAGTCACTGATGCACAATCAGAAACTATATTGACACCAGATTCAGAAGAAATAAATAGCTCAGAGGAAGCTAATAATGAAGGAGTCAATAGTTCAGGGGGAGCAGTCTCTGATAATGAAGCTAGAATGGATTACACCAATCTAGAAAATGTAGCCTCAACTTCAAGATCAAATCTGCCACGTGCAATTCCATGGTTGAGAGACCACACGCCAGATTTGATAATTGGAAGTTTAGAGGATGGAGTCAAGACTAGAAGTGCAACTCAAAATGAATGTTTATATCTCAGTTTTCTCTCAAAGATTGAGCCAAAGAAAATTGAGGAAGCACTTAAAGATCCTGACTGGATAATTGCCATGCAAGAAGAATTGAACCAATTCACTCGAAACAAAGTCTGGAGACTGGTACCTAAACCAAAGAATAGATCAATTATTGGTGCCAAATGGGTCTTCAGAAACAAAATGGATGAAGCTGGTACAATTACAAGGAACAAAGCAAGACTGGTTGCAAAAGGATATTCTCAAGAAGAAGGAATAGATTATGATGAAACTTTTGCACCAGTAGCAAGACTTGAAGCAATATGGATCGTTTTGGCATATGCAGCCTACAAGGACTTCAAGGTGTACCAGATGGATGTCAAAAGTGCTTTCTTAAATGGAAAATTGGAATAGGAAGTCTATGTTTGCCAACCCCCAGGTTTTGTAGACTCTAAATTTCCAAATCATGTCTATAGGTTAGACAAAGCACTTTATGGCTTAAAACAAGCACCAAGAGCTTGGTATGATACTCTATCTCAATTTTTAATTGAAAACAAATTCGTTAGAGGTATCATAGATAAAACATTATTTTATAGAAAGCAAGGCTCTGATATTATATTGGTGCAGATATATGTAGATGATATTATATTTGGGTCTACAAATGAAAATCTTTGTAAAAAATTCTCAAAACTTATGTAGTCTAGATATGAAATGAGTATGATGGGAGAATTAACATTCTTCTTAGGATTGCAGATTAAACAATCACCTGATGGAATATTTATCAGTCAGTCAAAATACATCAAAGACTTACTGAGAAAATATGATTTGGTTGATTGTGCACCTGCAAAAACACCCATGCCTACTTCCACTAAACTAGATAAAGATTTAAAAGGAAAGAAAGTTGATATCACTAGTTATAGAGGAATGATAGGCTCTCTTTTATATCTAACTGCAAGTAGACCTGATATAATGTTTGCTACATACCTATGTGCTAGATTTCAAGCTGACCCTAGAGAGTCACATTTGATTGCTGTAAAAAGAATACTCAGATATCTAAAGGGTACCCCAAACCTTGGATTATGGTATCCCAAAGAATCTGATTTTAAACTAATTGGTTATTCAGATGCTGATTATGCAGGGTGTAAGCTTGACAGGAAAAGCACAAGTGGAAGCTGCCAACTTCTTGGAGGCAGACTTGTTTCTTGGTTCAGCAAGAAACAAAATTTAGTTTCTACTTCAACAACAGAAGCTGAATACATCGCAGCTGGGAGTTGTTGTGCTCAAATCTTATGGATTAAGAATCAACTCCTAGACTATGGTATGTCATTATCCAAGATTCCTATTTATTGTGATAATACAAGTGCCATAGCAATAATAGAAAATCCAGTGCAACATTCAAGAACAAAACATATTGATATTAGATATCACTTCATAAGAGAGCATGTAAGTGAAGGAAATATCGAATTACACTGGGTTACAAATGATAAACAACTTGCAGACATTTTCACAAAACCTTTAGATGAATCTACATTTAATAGATTAGTCTATGAGTTAGGAATGCTAAATTATATCTCTAAAAACTGATTAAAATCTTAGAAAACAAGTTGTTTAATTTTGAGAAGCTAGAATTAAATTTCTAGTTTGCAGCTGTTTAATTAAACAGATCATTAGGAGCTAGAATTAAGTTTCTGGATTGAGTTTTTTTTTTGTTTTGCTAGAATTTTAATTCTGGAATAATATGAGCTAGAGTGAATAAGAGACTATTTTAGTCCCCGATAGTTAATACTATCAGAGACTATTTTAGTCCCCGATAGTTAATACTATCAGAGACTATTTTAGTCCCCTATAGTTAATACTATCAGAGACTATTTTAGTCCCCGATAGTTAAATACTATCCGAGACTATGTTAGTCCCCGATAGTTAATACTATCAGAGACTATCTTAGTCCCCGATAGTAAATCCTATCAGAGACTACCTTAGTCCCTGGTAGTAAACCCTATCGGAGACTAATCTTCTTCTAGTCTCTTACGAGTGAACAGATCAGAGATTAGGACAATCTCCTATCGAGGGTAAACTGGTAGTTACCCATCCGTAGGAATTGCAAACGTTTCCAACAAATTGATAAAACAAATTTCAAACATCTTTGCAATCACAATCACTCAAAGCTCTGAAATTATTTTCTCTCTGATAATACTCTGCAATTTAACCCTCTTTTAAGTTTCTTCCAAAGTTCACAAATCTCTTGCAATGGCCGCTAAAACAGTTGCTTTCAAGTTTGGAGACTTTAATTTCATTAAGACCAACCATGCAGGGGTGGCTGATAAGAATGTCTTTGAAGCCCAGTACCACCCCTTCGTGGATTTTCTTCAAAACTCCACAGTAACTTACGCCATTTATGAAGCTCCTGTCCAAGCCGCCGAGGTCATCACGGCTATTTGGTCCACTGCTACCATACAAGGTGCAAAAACTGACTCACCTATGGTAAGTTTCAGGTATGCAAACACTACATATACTATAGATCATACAGTTGTAAATAACGCTTTACATTTACTAGTTTATGAAAACTTTGACTCCCCTGCCTCTGATGAAGAAATTCTTTCCATGTTGAAAAACTTAAATTATTCTGCTGAAATTGGGTCTGTTGGGTTTGTTACACGACCCCATCTAAGGCAAGAATGGTCACTGTTCTTTGACATAATCACTAAAGCTTTTACAACAAAATGCAGTGGATATGATGCTATCACTACACTCACACAAAAAATTGTTTTTAGTGTGTTGTATGGTAGACATCTAAACATTGGGCTTTTAATTCTGCAAAACTTGTTGCCAAAACTTAAAACCAGTAAAACTAAAATTTATTATGCTAGGTTTTTGATGATGATTGCTTATTATCTAATCCCTAACCTAAATATTACTGGAATGCAAGTTGTACCAACTGTTTTGCAGAGTAAAAGAATAGTCAAAGATGTGAAGAACTCTGCAAAGGTAACTGTTCCTTTATTTTTCCCTCCTATCATGAGATCTACTCTTATTGATAGGCTTCCCAATCTTTACTCTTTGTAATTTTTTGAGGATAATAAAAGCCAAAACCCTGTGAATCCTCCAACAACTTCACTACAACAATGTATAGCCCCCTCCACAGTCTCCCAAAAGACTGTGGTTGTAAAAACCAAGACAGTCACAAAACTCCCAATAAAGAGAAAAATAAGTGAGGGAGCAAGTGAGGATGAGGGAGAACCAGAAGCTGAAGTTCCACTTCAGAAGAAAAAGAGAATTAGAACCCTTAGCCAAGCCCAATCCAGTGCTTCTCAAAAAGCATTGGAGGCTATAAGGAAAAACAGTGAACTGTCACCATCCTCCCAAAAGGATGTTGACATTGAAGAAAGTTCCCAACTAGGAACATACTGTACAGAGTCAGCACAAACTCTTGGTAACAACCAAGAGGAACCAATAAGAGAGTTAATAAAACAAAAGAGTGACACAAGGAGTGCACACACAGAGTCATCTATTGATGTTCCTCAATTGTTAATCTCTGAGGAACAGCCAACACTCCCCACTGTACATTCTTCTCCTTTTTCTCCCATTCTTGATTCTTTTGATGTAAATATAACTGATTCTCTTGATTTTTCCCAAGAGGAGCCAATACTCGAGACAAGTTCTCATACAATTTCCATGGATAGCTCCCTAACCCAAGATACACAAAGGGAACCCCCTATCCATGTTGTCACAAGCACTTCTCAAGCCCCCACTTCTGTAGGAAAGAGTGACACCATCAAAATGAGTGAGACTGTGAGAATAAATAGTGAGAGTCAGGCTCCTGACCTGGAAAAAGGAGAGCACATACACATAAAAGAGAGTCAAGCTTTAGAAAGCTTGGAAAAAGGAGAGCATGAGAAGCTGGGTGCCCAACCCCAGGCAAAAGGAGAGGGTGTGAGCAAGGATGAGATCCTTGAAGAAAATAAAAGAGAGAAATTCTCAGCAGGTGATTTTTTAAAACCTGTTGAGACATCCACCATGCAAGCAGCCCAAACTTCCTCTGCTCAACAATCAACTCCAACAGAGGAAATTGGGGGAAGCTCCAGGACAGGGGATGCCACATTACAAGTTCTTTCTGACATGTCAAATGTAGATTTTGAGATCCTTTATGGCCTTCAACAATCTCAAGATCACATATTTGCATTAGAGACATCCATGGTAAATGAACCTGTTCCTGAAGAAACTGAAGCCGAGAATGTGGACGAGTGGCTCGATGCACAGTTCATCAATTCTCTGGAGGATGCAGCTGCTCAACTAAGGCAGGATTATGTGACCAACATTGGGTCAACAACAGCTGCACCATCTTCCAAGGACATACTAGAAGAGATAACCAAAGTGGACAAGAAACATACCAAGTTTCACCATTTTTTGGTTATTGGAATTAATGCAGCAGTCAAGGAAATCAAGTAGCAGATGGAGATTGAGACAGATAAGATTTGACGGAGTTATGAAGGACACTTGCCAAGGAGGACAATCACTGCCATTGATACTCTTATCAAAGACAAGTCCAAGACTGACCGTAGAGTTCAAGACCTAGAATCCAATGTCAGTCTCTTTCTCCAGAAGCAAGATCGAATGGAACAACTTTTGCTGCAGGCACTACCACACTTGGCTACCTCCTCCAAACCCCAAGATGCTGATGTCAAAAAGGGGGAGAGTAGTCATTTCAAACAACCTCCTGTACAATCCAAATCACCTGTTCCAGATTCAAATGCTTCATTGCAGATGCAGATGGAGTTGCAAGCATTAAAAGAGAAAACATTGAAAGAAAATGCTGCAATGCAAGCCTATAAAGAACAAATTTTGAAGAAGCATGTTGATCTTGCACAAACATCAACAACAACAACACCACCACCAGCAACAATTTCCCTTTCTTCCAAATCAACTGCAGAAGCCCCAAGCTCATCAAAAGATAAAGACAAAGGTGTCATGGTTGAAGATACAAAGAAAAATTCCCTTACTCAACCAGGGCAACCTAAGCTAATGGGTGATGCTATGAAGACTGCTCACTTTCCCACTCCTATTGAACTTGAGCTGGGAGGGAGAGTTGAGTTAGTTAATCCTCGAGATCCAAGATTAATAGATGTTGATGCAATGCTTGCTCAAAAACTTCAGCAAGAGGAAGATATGGCTGCAGAACAAGAGAGGAAGGAGGAGGAGTCTAAGAAGAAAAAACACTCAACAAGGAAAACTAGTACAAAGAAGGTAGCTGTGACTAGGAAAAAGACTTCAAAATCTACAAAGCAAGAATCTCCAAGGTCAACTGAGACTGCCTTGGTGGCTGTAAGTGGAATAACAAAACCACAAACAGTTCCATCAAGGAAGCCTTATAAAGTTGATATGGCTAGTACAAGTGAAGAGATCAAAGCCCTGAAGAGGAATACAAGAAATATAAATTTGATCAAGGATGAAAATGGCAAGGATTTACTGCATATCTTTTTCAGATATGGAGACTCTGTGAAGTATGCTAAGCCAGACTTGGAGAGGCAATCAAAAGAAGACTTGGAATGGTTATTGTTTGCTGTACTTTTTACTACAAAGCTCAACATGGAATTTCGAAGTCAGATCAAGAAGGCTATAAAGGAGATAAAGAGTGTGGACAAAGAGCCAACCGATCTTCCTGGATCAGTACCTCTTGGATTATGGTATGAGACTTTCCATGGTGAGAAAGTTTTCTTTAACTATAACAGAGATATCAACCGAGTGAGTGAAAATCATATAGAAGGATTTATCAAACTTCTTAGAGATGCAGAAGAAACAACAGAAGTTGTTCTCAAAAAGTTGTTGATGGAAAGGTTAGAACAACTCAGGGAGAATAGAAGGAAAAGAAAAGAGTTGTTGAACTAAAGGTATGTTGTTTGCTGTGAAAGTTGTAATTTTTTTTGAAGCCAGACTTATAGGATTTAAACCTGAGTCTTGGTGGAAACTGAACAAAAGATCAAAGATCTTAGTTCAGACTACATTTGTAGTTAGTAATTCTTTATTCTTTTTCTAAGTAATTGTAATATTGAGTTTTGACATCATCATCAACCTTGAAATTTTGCTTATCATTCTGATATTCATAATTAGGGGGAGATTGTTAGGTTTTAGAACATTTGATGATGATTGTCTTTAGATTACTTAGAATACAAATGTATAGAAAGTGTTAATTAGTAACACTGAAGTTTTGTAGCCAATAGTTATCTCTTTGTTTGTAATTCATTTATTCTTTGTAAAGGGATACGATTATTTTTATTTGTAATTAACTGCTGGAATGGAGTATCAAAGCTTCAAGAAGTCAAGTTGTGTATTTGATCTGCTAGAGTTTGCAAAAAGGCTTATCGGAGACTAGAAGAACTGGTCAGAGACTAAAAGCTTACGTCATCAGAGATTAAAGAAAAAGGAATCAGAGACTAAGATGACGTCATCGGAGACTAAGCCTTAACGTGTCAGACACTAAATAACACTATCGGAGACTACATAAGCTGACGTCATCAAGGAAAAGTCATCAGGGACTAAACGTACCAGGGACTAAAAGAGTCATCAGGGACTAAATGTACCAGAGACTAAAAGATACGTCAGGGACTAAAAGAAGCATCAGAGACTAATTGTGAATTAATCTCTGATAGATACAGAGTTCGAATTGAAAAAGGAATGTCTTCCACGTAAAGTAAAATATTATTGAAGACGTAGCTGGTAAGGAAACTATCAAAAAGGAAAGATTGTATTTGATTCAAATAAGGAAGCTGAATTTTATTCAGAATAGGAACTGAGTTAAATGTAATTCAGTTGATATAGAAGCTGTAAGAAGTTACAGAGAGTAATTCAGAAGCTGTATAGGTTTTTCATAGTTTTGTATCTTTTCCTATACAGAATAGAAAAGAAGCTGACAATTACATTATTGTGATTGTTAGGATTTGTATTCAATTGTAAATCAATAAAGCAATTGTTTATAAATAGATTTGTGTTCTTGTTCTTTTTATTCCGCAAGAAAAATTTAGTTTCTTAAAGAACAAGTAATCGAAGAATTTTCAAAGAACTTGTATTCAATCCTCCTTCTACAAGTTCTTGTCATCTCACTGGGAAAACAGGGGGAGATTGTTAGAGATAAATGATGATGATGATGATTATGTAATAAATTGTGCAACTGTAAATACTTGAGGTATTTTATAAACCTTAAGATAAACATATGTTTTGCATCCACTGATAATAATCTTATTAATCAGTGGATGGTCGATCTCTTCACAAGACAAGTCAGAAAACAGAAACAATTAAAGGACTTGACAAAGTGAAGAAGAATGTCTGATGCTACTTGTAAACAGTCAAAGTATTCCGCACATCATAAATTCTAAGCAAAGTTATGTTGATTAAGTTCCATCAGGGGGAACCCATCAGGGGAACCGATCAGGGGGAACTTATTTGAGGAACCTATCAGGGGGATCCATCAGGGGATGACGAAGGCAGACCAACCCGTCAGGGGGAATGACCATCATGGCATCTGTGGAAGCCATCAGTGTATGCTGTCAGTCATAACCATCAGGATCAAGAAGCACTGAGTGAAACTCAAGTGAAGGTTGAAGCCTTGATCTAGTCAATAAGCATCAGGGGATCTAGAAGCACTGATCAAAGTCCATCAAGGCTGGCAGTCAGTGGATCGTTATGACAGCATGCACCCGTTATCAGTACTTACACGGAAATCAACGTAACGTGTTATAGAAGCAAGAGATATTAATTGGAAAGATATTTCTTGAAGTTTGTTTTGGTCCAATGAGAACTCTCACGCCTTAGATGCACACAGATAAGGGGAAGAAAAGTAGCAACAAAGCATGCAGCAGTCTGACACATAAAGTAACGATGTGACATACTTGCGGCTAAGTTGAGAAAAGCAGCACGTCTCAAGCACGTGATTTCAACCCACTGATTTAACATATAAGCAAAGCAGTTCTCATTACATAGTGTAATAGAAGCGAGAGATTTACATATCTATAAGATCAAACAAACACCGAAGCACACAAACATTAGAGAGAAGCTTTGTAATAGATCTTTCGAGAAATATTTCAAAGAAAGTTAGAAGCTAGTGAGTGTGAGAAGCTGTGTATTTAAACACTGAATTTGTAGCTGTAAATCACATTTGTGATTATACAGATTTCCAGAAAAACCCCAAGTTTTAATATAACTATTTTAACTTGAATCTGTGTGTTCATTTCTTATAGTTTTTCTGTTTGTTACAACTGTTTTCTAGTAAGCCCTTTTAAGTTTAAAAGAGTGAAAAGTTTCAGGTGTTTGTATTCATCCCCCCCCCCCCTTCTACAAACACTTGTGCGTATATTGCACTAACAAGATGTCAACACCAAGTTCATGAGATCTCTCCCACCAAGTTGGGATCCAAAGACTACAGCAATAAGAGAGGCTTATGACTTGGACACACTCACACTGGATAGACTCTACGGCAATTTAAAGACTTATGAACTTGAGGTAGAGCAACGACAACGCATGCATGGCAGAGACAAAGGAGTTGCGTTAATGGTTGATGATGAAACTTTCAATGCTAGCTCGACTGATGAGCAAGATGAACTGGACACTGATGATGACATGGAGGAATTCATGGCATTCATGGTGAAGCAGTTCAAGAAATTTAGGGCTAGTAGAAAAGGAAGGAGATCGTCAAGGAAGCCTAACCCTAAACGTGAAAGTCAAACTGTGACCTTTGACTTAAAGAAAATAAGATGCTATAACTGTGATGGGTTAGGGCACTTTGCCAATGAGTGCAGGAAGCCTAGATCTAGTGATAGATCTAAGGATCAAAAATCAAGGAAAACGGGGAATGACTTTGCTGACAAGAAGGTTAAATCAAATACCAAAGTCTTGATTACTAAGGGTAAAGATTGGATTGACAGTGATTCTGAGGAAGAAGTTGTCAACTTTGCCCTGATGACTCGAAGTGACTAGTCAAGTGATTCTACAAAGGTATGTGATGCAACTCAGAATTTTAATGTGCTTTAACTTACTTGATACATCTAGTATTGAAAGCATACAAAAATATATGTCTGATTTGCATGTTAGTTTTGTTAGAGTGTATGCCCTAGTGGCCAATTATGTAATGATTGTGACACTATATTTATGACATGTTTTTGGTTAATGATAATTTATTATGTTTTATTTACTGCGTTATATAAATGTTAACATAATAAATGTCCTTAGAAGAATGATACTAATTATATGGATTCAAGTATGTGACTTGAATATGAGATCATATAAATATGTAATGTATCATTATTCTTAAATGTCCCTAGTTGAGTATCATTGTCAGCGGGACAACAATAATACATTGAGACTAGTATGTGATTAACTGATGGCCATATCTCATTGGTCATAAATATATACGAGATATATTAAGTTGATACATAGGTACATGTTAGAGAACATAGTACTGGACAGACCCACCATGAGAATTCTACATGGAGCGTTATGCTATGTGTCATAAGTAATTCTCATAGTGACAATGATGTAATGGTCCTTCGACCTGAAGTCATGACATTTCTACATAAGGAGTTATGCATTTTGACATTATCAAAAGTCACCTTTAACCGGGTGGATGATAAAGGTGATTGTTGGATGTATAATGAGTTATGTGAGAAATAGGAATGATGTAGATGGAATTTAACCCTCCTATAAACTAGGGGTGATATCTATAGGCCTCTTGATTGAGTGAAACTATGAAATGCATGGCCATGCTCAAATAGAGATTTGTTTCATATAGTTTACTCATTGATCAAGAAAACTAAGATTAAATTATGAAGAGGATGACACATCCATGCCTTGAATTTAATCTTAGATATCATGGTTAAAAGGATTAAGTTACATTGAAACATTGGTCACGAAAGGTAACGTCGAATCTATGACTTTATTATTACTTGGGTAACAGTGATGTATTACTAGATGCCGCTCACTGTTTATAATTTTATAATATGATTTAAAATTATTGCCAACGTAATAATAACCTACAGGGTCACACACAAAGAACATTCATCAAGGAGATATAATTTAAATGTCAATGATTTTAATATATCAATAAGATTGATTTAATTAAATCATGGCTTTAAATTATATACATATATATTAATATATGTAATCTGTATGAAATGGAGTCCTTTCGAAGGAAATACGAATATATATATATATATTTATTTGAGCATATATATATATTAATTAAGTGAGACTTGATTAAATATATATATATCTAATAAATATAAAATTCGGATTATAAGTCTCCTAATTAGATTAGGTTTTGGATTTACTCTATGAAAGGCTATATATATATATGATATATCAGCTATTCTCTCAAATATACCAACGTTTTATGTAGCCGCTCATAAGAGAGAGACTAGGGTTAAAAGAGAGAAGAGATACAGATCATACAGCTAGTACTGTAACTCTTCTTGTTTGGATCGTAAGACTATTCGCAGGTGTTCGTGTGGATACCGTAGAGACGTTGTCCTGTTGGATTGCGTTAAAGATTTGGAGACGATCAACACCTTCACCAGAGCTTCAGATTTGCACAATTAATCGGTAAAATCTTAAATTATCTGTATTAAATTGTTTCGTATAGATCCTTGGGTTTGGGTTTCCTTTTGTTTTATTTTAAATCGTATTTTTCCGCTGCGTTTTAGATCATTAACTATTGAACATACTAATGTAAAAGAATCATGTGACCTTTTCTTGAAAAGAAACAAATTTCTTGAAGAGAGATTGGTGCAATTTGACACTATCAAGTCTGACTTAAACAAAGCTCATCATATGATCAATGCTTTGAAAAAGAGGGAATATTACTTAGTAGAGCAACTTGAAAATGCTCAAGCTAAGATTAAGCAGTGGAATACTTCCTCTAAAAAGTTGACAGACCTGGTAGAATGTCAAACGATAGGTCAAAAATCTGGACTAGGTTATGATGAATATCTAGACAAGAGTTCAGATTTAAACGATCTAGTTGAACCTGCTAACTCCTCTACAAGTAAGCCAAGTGTTTTGAAAAGGATTAATTTTGTCTCTCCTGTCAATGAACCCAAATTTATTAACACTCAAAATCAATAAATTACTGCAAAATCAAAGATTGATCAAAAGACAGTGAATGTTGTTGACAAGAGTGAAAATAAAAGATTAAATATTGGGTTCATGACAAAGACACAATTAAATAAAAAATGGGAAAATCTTCCTGACAAAAAAACTGAAAAGTCAGTGGAGTTAAGCAGAAATAGGAAAAATAGGAATGGAAAGACAGGCATTAATAAATACATAAATTATGCTAGAGTGCCTGATGCTCCTAGAAAGACATGTCATGTATGTGGTAACCCTAATCACATAACTGTTCACTGTAGGAGCAAAATTAAAATTCCTATAATAGAGACTGCACCTTCAAAGACAATAAAAGATAAATCACCTGTAAAAAGGTCAAATCATCTTTGCATTAACTATGAAAAACCTAAGCTTGATAGTCTCTCACAAAAAGGTAGCAAGACTAGTGATTGTCCAATTAAAGTCAAAAATGCTAAAAGAAAATCAACTCAATCTGAGTCAAGTATTGAGTCTACAACTAGGGAGAAAGGACCCAAGAAAGTCTTGCTCCCAAAAATTTCTAACTAGTTACTCTTTACTGTGCAGGGAAAAAAGAAGAATACATGGTACTTGGACAGTGGATGTTCAAGGCACATGACTGGAGATAAGTCCCTGCTAAAACAGTATGAAGAGAGAAGTGGCCCAAAAGTCACTTTTGGAGATGACAACAAAGGCCATACCAAGGGTTATGGCAGTGTTCAACATGGAGATGTCATCTTCACTGAAGTAGCACTAGTTGATGGCTTAAAGCACAATTTACTGAGTGTGAGTCAACTATGTGATAAGGGATTCAATGTCACCTTCAAAGAAGATCAATGCTTGGTGTGTGACAAAGAATCTAATAATGTGATATTGACAGCAAAAAGAAAAGGAAATTTGTATATTGCAAACCTTATCTCTTCCTCTGATCAAATCACATGTCTCTATAGCAAAGCTTCAACTGATGAAAGTTGGTTTTGGCACAAGAAGCTTTCCCACTTGAATTTCAAGAATATCAACAAGCTAGTGAGGAAAGGATTGGTAGCTGGCATTCCACAATTGGAGCTTACACAAGATGGATTGTGTGATTCATGCCAGAAAGGGAAACAAAGAAGTGTGTCATTCAAGAGCAAACCAGCCACATCAATCACTGACCTTTTACAGTTGCTGCACATGGATTTATTTGGTCAAGTGAATGTGATGTCTATCTTAAGAAATAGATATGCTTTGGTTATTATGGATGATCACACGAGGTATACTTGGGTAAAATACGTCCATACAAAAGATGAAGCTGCTCAGTTAATAATTGATCATATCAAGAAGATAGAAACTGAGTCAGAAAAAATAGTAAGGGTAATAAGGAGTGATAGAGGAACAGAATTCAAGAATACCCAAGTTAGTGAATTCTGCACTGAAAAAGGAATAACTCACCAATTCTCTGCTCCAAGAACCCCTCAACAAAATGGAGTTGTTGAGAGAAAAAATAGGACCCTTATTGAAGCAGCAAGGACTATGTTACAAGAAGCAAAGCTTCTTACATATTTTTGGGAAGAAGCTATAAGCACAGCTTGCTTTACACAGAACATATCCTTGATAAACAAAGTATACAACAAAACACCTTATGAATTGATGACTGGGAGAAAACCAACTCTCAAGTTTTTACATGTATTTGGTTATAAGTGCTTTGTACTGAGAGATTCATCAGAGACAAGAGGAAAATTTGATAACAAGTCTAATGAAGCAATCTTCTTAGGTTATTATCTGTCAAGTAAGGCATACAAAGTATATAATCTAAGAACAAAGGTCATTGTGGAATCAATTCAAGTTGTATTTGAAGACAAAAAGATTCCAGGAATGATTAGACAAGGATTGTATGAACCTCTCAATTTTGAGAATGAATTGGATGCATGGGAATATCCATTAGAGACTAGTGAAATACCCCAAGATAGTAATAATCCCTACTTAATTGAGGGGGAGTTAACAGTTGTGCATGAAGTACCAAGGACTAATACTCTATCAGAAACTAGAGTATGAGATGAACACAAGAGATTGGTGACATTAGTATACCATCGGAGACTAATGGTTCACCAGGGACTAGTGTCACTGATGCACAATCGGAGATTATTTTGACACCAAGGACTATAGAGATAAACAGCTCAGGGGGACCTAATAATGAAGAAGTCAATGGTTTAGGGGGAGCGGTCTCTGATCATGAATCTAGATTAGACAACATGATTCTACAAAATGAAGCCTCCACTTCAAGGTCAAATTTGACTCGTGCAATTCCATGGTTGAGAGACCACACACCAGATTTGATTATTGGAAGTCTAGAGGATGGAGTCAAGACTAGAAGTGCAACTCAAAATGAATGCTTATATCTTAGTTTTCTTTCAAAGTTTGAGCCAAAGAAAATTGAGGAAGCACTTCAAGATCCTGACTAGATAATAGCCATGCAAGAGGAGTTAAACCAATTCACAAGAAACAAAGTCTGGAGACTGGTACCCAAACCAAGGAATAGATCAATTATAGGCGCCAAATGGGTCTTCAGAAAAAAATTGGATGAAGCTGGTACAATTACAAGGAATAAAGCAAGACTGGTTGCAAAAGGATATTCTCAAGAAGAAAGAATAAACTATGATGAAACTTTTGCACCAGTAGCAAGACTTGAAGCAATCAGAATCTTCTTGGCTTTTGCAGCCTACAAGAACTTCAAGGTGTACCAGATGGATGTCAAAAGTGCTTTCTTGAATGGAAAATTGGAAGATGAAGCCTATGTTTGCCAACCCCCAAGTTTTGTGGACTCCAAACTTCCAAATCATGTCTACAGGTTACACAAAGCACTTTATGGCTTAAAACAAGCACTAAGAGCCTGGTATAATACTCAATCTCAATTTTTACTTGAAAACAAATTTGTTAGTGGTATCATATATAAAACTTTATTTTATAGAAAGCAAGGCTCTGACATTACACTTGTGCAAATATATGTAGATGATATTATATTTGGTTCTACAAATGAAAAACTTTGTGAAAAATTTTCAAAACTAATGCAGTCTAGTTATGAAATGAGTATGATGGGAGAATTAACATTTTTCTTAGGATTGCAAATAAAACAATCAACTGATGAAATTTTTATCAGTCAGTCCAAGTATATAAAAGACTTATTGAGGAAATATGGTTTGGTTGATTGTGCATCTGCAAAAAGACCCATGCCTACTGCCACTAAGCTAGATAAGGATTTAAAAGGAAAGAAAGTTGATATTACTAGCTTTAGAGGCATGATAGGCTCTCTTTTATATCTAACTGCAAGTAGACCAGATATAATATTTGCTACATGTTTATGTGCTAGATTTCAAGTTGACCCTAGAGAGTCACATTTGATTGCTGTAAAAAGAATACTCAGATATCTAAAGGGTATCCTAAACCTTGGTTTATGGTATCCTAAAGAATCTGATTTTAAACTAATTGGTTATTCAGATGCTGACTATGCAGGTTGCAAGCTTGATAGGAAAAGCACAAGTAGAAGCTGCTAACTTATTGGAGGCAGACTTGTTTCTTGGTTTAGTAAGAAACAAAATTTAGTTTCTACTTCAACAGCAGAAGCTGAATACATTGCAGCTAGGAGTTGCTGTGCTCAAATCCTATGGATCAAGAATCAACTCCTAGACTATGATATGCCAATATCCAAAATTCCTATCTATTGTGATAATACAAGTGCCATAGTTATAACAGAAAATCTAGTGTAACATTCAAGAACAAAACACATAGATATTAGATATCACTTCATAAGAGAACATGTAAGTGAAGGAAATATTGAATTGCACTGGGTTACAACTGATTAACAACTTGCAGACATATTCACAAAACCTTTAGATGAATCTACATTTACTAGATTAGTGTATGAGTTAGGAATGTTGAATTATGTCTCTAAAAATTGATTAAAATCTGAGAAAACAAGTTGTTTAGTTGTGAGAAGCTAGAATTTAATTTCTAGTTTGAAGCTGTTCTTGTGAACATAAATTTTAGTAGCTAGAATTTAATTTCTTGGTGAAGTTGTTCTTAATGGATAGAATTTTAGAAATTAGAATTCAATTTCTAGATTGCAGCTGTTCTTATTGGACAAAACTTTAGAAGCTAGAATTAAATTTCTAGATTGTAGCTGTTATGAATTAACAGAAATTCTTGAAGCTGTTTTAATAAAACAAAATTTTTGAAGCTAATAATCATTAACTTGATTGTTGGAAATGTTTTGAAAAACAAAATTGTAGTAGGGACTACATTTTCTTAATCCCTGAAAGCTTAAGGGTAAGAGACTATCTTAGTCCTCGACAGTGTTTTTGATTAGTCCCCGACTCAATCAAAAATGAACTATCGTAGACTATATTAGTCCCCGACAGTGTTTTTGATTAGTCTCCGACTCAATCAAAAATGAACTATCGGAGACTAATCGGGCCTAGTCTCTTATGAGTGAACATATTAGAGATTAGGGCAATCTCCGATCGAGGGTAAACTGGTCGTTATCAATAATTCACTCAAAATTACAAACATTTCTAACACTTTGATAAAAGAAATTTCAAACATCTTTGCAATCACAAACTCTCAAGATCTGAAATTATTTTCTCTCTACAAACACTCTGCAATTTAACCCTTTTTACAAAGAAATTCTTCAAAGTTCACACAGATCTCTTCAATGGTGGCCAAAACATTATGCTTTAAGTTTGGAGACTTTGATATCATCAAGACTAACCATGCAGGGGTGGCTAACAAGCATGAATTTGAAGCACAGTACCACCCTTTCGTGGATTTTCTTCAAAACTCCACACTTTCCTATGCCATATACGAAGTTCCCACACAAGCTGCTGAAGTTATCACAACTATGTGGTCCACTACTACTGTCCAGGACGAGGATGCTGACTCTCCTGTGGTAAGTTTCAGGTATGATAATTCTGTTTATAATATCGATCATACTACTATTAATAATGCTTTACATTTACCTGTGTATGAAAACTTTGATTCTCCTGCCTCTGATGAAGAAATTTTTGCTATGTTTAAAAATTTACATTATTCTTCAGAAATTGTTTCTGTTGGGTCTATCACCCGACCCCGTCTAAGGCAGGAGTGGTCACTGTTCTTTGACATTATTACAAAAGCTTTTACTTCTAAATGCAGTGGATATGATGCTATCACTACACTCACACAACAACTTGCTTTTAGTGTGTTGTATGATAGACATCTAAACATTAGGCTTTTAATTCTGCAAAAACTTTTGGTAAAACTTAAATCCGGTAATAAAAATAAAATTTATTATGCTAGGTTTTTGATGATGATTGCATATTATCTAATCCCTAACCTTAATATTACTGGCATGCAAGTTGTACCAACTGTTTTGTAGAGTAAAAGAATTTTTACTGATGTGAATCATAAATCTGCAAAGGTAAAGGTTCCTTTATTTTTTCCTCCTGTTATGAGATCTACTCTCATTGATAGGCTTCCTAACCTTTATTCTTTCTCAAATTTTGAGGATACTGATCAACAAATCCCTATTAATCCTGCAACCACTTCACAACAATAATCACTAGCCCCCTCCACAGTCTCCCAAAAGACTGTGGTTGCAAAACCAAAGATAGCCAAAAAGCTCCCAATAAAAAGAAAAACAATAAAGAAGCTGAGGTGGCACCTCAGAGAAAGAAGAGAGTAATAACCCTAAGCCAAAAGGAATCCATTGCTTCCCAAAAGGCAATGGAGGATATAAGGAAAAACAGTGAACTGTCCATATCCTCTCAAAAGGATGTTGACATTGAAAAAAGTTCCCATCAAGGAACACCATGTACAGAGTCTGCACAATCTCTTATTCACCAACAAGAGGAACCACAAAGAGAGAAAATACAAGAAACGAGTGACACCAGGAGTGCACACACAGAGTCATCTATTGATGTTCCTCAATTTTCAATGTCTGAGGAACAGCCAACACTCCAAACTATACATTTTTCTCCTTTTTCTCCCATTCTTGATTCTTTTGATACTACAAATTTACATCTTCTTGATTTTTCCCAAGAGGAGCCAATACTGAAGACAAGCTCTCAAACTCATTCCATGGAGAGATCCCTAGCCCCAGAAACACAAAGGGAACCCATTCTCCATGCAGTCACAAGTAATTCTCCTTTACCCCTCACCTCTTTAGGACAGAGTGTACATATCCATATGAGTGAGGATGTGAGAATAATTAGTGAGAGTCAGGCTCCTGACCTAGAAAAAGGAGAGGACACACACATACAAGAGAGTTAAGCTTTAGACAGCTTGGAAAAAGGAGAGATAGAGAAGTTGGGTGTCCAACCCCAGGCAAAAGGAGAGGGTGTGAACAAGGATGAGATCCTTGAAGAAAATAAAAGAGAGAAATTTTCAGTAGGTGCATTTTTAAAACCTGTTGAAACCATTACACCAGCAGCTCAAGTTTCTTCTGCTCCCTCAGTTACAATCCAAACAGAAGAAGCTGGGACAAGCTCTGGAACAGGGGATGCAGCATTACATGTATTATCAGAAATGTCCAATGCAGACTTTGAAATATTATATGGTCTACAACAAACTCAAGACAATATTTCTGCATTGAAGACAAGGCTAGCAGATGAACCTGTTCTGAAGAAATTGAAGTAGAGAATGTGGATGTTTGGCTTGATGCAAACTTCACAAATTCTCTGGAGGATGCAGCTACCCAACTCAGGCAGGACTATGTGACCAACATTGGGTCGAATGCAGCTGCACCATCTCTCACGGATATACTAGAAGAAGTAACCAAGGTGGATAAGAAACATACAAAGTTTCACCACTTCTTGGTTACTGGAATAAATGGTGCAGTAAAAAGAATGGAGGAAATGATGGAGTTGGAAACAGAAAAGATAAGGAGGGGCTATGAAGGAAACTTGCCAAGGAGGACTATTACTTCAATTGATACAATCATCAAAGACAAGTCCAAGACTGACAGTAGAATTCAAGCCCTTGAATCCAATGTCCAACTCCTCCTTTAAAAACAAGATCGAATGGAACAACTCTTGCTACAGGCAATTCCACACTTGGCCACCTCCTCTCCACCTAACGATGTTGATGTCAAAAAGGGGGAGAGTGGTCATTCCAAACCTGTTCCTGTACGAAAACCGCAATCAAAATTTGTTCCAGTCCTTGATGCAGAATTGCAGGCAATGATGGATAGAATTTTGTAGAAACATTCTGATCTTGAAGCAGCTACAAAATCAACAACAACACAACCACCACCACCACTACCACTAACAATACCAGCAACAATAATAGCAGCTCCTCCTTCCACAGCAATAGCCCCAAGCACTCACAAAGACAAAGGCAAGGGAGTCATGGTTGAAAAACCAAAGAAACAAATTTCTTCTCAACCAGGACAATCCAAGCTATTGGGGGATGCCATGAAGACTGCTCCCTTTCCCACTCCAGTTGAATTGATAGTGAATGAGAAAGTAGAGTTAGTTTATCCTTAAGAGCATAAACTAATTGAAGCTGATGCTTTACTAGCTTAGAAACTACAAGAGGAGGAGGACATGGCAGCAACAAGGGAGGAGGAGGAGGCAAAGAAAAAGAAAATCTCTGCAAGATGATCAAGTGCACAGAAAACAGCCATCACCAAAAAGAAAAATAAAGAGATGGAAGAGGTAGAGAAGAAAACGAGAAGAAGATCTTTGGTCCAGGAATCTGCAAAGAAACCTGTGACTAAAGAGTCTATCAAGAATCTTGCATCTCAAGAATCTCCAAGGCCAACCGAGACTACCTTAGTGGCTGTGAGTGAACCAACAAAGCCACGAATAGTTCCATCAAGGAAATCTTATAAAGTTGAAATGGCTAGCACAGAAGAAATTATCAAAGTCTTGAAAAGGAGTACAAAGTATATAAACTTGATCAAGGGTAAAAATAACAAAGAACTAGTCCATGTCTTTTTAAAAGATGGAGAGTCTTTAAAATTTGAGAAGCCAGCCTTGGAGGGATAAACTAAAGAAAATTTGGAGTGGTTGCTGACTGTAGTGCTTGAGACTTCTGATCTCAACAAGGATTTTCGAAGCCAAATCTAGAAGGTGATAAAGGTGAAACATAACTTGGACACAATGCCAAAAGTTGATCTTAAGCCTCTTGGATTATGGTATGAGACTTTCCATGGAGAGAAAGTTTTCTTCAACTATAACAGAGATATCAACAGTGTAACTGAGAGACATATTGAAGGATTTATCAGTCTTCTCAAGGATGCAGAAGAAGAGACAAAGATTATTCTAAGGAAGCTGTTGATAGAAAGGCTGGAAGTGCTGAGGAAAAACAGGAAATAAAGTTGTTGTGTTGGAAGGTATGTTGATTGTTAAATAAGCTGTAATTTTTTTTTGAAGCCAGACTTAAAGGATTTAAACCTGAGTCTTGGTGGAAGCTGAATGACAGATCAAAGATCTTAATTTAGATATATTTGTAGTCAGTAATTCTTTATTCTAAGTAATACTTGTAATTTTGAGTTTTAACATCATCATCAACCTTGAAATTATGCTTATCATTCTGATATTCATAATTAGGGGGAGTTGTTAGGTTTTATAACATTTGATGATGATTGTCTTTAGATTACTTAAATATACAAATATATAGAAAGTGTTAATTAGTAACACTGAAGTTTTGTAGCCAGTAGTTATCTCTTTGGTTGTAATTCGTTTATTCTTTGTAAAGAGATAGAATTATTCTTTAATTGTAAGTAACTGCTGAAAAGTTGTATCAAAGCTTCAACAAGTCAAAATGTGTATTTGATCCGTCGGAGATTACAAAAAGGCTTATCGGAGACTAAGGATTTTGCCTATCGGAGACTACGGCTTACGTCATCGGGGATTAAAGATAAAGCGTCAGAGACTAATGCTTACGTCATCAGAGACTAAGCTTAGTGCATCAGAGACTAAGCTGACATCATCGGAGACTAAGTCTAGAGCATCAGAGACTAAGCTGATGTCATCAGAGACTAAGCCTAAAGCATCAGAGACTACACAACCTGATCAAAGACTAAAAGACCAGAGACTAAACGATCAGGGACTAAAGACTGAAGCTGTCAGGGACTAGTCGTGACTTATTTCCTGATGAGATACAGAGTTCGAATTGAATAAGGAATGTCTTCCACGTAGATCAAGATATTATTGAAGACATAGCTGGTAAGAAAACTAACTAGAAATCTGTTTCTAATCAAAAAGGAAAGATTATGTTTGATTCGTATAAGGAAGCTGAATCATTATTGATTTAGAATAGAAAACTGAGTAATTCAGTTTTAGAAGCTATAATTAGGTTTTATAGAATTGTAATTCGAAACTGTATAAAATGCATAGTTTTGTATCTTTACTATACAGAAAAGAAAAGAAGCTAATGATCATATTGTTATGATTGTTAGAATTTGTAATCAATTGTTAAAATCAATAAAAGCAATTGTTTATAAATTGATTTGAGTTCTTGTTCTTTATATTCCGCAAGAAAAGTTAATTTCTTAAAGAACAAGTAACTGAAAAGAATTCAAAGAACTTGTATTCAACCCCCCTTTTTTAAGTTCTCGACTATCTCACTGGGAAAACACAGAAACCTGCATGAAACCTTGAATTATATTAGAGTTAAACCACATGAATAATCCCTATGCTCTTAAAAATATTCTTCATATTGTTAGACTCTGATGACTAAAATGTTAGTCCTCGATGGGCAAAACATGTTAGTCTCTAATGAACAAACTATTAGTCTCGCATGAGTTATTTTAGCTATCGGAGGATAAATATCCTCTAAAACACACCCCCTGATGACCGAGAGTCACCCCTTGATGACCGAGAGTCACCCCCTGATGACCATGAGTCATCCCACTAATGACTAAGACTCATCCCCTGATGGCCAACTGAGTTTGGCGATGGCCAAATGATTTTGGTGACAACCATGTGAGTTTGGCGGTAGTCAAATAGATTACCGACAAGTTTGGTGATGAACAAATCATCCCCTAACAGCCAAAAGAGTTTGGTGACAGTCAAGTTTAAATACCAACGAGTTTGGCGATGAACAAATCATCCCCTGACGAGTAATATCCACTAATAGGTAGTCATTCCCTGATGGGCAATGCATCCCCTGACGGGAAATGTATCCCCTGACGGTAAATACCCACTGATGGTAACTATCCCCTGATGAGTAATTCATTCCATGACAGCTATCCCCTGATGACTGTAAGCTATCCCTTGACGGCTGAAAGCTATCCCCTGATGGATGTAAGCTATACCCTGATAGCATAAACCTTATCCCCTAACAAGTATGATCCATCCCCTAATGTGGACTTAGAATGACTTAAATATTATATAAGCATAGCGGTAGTGTATAATTCTAATTTCTATTAATCATTTATAAATCATAAAACAGATCTTGCAGGAACAATTAGACCTATCATACATGGTCACCCCGGTTAAGCTAAGTAATGTATTTGTTATTATTCTTTCAATGTATAACTTAGTTGTTCAGTTATACATAAAATTATTTCCATGTGATATATTTATCATCTATTCAATATATCACACAATTATTTATAAACGTACGTATGATGTTTATTTCAAATTAAACACATGATCACTTAATTCGATCTGTGTTAAGCTATGACAGACAAATGCTTAAACCTTTCTTCTTACGTATACATAATCGTTTTGTATGCGTACTGATAGAGAATTATTTGTTCAATTAAAGCTAATACCATTTTGAGAAATGCTTGATTTTAATATCTTGTTTACAAGCATTTATCTATTTTATGTCAGTACGTGACATCTTGAGCTATTCAGTTTAGCTTATAAGGTTAATAAATACCTTGTGACCTTCACTGAGACTACAAAGGTGCTGTGTGATCGCCTTGGACAGTCCCCTGAGGTGTCACGACCCTCATTGAGATTGCAAAGATGCTATATAATCACCTTGGTAAATTTCACTGAGGTGTCGAGATCTATCCACTATCTCTAGAAGGGAATCAACCCGGAAATGAGAATAGGATACTTTATTCTGTCAGGCCCTTGAGTATAAGTATGAGAAGGGAATCAACCCATGTGAGGACCCAGAAATAAAAATTAGCCCATGAATAATTTAACTCATATTTTGTATAAAGGATTAATTTTGTTCCATATAAATAATTAATTTGTACTTTGAGATAGAATATTTTTTTTATTATATATATACATGCTGAGTAACAATTTTAATTTGTTGAGGAACTACCAGAAGGATTTGGATATATGAATCAATGAATGGAAATTGGCTGGATAAGCAAGATATGGTTAGGTAAACTTTAAGAGTTACATGTTTTAAGGAAAGGATTATCCGGAGATACGTGTGAGGTTATTTGATTAATAAGCTGCATGTGTGTCATCAGTTGATCAAGTTTAAGTTGCATGTAAGACAGTAGTTGCTTGGCGATAGTCAAAATTATCCCTAACAAGTTTGGCGATAAACAAAATTTATCCCTTGATGGTCAAAGACTATCCCCTGGTGTTCAAAGGTTACCCCCTGATGACCAAAGGATCATCCCCCGATGGTCGAAAGCAATTCTCTGATGACCAAAAATGTATTCCCTGATGGATAGTTATCCCCTGACGGGTAGCTTATCCCCTGATAGGTAGCTTATTCCCTGATGGATAGTTATCCCCTGACGGGTAGCTTATTCCCTGACGGATAGTTATCCCCTGATGGGTAACTTATCCCCTGACGGGTAGCTTATCCCCTCACGGATAGTTATCCCCTGATGGGTAAGTCATCCCCTAATGACTATCCCATAACAGAGGATTATTCCCTGATAGACAAAGTTGTCCCCTGATGACCATCCCCTGATGGCCATCCCCTGTTTATATGCAGTTTCATATTTATTTTTCAAGATATAGATCTCTCATGTTATACCAATAATTTTGTTTTACAGAACTTTTCACGCACCAGTATGTTGAAATTAGAATTAGCTAAGGACCAAGGCAAGTATATACTCACTCTACTTCTTTCTCACTGAATACGTAAGATCATTGATTTGATTTATGTAAATGATTGATGCTACTTCTTATGCAAGACAATGTTTTTCATGAATAAGTAGCATACGATTCATTAATCTGATGTACGTGAAAAGAAGTTGCATATTGAACTAAGTATGAATGGGCAGTTGCTAGCTATTTTGATTCGCTAGCACGCCAAAGGGAAAAAAATCATATATAGATATAGAAGCCTATTCTCTTATCATGTACTTACAAAATATATCCATATGGGTAGATAAGGGCTAGTGGGTGCGTTCTCCTGGCACCATGACCAATGATAGGGAATGAAAAACTGAGGCATCGGTATTCAGACCCTCACAGACCAATGCTTTCTGCGGTGACTACGTATGTTATGACGAAGTCAAACGACTAGACTGACCGGATGAGATGACATTTGATGAAGAGGAAGTTAGATAATGATCATGCTAGTCAGATGATTCATTATCTGGTGAAGAGAGGGTGAATCAAGATTTATTTATTGAAGAGGGTCAACCCCTTGTTATCATTCGAGAACCCTTAAAATTGCATGGTTATTAAATTCCTAGAGATGTCGGCTTTGCTTCGCCCAACCTCATTAAACACTTAAGCCTTTGAAATATCTATTCTTTTTGCTTAAACTTACCCAGCTTATGATTATATACTCGCTGAGCGTAAATCGCTCGTGTGGATTATTATGAAATGTTTTACAGGTCATGTCAAGAAGGCCGAGTCTCATAGTAAAGGAAAAGAGAAAATGGCATAGAGAGAGTTTCTTGAAAACTCTTCTATGGATAGCGTTTAGAGGGAAAGTAAAGCAAGAGGTCATCATAGAAATATTGAGATTGTAAGTCCAGATGGGCCATTTATAGACTTCCGCTGCTAAATATTTAAATTTTTTTAATAAAAGGTTATATGTCTTTAGATTATATTATAAACGCATGGATTATGGTTTTGTAATAGAGAGTATACTTCTCTTAATCAATGATGTTTAAGCTTGGTTTATGATGTTTTCTATTCTCAATTCTTGGCGGAGCCCGGAGTCCAGCATGGGATCTTTGGGGATTGTCACACAATTTCTGATAGTGCCTGGAGCCCTGCCTGGGATTTTTGGGGCCGCCACAACCTGGATGTGAGAATAGGATACTCTATTCTGCTGGGCCCATAAGAATGTCGATGTAATTAAGTCTACTATTAAATGTCATACATATATACATAGAAAACCACATTGAAATAGCATTGGCCAGCTATTGTTGTGTGGTAAGAGATATTCTCAGTAGGCCCTTGTGCCGAATAGAATTGACGATCAAGTAAGTCATAGTATTAAAAAGACGTCATGAGAGAGATGCTCAAATAAGTCATAGTACTGAAAGACATCCAAGAGCTTATGTGGATATTCCTTATTTCTTCATTTTAGAGGCATGATATTGCCAACATTTCTCCTATCTGAAGAGATGGATTCTCCTTATCTGAATCCAACAGTTAAGATCTTAATATTTTCATGTTATTTTAAAAACGATATTTTTAAACTGGTTTCATATTCGGATTTATTGTAGTTGTCCTATATTACATTACTTGCTGAGCTTTTGTTGCTCATACTTGCTTGATTCTTTTTCAGCTAAACCTGAGAAAAGAGACAGTTCCAAGGGAAAAGAAAGGTTATGTTAGTGCCAGTAGATCTGGCTGTCCGGGGGCTCATAAATATGATTTTCAGTTGGTTTGATCTTGTTATGTTTTCAAGAAAATATATGTTATTTCGTTGCTAAGAATTTTTGAAATAATCATTGTAATAATCATTGTGTTTTAATTATTATTATAAAGGGAAGAGGTTTTTGTGTGAAAGCTCTTTGTACCCCTTTTTGACAACCCAGTTTACCGCCAAGGGCCTAAGTCTCAACAGTTAATATTAAACTAGTCTATGGCTGGGGAAACTTGGGTTGTCACATTGCAATTATTCTGAAAGTTGGTGGTTCAATCCTTTAAACTTTCACAATAGATTTGTTTTAGCTTGTGGGTGATTAAATTCTGTAAACAAGATAATATAATCGATCTTTTGGTGTTGTTTCTTGGTGATTAAATTCTTTACAAAATCAACCTAAAGTTATTTTTTCCATAACTTATTTGATCTTCCCTAGATCAAATACATCATCTTGGTATCAGCGCTGTTGGCGGATGATTTCGTGCTAGGGTAAACCACAAAACTGCAATATAGATGACTTGAGAGGAAGAGCAGATTATTCCACGGGGACCGACCAAGGAGCAGGCACAAAATTTACACCATGATAGACAAATTAATGAGATGAATAACAAACTAAACGAGATCCTAGAAAGGTTAGATCGAAGAAATCCTTCTACTAGTCCAAATAGGAGTACTAGATTTGTTCGGACTTCAGATTTGGTGGAGGAAGAAGTAGCCAGACCAGCGAACCGTAGGGTGAGAGAGAACAATGATGATGACAAGGGCCTATTTGGATATTCTAGATTTTGATGGTAGTATGAAACCCGAGAAGTTCCTTGATTTGTTGCAGTGAATTGAATGAGTCTTTGATTTTAAAGACAATGATGATCCTAAACGATTCAAAGTAGCCGTTTTAAAATTCACAAGTTATGCAAACCTATGGTATGAGAACTTGAAGGCCATAAGGAGGAAAGAAATGTTAACAATTATAACATTTGATGATGATGTATAAACACTTACAATTGTTTAACTTTTAATTGTACATGTACCTTGTATTACCCCAGATTTGTGTAATTATTATTATAACATTAAGAGTATTAACAAATAAATTTTAGTCAAAATTTATTTTCAAAGATGATCAATTATTCCTTTATAAATATCAAAAGAAAATAATTTTTTGGTGTAAGATATTATTTGAATTAATTTATGTGGTAATATAAATTACTACTACTTTTAAATTAATTTTTGGTATAAGATATTACCGGAGTTAATTTATGTGATGGTAATATGAATTGTTACTATTACTATTACGGGAAAGATGTGTAATAACTCTTGAGATGAGTAAGCATTACAGGTGTTGAAGTTCTTTTCAATGAGTAAGCATTGCAAGCGCTGAGTCATTAGTGGTATGCACTACCATTTGACACCTATTAGTAACTTATACTTATCATACTTACATGTAACCGTAATTGTTAGCATATTGTAGTAATTTAGTAGATTTCAAGTCCGATGTTAATCTAAAGAAGAAATATCTCAGATATTTTCATACTCCTAGCCTACATAAGGAGAACCTCTATTACTCATATTCCCCACAACACTCTCAAACATATACACTCCCTAAACCAATGATAATATTCCCGTAGCTTATTTTGCAGTATCGGAAGCTTACCAGTAAATATTAAGAGTTTTTATTAAGTTATTTGTTAGGAATAAATGATGATGATGCTTAGAGTTTTGTTTGTGCATCTGTACATACTTAGGGTGTTCTATAAACCTAAGTATATGCATACATTTTGCATCCACTGATGATCAACTTAGTCATCAGGGGATGAAGTATTTCACACTAGGCAAGTTATCAGTTGAAACTTCTAAAGGACTTGATAGTGAAGAGGGATATCTGTTGTTACTCAAAAATACTTAAGTATTTCACACATCAAACATTCCAAACAAAATCAACAAAGCTTCAATGATTAAAACCGTCAGGGGAACTCATCAGGGGATGACAAAGGCAGACCAACCCATCAGGGGAACGAGTCAGGGTATGGCAGTGGCAAGCCAAACTCATCAAGGGGAATGCGTTAGGGCATGACAGTAACATGGCAACTTGTCAGGGGAACTTATCAGGGTATGATAGTGGCAAGCAAACCCGTCAGGGGAAATGCTAAGCACCGCATCAGTAGATGATTTGAGTCTTAACGTCAAGGGATCAAGAAGCACTTGGATAACTCAATTGAAGATTAAAGCATTGATCGAGTCTTGAATAGGACTTGTCATCAGGGGATCTGCAAGCACTGATCAAGTCCACATCAGGGCTTGCTATCAGTGGACAATTATGACGGCATGCACTTGTCATCAGGTTTTACACGCAAATCAATGAAGCTTGTTACAGTAGCAAGAGATATAAACTAGAAAGATATTTCTTGAAGTTTGGTGGTCTGATGACAACTCTCGATCATTAAATGCACACAGATCAGGGGATGAAAAAGAAGCAACAAAAGTAGCAGCAGTTTGACACATCATTCCTAAAGGACATCGATGTGACATATATGCGGCTAAGTTGAAAGAGCAGCACGTCTAAGTACGTGAGTTCAACAACTAATCTTCGATATATGCAAAAGAGTTTTCAATATATATAAGAGAGGATATCTAATGGATAAAAGGGGGTGAAACACACAAACACTAGAAAAAAGTTTTGTAATATATCTTGAGAGAAATATTCAAAGAAAGTGAGAAGCTAGTGAGTGTGAAATTGTAGCTATAATTCATTACAGATTGTAGCTGATTAATCACATTTGTGATTAAATAGATTTCCAAAAAAACTTCAAGTTTTAATACAACAATTTTAACTTGAATGCTTATGTTCACATCTTAATAGTCATTATAGTTTTTCTGTTCTTGTAGCTATATCCATCAGTGGTTAACAAAGTTTTTAAGAGCAAAAAGTTTTGAGTGTTTGTATTTAACCCCCCTTCTATAAACACTTGAACCTATTTTGTTCTAACAATTGGTATTAGAGCCAACTAGAAGATTACACTTGTTAAACGATCGTGGAAAATTGCTAAGAAAGTTGGAAATAGCAAAGTCCCCATGTTGGAAAGGGGAAAGTACTTTTTCTGGGAATAAAGAATGATAGTTCATCTAAGAGCAATCGATGATGAATACTTGCAAATTCTAGAAGAAGGACCTCACGTTCCAAAGAAGCTCATTCCTTAAGTAGTTGTCAATGGAGTCACTGTTCCAGAAAGATTAGTTCCAAAGACTACTGAAGAAATGACTCCAGAGGAAAGAGAGAAAGTAAAGAAGGATCTAAAAGTCACAGGCATCCTATATAATGGTTTAGATGATGATATGTTAAACAGTATCATGAATCTCACAACGTCTAAGTCAATATGGGATACCATCCAGATCCTATGTGATGGAACTGAAGAAGTGAGGGAAAATAAATTGCAGCTGTTGACACAACAGTATGAGTGGTTCACAATGAAAAATGGTGAAACACTCACAGAAATGTTTGATAGATTTAACAGGTTGGTAAATGACCTAAGGTTATATAGGAAGGTTTATGCTAATAAAGATGTATACAGAAAGTTCATGAGAGCACTTCCCATATCATGGGATCCTAAAATGACAACCATCAGGGAATCCAAGGATATGAATTTTCTAGACTTGGATAGGCTCTATGGTACCCTAAAGACATATGAACTAGAGGTTCAACAAAGACTTGAAATGTCAGGGGATACCAGAAAGCTTAAATCAGTAGCCCTGATGGCTGTCAAGAAGGATAAAGAAGAAGCAAGACCAAGTGTCTTGATGAAGCAACAGTCAGGGGATGCTGAAAAAGAAGGGGATATTGAAGCTGACTCAAAGGAGACTGAGTATACTCCTGAAGAGTTAAAAGAACTAGATGAAACCATGGCTTTTCTGGCAAAAAGGTTTTCCAAGCTGAAATTTCAAAAACCGTCAGGGTTAAAAAAGATTTTCAACAAGGAAACCTGGTAGCACTAAAAACTTTATTGACAAATCAAGAATAAAGTGCTACAAATGCAATGAGATAGGCCACTTTGCAAATGAGTGTCGCAAGGTCACAAAGGAAGGTGAATCCAGGGGAAAGAAAGCTGATGTGGATTCCAAGAAGAAGTACTTCGACCTTCTAAATACCACCAAGAAGGGAAAATCTTACATTGCAGAGGGAAAGGACTGAGTCGACTCAGATGAAGAAGATAATGAAGAATATGTCAACCTAGCCTTGATGGCCTCATCCACTGACAGCAGCAGCTCACAAGTAAGTCTTGAAATTTCCTCTAACATGTCTAAAAATGATTGTGTTAAAACTGTTATGGAAATAACTTGTGAGATAAAAGAACTTTATGACACCCTAAGGAGTGTTGTAGCTGAGACTGAGAGAGTGCAGAAAATAAATGAACATTTGACTATTAGAAATACTCTTTTAGAATCAGAACTCTCTAGACTTGAGAATCTTGAAAAAGAACTCTCAAGAACTAAGAATCTTCTTGACTGTGTTGTTAAAAGAGAGGAATAGACCTCCAATCTTTTGAGACAAGAAAGGGAAGTCATAAAGAAATGGAATGAGTCAAGTAAGAAACTGGATGATCAATTAAACTGTCAGAAATCTGGTTTAGGCTATGAAAAGACTCTAGTGAAGCAACCTCCTATTGAGGTTAAAAATGCTGCTAGCATTGAAAAAAGGCCTATACAACCTATCAAATTTGTAAAGGCTATTACAAAGTTAGAAAAAGGGAATGTTTTCCCAATGTGTGAAGCTTCCACAAGTGGTGGAAGAGGCAAGAAACTTGTTCTTGCCAATGCACTCAAACCTCAAGTTAAGAAAGAACTAGACTGTGCATCAGTGGAAACACAGTCATCAGGGGATAAGAGTGCATTGGGCCATCGTAGCCCTTCAAGGAATAAAGGCCTGTCAGGGGATAATGAAAAGAATAGGAATGGGAAGTTAGGTGTAAACAAAGCAAACAATTACACCTCAATGCATGAAGCCCCTAGGAAAGTGTGCTGGAATTGTGGTAGAAATAATCATTTATCTTTTCAATGTAAGGAAAAACCACAGATTTTAACTGACACTATCTTATTTGCTGATGATTTACCTTTCAAGCTTGCATGCACCCTTAAGGGTAAAGAAAAGAAAAATGCTGGTAAATCTAAAGCTGTTAATGAAGCTCCTAAAAAGGAGAAAGTGTTTACCTTGCCAATACCAAAAGTCACACATAATGAAAATGTTGTTTTACCATTAACTATGACTAAACCTAAACGACCCAAATCCACTTGGGTACCAAAAATAAATTAAATGTTATTTGTGTGCAGGGAAAAGTCAAAAGAAGTCAAATCTGGTTCCTAGACAGTGGTTACTCAAGATACATAATAGGTGTGGCACCCCCGGAAATCCCCCGAGCCGGGCCTTGGGCACTATCAACAATTTGGGTGACAGTCCTCAAGATCCCCAGGCCGGAACCTCAGGCCACGCCAGGAAACTGCCACACAACATCACAACAGCAAAACAAACAACATAGCCAAGCATTTACAACACTCATGTGAGAAATACATTCTCAAATACATCATTACAAAATCTTAAGGTCCACATCATCTTACAAAACCTCAAAGCTTGAAAAATTAACAAGCTGCAGCGGAAACAGAACTTTTAGATGGTCATACGACCTTACAACTTAAACATTCTTATGCCATTCTCTCTATCCCTTTCTTAGGCGATTCAGCCTTCACGACATAACCTGAAAAACATTCATAACATTCCACATGAGCGTTTACGCTCAACAAGTATATATTTATAGGCAAGAAGAACAGATAATACAAAAACTTTAATATTCTTTGAGGTTGGGCGAAGCAATGCCAACACCTCGTGATAATCAATAAACATATATCATCTAGGGTACCCGAGTGATATCAAGGGTTAACCCTTTTTCAATAAAACATGATTCGCCCTCTCTTCATCAGATAATGCATCAACTGACCAGACTGATCATTACCTGACTTCCTTTAACAATCAAATTTCATCCCAGCTTGTCAGCCTGGTCGTTTGATCCATCATTTGACATACGTAGTCACTTGCATAAACCAATTAATCTGCAAAAGGTTTGATTACTGATGCCTTGCCTCGGTCTATCATTCCCTATCATCATTGGCCAGAATACCAGGCGAAAGCATTCAATAGCCCTTTAACTCCCCCGTATGGAATATATTTACTTGAAAACATTTTCTCATTTTAAATTGGCATCCTCCAAAATTAAAAACAGTAACTACCAAACACATTGGCGTGCTCAACAATTAAAAGTAGACAGCCGATGATTTTTCTATATACCCATACGGAAGCATGCTCAGGTGTGCATACAAGTTCATGACTGCAACACCCTTACATCATCATCATCATCTTTTGGTGTACTAGTGACTTTAAATAACTAGCAATCACCCAATAACATATAGCTCAATAATTAACATCTTTTCACATACATCGGATCAATGATCGTACGTTACTTAATCATAAAAGAGATCATCATCATGCATAAGCTTTAACATCATTCATTTACGTAAATCAAAATAATGATTCTACGTAATCAGTAAGAAAGAAAGTGGAATGAATATATACTTGCCTTGGTCCTTAGCTAAAATCACTATACTGGTTGCAAAAGGGTTCTGTAAAACATCATTGTTGGTATATCATGAGAAATTCATACTTAAAAGTTGACCATTCAGATTAGAAAAAAGTGATCAGGGCATGAGGTTGCCCGTCGGGGAAAATTTCACTCTTCAGAGACTAACAAATATCTCATCAGAGACTGATGACGTCATCTTTACACATCGGAGACTAAAGCTGACGTCATGATCAAAGACTAATTAACTCATAAGAGACTGATGACGTCATCTTTACTCATCGGAGACTAAGGCTGATGTCATCATCAGAGACTAATTAACTCATAAGAGACTGATGACATCATCTTAACTCATCGGAGACTAAGGCTGACATCATCATTAGAGACTAATATTAACTCATCAGAGACTAGTGTTATCTTGTCAGAGACTAACATCAACTCATCAGGGACTAACTTCATTTCATTATAGACTAACTTTATCTCATTAGAGACTAACATTTACTCATCGGAGACTAACATTAACTCATCAGAGACTAATATTATCTCGTCAAAGACTAACTTCATCAGAGACTAATATTTACTCATCGGAGACTAACATTAACTCATCAGAGACTAATGTTATCTCGTCAGAGACTAAAATTAGAGCTTGTCTCCGTTTTAATGGAAGGCCTTACAATAACAAACTCAACCTAGGACACCTTATGAACATGAATATGCAAAAGAACGCAACCTTTCTTTTAAAGCTTTATTCCTCCTTGAAAACCTAGTATGCACGGCTAATACTCTCGGATGATAAGCAAAAAGAAACAATCAGAGGAGAACTTAAGATTTTACCTCCTAGGTTGACGAAAGAGATCAAAGCCTGATTAAAAGTAATCGTCCAAAAGAAAGAACTTAAAATTATACGGAGATGGTAGGTTTAAAGAAGAACTTTGGAAGAGAAAATCTTTAGAAAAGAGACTGAAATGTTCCTCTGAATGAAGTATTTATAGTAGGCTGAGATTAAGCCTTGGAATAGAATCATTGGTTAATCTGGACGGTAAAACGGCTACTCATCATGATTCTTAGTAGCTAAGCATGTGTAATAAGCCTACTATCCTTCATGCAAATAAGCCAACTATTAAAGCAGCTTACTAACCTGATTACTATACGTAGGCAATGATGTCATCATACTTAAACTCTTAAGTCCTTCAGGGAACTTAACAATCAGATTGCATGGCTTCCTCTAGTACATACGAAGGTTACCAACATCCAAACAAATATAACCCCTTTAATGGGTCCAAAAATATTTAGACATTCAAAAACATCATATATTAACTATACACATTAATATATAAAAAAAATGAATAATAAATTATTTATAAATAAACAAATTTTTTTTCTAGGTCGTTACAATAGGAAACAAAGCCCTGCTCACAGAATTTCAAGAAAAGTTTGGTCCAGTGATTTCTTTTGGTGACAACAGCAAAGGACTGACTCTTGGTTATGGAAAAGTAGCAAATGGCGAGGTCTCATTTGAAAATGTAGCACTAGTTGATGGGCTTAAGCACAACTTATTAAGCATAAGTCAACTATGTGACAAGGGATACATCATTTTTTTCAAAGGGATCAATGCTTGATCTCAAATGAAGATGATGGGAAGCCGGTCTTATCAGGAATAAGAAAAGGAGATCTCTACATTGCTGATTTCAATTTAGTAAGTGGAGAATCATGCTTCTACCACAAAGCAACACCTGATGAGAGCAGACTGTGGCACAAGAAGCTCTCTCACCTGAACTACAAAGCTATCAATGATTTGGTGAAGAGAGAGTTGGTAATTGGACTACCTCAAGTGGAATTTATTCAAGAAGTATTATGTTCAGCTTGTCAACAAGGGAAGTAAATGAAATCAACCTTTGTCAGCAAGGAAGCCATAATGATTAAGGATCCAATTCAATTGCTTCATATGGATCTCTTTGGCCTTGTCAACATAATGTCAGTGTCAAAGAAAAGATTTGCAATGGTTATTGTGGATGATTACACTAGATACACTTGGGTTAGGTTTCAAAACGCCAAAACAGAAGTACCTCAACAAATCATTGACCATATAAAAAAAGTGGAAACTGAGTCAGGGTCAGTGGTTAGGATATTGAATACAGATAATGGAACTAAATTCAATAATGCAGTTGTTGATGGATTTTGTGTGGAGAAAGGGATCAATCATACATTCTCTACTCCAAAGACTCCTCAGCAGAATGGTGTAGTGGAAAGGAAAAATAGAACCCTAATAGAAGCTGCTAGAACAATGCTAGCAAAGGCAAGGATTCCAACCTATTTTTGGGCTGAGGCAATTTCCACTGCTTGCTTCACTCAAAATAGGTCTTTGATTAACAAGGCTCACAACAAGACACCATATGAGCTAATGACAGGGAGGAAACCAAACATCAAGTTCCTACATATTTTTGGATGCAAATGCTTTGTTTTAAGGAACTTTGGTGAGAACTTAGAAAAATTTGATCCAAAAGCTGATGAAACAATTTTCCTAGGTTACTCCCTGACATCTAAGGCCTTCAGGGTTTACAACAAGAGACTCCAAGTAGTGATGGAGTCTATAAATGTAGCTTTTGATGATCAAAAAATTTCCGGACTTGAAGACCGTGGTTTTCATGAGGAGCTAAGATTTGAAAACAAAGATGATTCTGATTATCAAGATAATGAAGCTGATGAGTGCAGACAAATGGAGAATATAACCATCCCTGATGTCAATCCAAACACAATAGAAGCCCCTTCAATAGATAAAGTTAATCTCTTAGACAACAGGTCAAGGAATACTCCATCAGGGGATCATCCATCAGGGCATGCACCATTAGGGGTTAACTTTAACCCTGATTTAAGAATTAATTCAGGGGGAGTTTTCTCAAAAGCTGGGAGCATAGACTTAGGGGGAGGAGATGATAATCAAGCAAGCTCATCAAGATACATCTTTAATCTCAAATGGTCTAAGAGTCACACAATAGATTTGATTATTGGTGATCCAAACAAGAAAGTGCAAACCAGAAAAGCAACATCTAATGAATGCCTATATGCTTGTTTTCTTTCACAATTAGAGCCAAATAAATTTGAAGAAGCCATTCAAAATGCAGATTGAATAATGGTCATGCAAGAAAAGCTGAATCAATTTAAAAGAAATCAAGTACGGAAGGTGGTGCCTAAACCCAAAGATAGAATTATAATAGGTACCAAATGGGTATTCAGAAACAAAATGGATGAAGCTAGCATTGTTATAAGGAATAAAGCAAGACTAGTTGCAAAGGGTTATCTTCAAGAGGAAGGGATTGACTTTGATGAAACTTTTGCACTAGTAGCCAAACTTAAGGCTATAAGAATCTTCTTAGCCTATGCCTATGCAGCACAATCTCCAAGATTTGAAAGTTCAAAATTCCCAAATCATGTATACAAATTAGAGAAAGCACTTTATGGACTGAAGCAAGCTCTCAGAGCTTGGTATGATACACTGTCTACGTTTCTGGTGGAAAACAAGTTCACAAGAGGTATCATTGACAAGACATTGTTCTTTAGACAACACCAAAGTCATTTGATCCTGGTTCAAATATATGTTGATGATATTATCTTTGGATCCATAGACACTAAATTATGTGAAAAGTTCTCCAAGCTCATGCAAAACAAGTATGAAATGAGTTTGATGGGTGAATTGTCTTATTTCTTGGGATTGCAGATCAAACAAGTCACTGATGGGATTTATATTCATCAGACAAAGTATGCCAAAGAACTTCTCAAGAAATTTGACATGGAGGACTCAAAAGTAGCAAAGACACTAATGGCTACAACAACCAAGATTAACCCTAATAAGAATGGAAAGAAAGTTGATCTGAAGACTTATAGGGGAATGATTGGATCATTGTTGTATCTAACAGCAAGTAGGCCTGACATTATGTTTGCAACGTGTCTTTGTGCAAGATATCAAGCTGATCCAAGGGAGTCTCATCTCATTACAATGAAAAGAATCTTGAGATATATCAAGGGCACTACAGAGTTGGGACTTTGGTATCCAAAGGAGTCTGGAGTTGAATTACTAGGGTATTCTGATGCTGACTTTGGAGAATGCAGAATTGACAGAAAAAATACAACTAGAAGCTGTCAGTTTCTGGGAGGAAGGCTTGTATCTTGGTTCAGCAAGAAGCAACACTCAATTTCAACATCAACTGCTGAAGCTGAATATATTGCAGCTGGAAGTTATTGTGCACAAATCCTATGGATGAAAAATCAGTTAATGGACTATGGACTGAATTTCAACAAAATTCCAATCAGGTGTGATAACACTAGTGCCATTGCCATTGCTAAAAATCTTGTGCAACATTTCAGAACCAAACATATAAAAATCAGATATCACTTTATCAGGGAACATGTTATGAATGGAACCATTGAACTACAGTTTGTACCAACAAACAAGCAACTGGCAGACATATTCACCAAGGCTCTTGATGAAGCCACTTTTACCAATCTTGTGGGAGAACTGGGTATGTTGAATTATGAAAAATGAAGTTCAATAATCTTGCTAAAGACTTGTCAGAAAGGCTATTGGAACAACTCAAACTACCAAATGCCTAAGTTCTGGTACTCCTAACTCATCTCATGAATTCCTGATAAATTTAGTTGATATGTGACTATGTATGTTAAAAATATAAATACGTAAATATATTTGTTTGTTTTGCTTGTGTTTGTTTGTTTTTGTCTGATGCATCAGGGTCAGGGTCTCTGTCAAGAAGCATCAGGGTCAGGGTCTCTGTCAAGAAGCATCAGGGTCAGGGTATCCGACTCGTGCATCAGGGTCAAGGTATCCGACTCGCACATCAGATCTTTGTTGTACTTCTAGTTCATATGTCTTTAGGGTGCCATAGAGCCTATCCAAGTCTAGGAGATTCATGTCCTTGGATTCCCTGATGGCTGTCGTCTTAGGATCCCATGATATGGGAAGTGCTCTCATGAACTTTCTGTTCACGTCTTTATTTGCATAAGCCTTCCCATATAATCTCAGGTCATTTACCAACCTGTTGAAGCTGTCAAACATTTCAGTGAGTGTTTCACCATTTTTCATTGTGAACCACTCATACTGTTGTGTTAACAGCTAAAGTTTGTTTTCCCTCACTTCCTCGGTTCCATCACACAAGATCTGGATGGTATCCCATATGGATTTAGGCGTTGTAAAATTCATGATGCTATTTAACATATCATCGTCTAAACCATGGTAAAGGATGCCTGTTACTTTTAGATCTTTCTTTACTTTCTCTCTTTCCTCCAGTGTCATCTCTTAGGTGCTTTTTGGAATTAGCTTTTCTGGGATATTGACTCAATTGACAACCTCTTGGGGAATGAGCTTATTTGGGATGTGAGGGCCTTCCTCCAGAATTTGCAAATATTCATCATCGATTGCTCTTAGATGAACTATCATTCTTTGTTTTCAAAATAAGAATTTTCCCCTTTCCAATATGGGGACTTTACTGTTTCCCGCTTTGTTGGCCATTGATGATGATCGTCTAGCAAGTGTAATATACTAGTTGACTCTGATACTAATTGTTAGAATAAAATAGCCTCAAGTGTTTGTAATTATGGGGGGGGGGGGGGGGGATTCAAACAATCAAAACTTTTTCTTCTTTTTCAACTTTTTGCACAACAGGAAATAACTACTATACTTAGAAAAACAATAATAGATAATTAGATGAACACACGTATTTAAGTTAAAATAGATCTATTAAAACTTGAGATTTTTCTGGAAATCTGATTAATCACAAATGTGATTAAACAACTACAAATTCTGTAATAAAATTACAACTTCTTTTTCACACACACTAGCTTCTATTTTCTTTGAATATTTCTTTCAAGATCTATTACAAAGCTTCTCTCTTGTGATTTGTATGTTTCAGTGTTTGTTTGATCCGTTGGATTGATTTTTGGTGTAATGAGAACTCTTTTGCATATATAGAAGATCAGTAGTTAAACCCACGTGTTTAGACGTGCTACTCTTTTCAAGTTAGCCACATATATGTCACATCGATGTCCTTTAGGAACTATGTGTCAGACTGCTGCTACTTTTGTTGCTTCTTTTTCATCCCCTGATCTGCGTGCATTTAATGTTCGAGAGTTGTCATTGGACCAACAAACTTCAAGAGATATCTTTCCAGTTAATATCTCTTGCTTCTTCAACAAGCTTCATTGATTTGCGTGTAAGATCTGATGACGAGTGATGCTTCATTGATTTGTTCAACCGTCCACTGACGGCAAGCCCTGATGTGAACTTGATCAGTGCTTCTGAATTCCCTGATGACAAGTCTTGTTAAAGACTGGATTAGTGCTTCAAACTTCACTTAAGTTTACTATGTACTTCCAAATCCCCTGATGTTATGACTCATGACATGCACTGATGGCTTCCACTGATGCAGTACTGAGCATTCCCCCTGATGGGTTACCCTGACGGATTAGCCTGACACTGTCATACCCTGATGTCTTCCCCTGATAGGTTGACATATCTTGATCATGCCCTGATGCGTTCCCCCTGATGAGTTTTGGCTTACTACTGCCATACCTTGACGGGTTGGTCTGCCTTTGTCATCCTCTGATGGGTTCTCCTGACGGATTCCCCTGATGGTTTTTAATCATTGAAGCTTTGTTGAGTTTGTTTGGAATGTCTGATGTGCAGAATATTTTAACTATTTTTGAGTAACAACAGACATTCCTCTTCACATATCAAGCCTTTAGAAGTTTCCTTGAAGACTTGACATAGTGAAGAGTATTTCCTCCCTTGATAATCAGATCGATCATCAGTGGAAGCAAAACTTGTGCGGATACTTAGGTTTATTGAATACCATAAGTATTTACAGATGCACAATTTATTCTATAAAGATCATCATCATCATTTATGACTAACAAACTATCTACTCAACTCTGAGTATAGTTGAGCAATCTTTTCTGATGAAGAAATGTCTAGGGAAGCACTTTCACAACTTTGGTCAAGTGCTAAGTTCATGAAGTCGTCAACAAGACCAGAGATTGTGAAGGAGATCTCATTCAAGATCTCTTCTGAGAAGGGAAAAATAACCTCTTCCAGAATCAACTCTGCACTGGGGCTACCTACACAGAACTTTGTGGAAGGGCCTAGTGATGCTGATTTGCTCGAATTTTTGAGGGAACTAGGCTATAACATTGCACCAAACACAGTGTTAAGGTTCAAGGACCTCAAGAGGGTCAATGTGAAGCGAGAGATTTCTTATCTCTTCGAAACCATAATAAAGGTGTTCTCAGGTAAGTCTTCTAACTTTGAGATAATAATCTCATTAACTTTAAAAATAGCTTATGCAATGATTAGGAATGTACATATAAACGTAGGAAAATTAATTTTTGATGATCTTGTAAATAAAATGGGTAGTTTTAATTCTACAAAATCAGAGATTTACTATGCTACGTTTTTATCAATGATCATTAAGGATCAAATTACTAACTTTTCTTTTGAGGATGACATTTTTGTACAGACTTATAAACAAACAAAGAAATTATTTGTAGAAATAATAAAGAAATCTTATACCGTGGAGCTGTTTGCACTTCCATTGCATATAGAACAGGTATTGCGTACTCTTACTTCTACTTCTCAACCTATTAATTCTTCTCCTTCAACTACTATGGTAGAGATCACTACCACTTCTCTACCTATCCAAGTAGTACAACCATTTTCTCTACAACCACTCTCATTAGCCCAACCCTTAGTCTCCCAAAAGACTAAGGGTACCAAAAGAAAATCCTCTGAAGTAACTACAACTAGTGAGGGGGAGCAAGGAGAGAGAGTGACTGGCCTTAGGAAATTGAAGAAGAAGAGGGTGGCCAAGAGAGTTACCTTACAGCCAGACCAGGCAGTATCCTTTCAACAGGATATTGCTTTTGATAAGGAATTAAACACATTTCTAACTAGTTCCTCCCAAAAAGAATTAGTTATTGAAAATAGTCCCTAACCAGGGACAGTTGAGTGAGATGCATACACTGACCATAGCCCCTGATGAAATTAACATCAGGGTCTCTGAGAACCACTTGCAGATAATTGACACAATGAGTGCACACACAACTTCCCTTGATGGATCACCACCTCATTCAGTGATCCAACCAACACTCCCTTCTACACCTCTTCCTTCTCTCACTAATCCTCAAATTTCTTCAGATATCATGACACAAACATTAAGTGTCGTGAGATCAGATTCTCCAATTTCTCAATTCGTGGAGGAGCCAACACTCCCTGACACTATGATTAAAAGTCAACACACTCAAATGGTTGACTCATTTTTAATTGATTCAATCATTGATGATTAGTCAGGGGACATAAATTCATTTGTATATTCTACTGCAATAAGTCTTTATGTTCCCCCACCTGTATATACCTCTTCTATAGAAACATACACCTTTTCAATTATACATACACAACTTACATCCACTCCTTCCCCTATCACTTCTGTGGAACCAGAAACTGTACATAATTTACTTGAACTGACCACAGTTGCAGATCTCATAGCCCATAGGAGCCCTTCTAGGACAATTTTGAGTGAGAATGTGAGAATACTTAGTGATGCGAGGAAAAGTCAAACCCCTGAGAGGACTTTGGCTAAAGGAGAGGATGAGAGTATTGCCTTAGAAGGCAAAGAAAAAGGAGAGTCTTCGAGAGATGCCTTAGAAGGCACAGAAAAAGGAGAGATTGAGGGAGATAAGGATGAGATCCTTGTAAATAAAGAAAATAGAGAAAATATAGACACTATAGATACTTCTAGTTCTTCTGAGAGTGATAAAGATGAAACTCCAATGGATGACTTACCTCAGTTCATTGAAGTTGATTTATACTTTCAAAAGAATCAAATGACAGATATTGTACAGTTACTTAAACAAGAGCTTTCAAGGACCACAGATCCAATTTTGATAAAGGTGCTCAAATCACAAATAATGATAGGGAAATCAGTGGATGTGGAATCTCAGAAACTCTATACACACTTTACAAACAAAATAAATAATGTACAACAAGTTGTGGACTCCCTTATTACCAGCCAAACCTTGCTCCGGATGAAGAAACTTGCTGACAATGTTGACAAGCAACTTTCTGACTTCTCCAACAAAATGGCTAGCATGGAAAACTCTGCAACTGTCTATGGCTGACACTCTACAAAAAGTTCTTCAAGTCACATCTCAACTCTCAACTTCCATTGATGATGCTGTCAAAAAGGGCGAGAAATCTTCAGGGCCATCGTCAGGGGTTGTTGCGGAGAAGCCCTCTAATGATCAACCATCAGGGGATGTGACTACTCCTGCTCCAAAAGCTAAGGACAAAGGAAAAGGTATCTTGATTAAGGAACCCAAAAAGAAATCATATACTCAATCAGGGCCTAAGCTACTTGGAGATGCCATGAAGATAACTCACTTTCCAACACCCGTTGAAGCAATAATTGATGAAAAAGTGGAGATTGTCTTCCCTCAAGACAAGAAGCTTGTGGAAGCTGATGTGCTATATGCACAGCAACTTCAAGAGGAGGAGGAGAGGGAAATGGCAAAGGAGAAGGAAGAAGAAGAAAAGAAGAAAAAGGGTGTCAAGCCAAGATCCTCTAGGAAACCTCAGCCAAAGAAATCTTAACCTCCCAAGGGTGCATCGGGGGATAAAGATAAAGAAAAACCTAAATCTCCTGATGCCACCAAATCCAAGTCATCTGAAGCCAAGGATCAAGCACCTTCTCCTATAACATATGGACCACCCACACTAGCTGAATCCCTAAGCGATGACAGGCGTAAGAATCTGACATTTATGTTCTCAATAAAAAGCATAAATGTCAGGACTAATAACAAAATGGAAAAGCTAATCACAGTTCAACTGAAAAATGGGTCACAATTCACAGTCACTTTGGACTGGTTTAGGAGAATGGATGCTGAGCAGTTAGGATTGATCCTGAATTTAATTTCCAAAACATTGGTGCTAAACAGAGACTTGAGGGGGATGATTGAGAGGCTAAGGAAAGCCATCAATGATGAAAGAAGCCTGCCCACAGCTTTGGAGAGACCATTAAAGCTATTCTACAGAACAACTGATGTGCAGGAGAAAAGTATAAGGATCAAAGATGTTGATGGGCTTGACCAAGAGGAAGTGATGCATGTTCTAAGCCAATGTGCTTATCATAAGAATGAACATGTCATCCAATTCAGAATCTTGCTGAAACAAAATGTGTTGAAGGAGATCGAAGAAACCAAAGTTGATGATGGGAATACAATAGCAGTAAGGGATGTGCCCCTAGTAAAAGGATTCAAAGAATATCTTAAGATGATCACAAATCCCATGGGTGTAGAATTCAAAAATGCAGAAGGGTCATCACCATCTTTTACTAGTCACAACTTGCTGTAGCTAATGTGTCAGAGATCAAATTAGTCCTTGATGCTTTGGAATCTAGCAGAAATGTCAACATAGTAAACTTTAGAAGACTTCTTCAAAAGGAGCTGGAGCAGCTTTTAGCAAGAGGGGAAGACAAAAGGGGAAGACAAAAGGCTTAGGATTCCATATCAAAACCCAGATCAAAGGAGACAAGGCCTTGGAAGTGATACTCAACCTATTGAATCAAGTCATCCATTACCCTTTGTTTCAGCTAAACAAAAAGGGGATCCTGATGTCTAATAGTGTATATTTTTGTAATATTTGTACAATTATTTTCATAGTTCATACAAATACAATAGAATAGATCAATACAATTTTATTAAATTTCTGTTGCAAGTGTATAGTTTTGGTTTTGACATCCTCATCAGTGCATTAAGTAGATTTATGGTTATCAAATTGATAATCATAAATAGGGGTAGATTGTTAGGAATAAATGATGATGATGCTCAGAGTTTTGTTTGTGCATCTGTACATACTCAGGGTGTTCTATAAACCTAAGTATATGCACACATTTTGCATCCACTGATGATCAACTTAGTCATCAGGTGATGAAGTATTTCACACTAGGCAAGTCATAAGTTGAAACTTCTAAAGGACTTGATAGTGAAGAGGGATGTCTGTTGTTACTCAAAAACACTTAAGTATTTCGCACATCAGACATTCCAAAAAAAATCAACAAAGCTTCAGTGATTAAAACCGTTAGGCGAACCCATCAGGGGATGACAAAGGCAGACCAACCCATCAGGGGAACGCGCTAGGGTATGGCAGTGGCAAGCCAAACTCATCAGGGGGAACGCGTCAGGGTATGGCAGTGGCAAGTCAAACTCATTAGGGGGAACGCGTCAAAGCATGACAGTAACTTGGCAACCCAATAGGGGAACTTATCAGGGTATGATAGTGGCAAGCTAACCTGTCAGGGGAAATGCTAAGCACCGCATCAATGGAAGCCATCAGTGGATGCTTTGAGTTTTAATGTCAGGAATCAAGAAGCACTTGGATAACTCAAGTGAAGGTTCAAGCACTGATCAAGTCTTGAACATGACTTGTCATCAGGGGATCCGAAAACACTGATCAAGTCCACATCAGGGCTTGCTATTAGTGGACAGTTATGACGGCATACAGTTGTCATCAGGTCTTACACGCAAATCAATGAAGCTTGTTATAGTAGCAAGAGATATAAACTGAAAAGATATTTCTTAAATTTTGGTGGTCCAATGACAACTCTCAATCATTAAATGCACACAGATCAGTGGATGAAAAAGAAGCAACAAAAGTAGTAACAGTCTGACACATCATTCCTAAAGGACATCGATGTGACATATATGCGACTAAGTTGAAAGAGCAGCACGTCTAAGCACGTGGGTTCAACAAATGATCTTCAATATATGCAAAAGAGTTCTCAATATATATAAGAGAGGATATCTAACGGATTAAAGGGGGTGAAGCACACAAACACTAGAAAGAAGCTTTGTAATAAATCTTGAGATAAATATTCAAAGAAAGTGAGAAGCTAGTGAGTGTGAAATTGTAGCTGTAATTCATTATAGATTGTAGCTGATTAATCACATTTGTGATTAAACAGATTTCCAGAAAAACTTCAAGTTTCATTACAACAATTTTAACTTGAATGCTTGTGTTCACATCTTAATATTCATTATAGTTTTTCTGTTCTTGTAGCTATATCCATCAGTGGTTAACAAAGTTTTTAATAGTAAAAAGTTTTGAGTGTTTGTATTCAACCCCCCCTTCTACAAACACTTGAGCCTAGTTTGTTCTAACATTATTCATTTTCATTATTTAGTCGTTTAGCTTGAATAGAAACCTGCATAAGTCCTTGAATTATTAGAGATAAACCACATGGATAATCTCTATACTCTTAGAAATATTCTTCATATTGTTAGTCTCTAGTGACTAAAAATATTAGTCTTCGATGAGTAAAACATGTTAGTCCCCGATGAACAAAACATGTTAGTCTCCGATGAATAAACTATTAGTATCTAATGGTATATTTTAGCTATCAGAGGATAAATATCCTCTGAAACCCATCCCCTAATGACAAGAGTCATCCCCTAATGACAAGAGTCATCCCCTGATGACCAAGACTCATCCCCTGATGGCCAATAGAGTTTGGCGATGACCAAATGAGTTTGGCGTCAAGTTTAGCGACAACCAAGTGAGTTTGGTGGTAGTCAAATAGATTACCGACAAGTTTGACGATGAACAAATCATCTCATGACAGTCAAGAGAGTTTGGTGATAGTCTAGTTTAATACCGACGAGTTTGGCGATGACTAAATGATCCCCTGATGGGTAGTTTATTCCCTGATGGGCAATGTATACCCTGACGGGTAATGTATCCCCAGACGGGTAGATGTTCCCTGATGGGTAGTTTATTCCCTGACGGGTAGTTACCCACTGATAAGTAAATTATCCCACGATGGGTAATTTATTCCTTGATGGTAAATATCCAGTGATGAGTAAATCATTCCTTGACAGCTATCCCCTAATGGCTATAAGTTATCCCCAGATGGTTGTAAGCTATCCCTTGATGGCTGAAAGTTATCTCCTGATGACTGTAAGCTATCCCTTGATGGCTGTAAGCTCTACCCTAATAGTATAAAGCTTATCCCCTGACAAGTATAATTCATCCCCTGACGTAGACTTAGTATGACTTAAATATTATAAATTTATTACTTAAGCATAGTTATAATATATAGTTCTAATTTCTGTTAATCATTTATGATTCATAAAATAGATTTCGCAAGAACACTTAGACCTATCGTACGTTATCACCCCGGTCAAGGTAAGTAATGTATTTGTTATTATTCTTTCAATGTATAACTTAGTTGTTTGGTTATACATAAAATTATTTACAAGTGATATATTTATCATCTATTCAATATATCGCATAATTATTTATAAACATAAGTATAATGTTTATTTCAAATTGAACACATGATCACTTAATTTGATTTGTGTTAAGCTATGACAAGCAGGTGCTTAAACCTTTTTTCTTACGTATACATAATTATTTTGTATGCGTACTGATAGAGAATTATATGTTCAATTGAAGCTAATACCATTTTGAGAAATGCTTGATTTTAATATCTTTTTTACAAGCATTTATCTATTTTATGTCAATATATGACAACTTGAGCTATTCAATTTAGTTTATAAGGTTAATAAATACCTTGTGACCTTCACTGAGACTACAAGGGTGTTGTGTGATCGCCTTGGACAGTCCCCTGAGGTGTCAAGACCCTCATTGAGATTACAAGGATGATATATAATCACCTTGGTAAATTCCATTGAGGTGTCGAGATCTATCATCTATAACTCTATAATTTTGAGAAAGGAATCAATCCAGAAATGAGAATAGGATACTCTATTCTGCCGGGCCCTTGAGTATAAGTTTAAGAAGGGAATCAACCTGGATGTGAGAATAGGATACTCTATTCTGCCGGGCCTATGAGAATGTAGATGTAATTAAGTCTACTATTAAATGTCATACGTATGTACATAGCAGACCACATTGAAATAGAATTGGCCCACTATTGTTGTGTGGTAAAAAATATTCTCAGTAGGCCCTTGTGTCGAATAGAATTGACGATCAAGTAATTCATAGTACTGAAAGACGTCATGAGAGAGATGATCAAGTAAGTCATAGTACTGAAGGACATCCGAGAGCTTATGTGGATTCCTTATTTCTTCATTTCAGAGGCATGATATTGACAACATTTCTTCTATCTAAAGATATGGATTCTCCCTACCTGAATCCAATAGTTGAGATCTTAATATTTTCATGTTATTTTGAAAATGATATTTTTAAACTGGTTTCATATTCGGATTTATTATAGTTGTCCTATATTATATTACTTGTTGAGCTTTTGTTGCTCATACTTGCTAGATTCTCTTTCAGCAAAACCCGAGAAAGGAGACAGTTCCAAGGGTAAAGAAGGGTCGTGTCAGTGCTAGTAGATCTGGTTGTCCAGGGCTCATAAATATGATTTTCAGTTGGTTTGATCTTGTTTTATTTTCAAGAAAAAGATATTCCACTGCTAAGAACTTTCAAAATTATGTTTCTGATAATCACTATGTATACTCTGCTTTTAATTATTATTATAAAGAAAATAGGTTTTGTGTGAAAGCTCATTGTACCCCCCTTGTCAACCCAATTTTTCGCTAATGGCCTAAGTCTCAATAGTTAATATTAAACTGATGACACTGGTCTATGGTTGGGAAATTGGAGCTGTCACATACTTGCAGTAGTGCACAATGAGAATCTACTTTCAGAGACTACAGGTGAGCATTAGAGACTACAAGAAATGCATTTGGAGAGCTCAACAAAAGTCAAAGTTGGTTAAGCAAACTTAGCCTCTCGGAGACTAAGCTTTTGTTCATCGAAGACTAAGTTTTTGTTCATCAGAGACTATGTTTTTGTTCACTAGAGACTAAGTGTTTGTTCATCAGAGACTAAGTGTTTGTTCATCGGAGACTAATGTTGAAGCTATCAGAGACTAAGGCAAAGACACTCCAATGTATTAAAGTAGCCTTAAGATGATTTTACTAAAGCCAAAGTCATTTACTTATCTCCAGAGTCTAGGCATCAAGGGAAAAAATTATTGCATTAAAGTAGCCTTGAGATGATTTTACTAAATCCAAAGTCATTTACCTATCATCAGAGTCTACACAACAGGGGATAGGTTTCTCAGCATTAGGGGACAGGTTTCTGGGCACCAGAGACTGTTTGTGGCGGCCCCGAAAATCCCAAGCTGGGCTTCAGGTGCTGTCAGAAATTGTGTGATTGCTCCCAAAGATCCCACGCTGGACTTCGAGCACTGCCAGAAATTGACAACAGCAAAAAAAATATCTTGAACCAAGCATATACATCATTGATTAAGAGAAATATAATCTCTATTACAAAACCATAACCCAAACGTTTATAATATAAACTAAGCGTATATAACCTTTTATTACAAAACCTTAAATATTTAGCAGCAGAAAACTATAAATGGCCCATCTGGTCTCATAATCTAAACATTTCTATGATGGCCTCTCCCTTCACTTTCCCTTTAAAGGCCACCCATAGGAGAGCAATCAAGAAACTCTCAGTATGCTATTTTCTCCTTTCTTTTATTAGGCGAATCAGCCTTCTTGACATAACTTGTAAAACATTTCATAATAATCCATATGAGTGATTTATGCTCCACAAGTATATAATCATAAGTTAGGTAAGTCCAAGCAAGAAGAACAGAAATTTCAAAAGGCTTTAGTGTTTAATGAGGTTGGGCGGAACAAAACCGACACCTCCTGGTGATTTAATAAGCATGTAACTTTCAGGGTTCCCGAGTGATAACAAGGGGTTGACCCTTTTCTTGAAATAAATCTTGAATCATTCATTTGCACCTTCTCTTCATCAAATAGTTCATCATCTGGCCAGACTGATCACTATCTGATTTCCTCTTCATCAAAGGACATACTAGCTGGCCAGCCTGATCGTTTATCTTCGTCTTGACATAGCAGTCATCGCAAAAAACATTAGTCTGCGAGGGTCTGAATATCGATGCCTCGATTTTTCATTCCCTATCATGTGTCGGGGTACCAAGCATCCGCACCCATTAGCCTTTAGTCACTCATATGTATATTCTTTGTATGTATAAGTATCAGGGGATGGTCTATGACCATCAGGGGATGATGTCGATCATCAGGGGATGAATTTGTTCATTGCGAAACTCATTTGGCCATCGCCAAACTTGTCGGGGACAAATTTGACTGTCGCCAAACACATCACCAACTGTTTAGTCAACGCCAAACTCATTAGTGGGTATTTGTTCAGCACCAAACTCGTCAGAGACTAACTTTGATACTTATCAGAGACTAACATTATTTAGTCATCGGAGACTAGAATTGTCACTCATCAGAGACTAACCTTATTAGTCATCGGACATTAACATGTTTTCTCGTCAGAGACTAATATTAACCTATCAGAGACTAATCATGTTTTCTTGTTAGAGACTAATATTTACTCATCGGAGACTAATTTTATGCTGTCAGAGACTAAATTAGAGTTTGTCTCTGCTATAATGAAGGACCTTTCATAAGATCACGAATGATGCTTAACCAGGATTAGACCTAATTTAGGGTGCATCATTATCCTAGTTGTTGTGTGTATTATTACACACACAAATATGAAAAAGAGTATTATAGTAGCTCTTAAAGCTTATTCTTTTCTTGGGTACTTAGCATGCACGACTAATACCACTAAATACTATGCAAGAGAGAAAATAAGGGAGAGTATAAAGTTCTTACCTCTTCATTTTTAAGGAAGAAATTGGAAGCTTGTCTGCTTTAAAAAGATAGTTGCTCGAGAGAAAGAACTTGAAATTAATGAAGAGGATGGATTAAAGAGAAGTTCTAGGAGAGGAGTTTTAGGAAAAAGATTAGAATTTTATCTCAGGATGAGGTATTTATAATGTTCATGAATCAATTAGAGCAGTAAGCTAAAATTATGCTTTGAGATAAAATGATTGGTCAGTTTGGGCGATAAAACGGTTGCTCATCTTAACATCTCAACAACTGGTAAAATACTAAGCAGCCGTTGTCTTACATACACTTAACCTTAATCAATTGTTTCCACAAAAACAGATTATACATGCAGCTTTCTAATCAATACTAACAACACTTGTAACCTTCCGGTATATCTTCCTTAACACACATAATTTTTTGTACATACATAATTAACCTAATCTCATATGAGACTCCTATAATCACTCCCTTTTGATGGTCCCACAAAATAATTGTCATTACCAAATTTTAGATATCTAAAAAAACTATATATATATTCTATTTCAAAGTATAAATTAATTATTCACATAGATAGGGAATAAATCCTTTATACAAAATATGAATGGATAAATCATCCATAGACTAATTTTATTTCTGGGTTGTCACATTTTCCCCCCTTAAAATAAGTTTCCTCCTCGAAACTTAACTAATGAAAGAGATGAGGGTACTTTTGCATCATCATTTCTTCTAGTTCGCAAGTTGCTTCTTCAATATTGTGATTTCTCCATAAAACTTTTATGGAGGTAATCTCATTATTCCTTAGATTCTTCACCTAACGATCCAGAATTTGCATTGGAATCTCTTCGTAATGCAAATTTGGTTAAAGTTCAATGGGCTAGTAATCAATAATGCCAATGTGGTCCCCTTTATAGGCTCGTAGCATTGATACATGAAAAACGTCATGAACATGTCCTAGAGCTGGGGCAGTATTAGTTGGTAAGCTACTTCATCAATACGGCGGAGTACTTCAAATGGTCTGATAAAGCGAGGACTTAGTTTTTCCTTTTGCTCGAAGCGCATAATGCCTTTCTATGGTGAGATCTTAACCAATGCATATCCTCCTATCTCTAATGTTTGATCCTTTCGGTGTTGATTTGCATATTGCTTTTGTCGATCCTGGGCTGCTTTTATTCTAGCTCAGATGATTCGAATTGCATTCTCAGTTTGTTGTACCATTACTAGTCCTTCTAGCTTCCTTTCTTAAACCTCATTCCAATATAATGGTGTTCTACACTTCCTACCATATAAAGCTTCAAATGGAGCCATTCCTATGTTTGTATGGAAACTGTTGTTATAAGCAAACTCATTGAGTGGTAGGTGTTCATCCCAACATCCACCAAAATCTAAGGAACATGCTCTCAACATGTGGCGGCCCCAAAAATCTGGGCTGGGTTCAAGTGCTGTCAGAAATTGTGTGACAGATCCCAAAGATCCCATGCTGGACTTCGGGCTCTGCTAGGAATTTAGAACCGAAAACATCATGAACCAAACATATACATAATTAATTATAGAGAATAAAAATCTCTAATACAAACCTTAACTCAAACATTCATGAAATAAACAAAAGGTACGTAACCTTTTATTACAAAACTTTAAATATTTAGCAGCGGAAGTTCATAAATGACCCATCTGGCCTTACAATCTGAACATTTCTATGATGACCTCTCGTCTCACTTTTCCTTTAAAGGCCATCCATAGGAGAGTGATCAAGAAACTCTCACTATGTCATTTCCTCTTTTCCTTTACTAGGCAACTTGGCCTTCTTGACATAACCTATAAAACATTTCATAATAATCCACGTGAGCGATTTTATGCTCAGCAAGTATATAATCATAGGCTGGGTAAGTTCAAGCTAAATGATCAGATATTTCAAAGGCTTAAGTGTCTAATGAGGTTGGGCGAAACAAGACCAACACCCCTTTATGAATCAATAAACATGTATCTTTCAGGGTACCTGAGTGATAACAAGGGGTTAACCCTTTTCTTGAAATAAATTTTGAATCATTCATTTGCGCCTTCGCTTCATCAAATGCACCATCTGACCAGCATGATCACTATTTGAATTCCTTTTCATCAAATGTCATCCCATCTGGTTAGCCTGGTCGTTTGACGTCATCATGACATACGTAGTCATTTGCAGAAAGCATTGGTCTGCGAGGGTCTGAATACCGATGCCTCGATTTTTCATTCCCTATTATGTGTCGGGGTACCAGGCTTACGTACCTCCTAGCCTTTAGTCACACATATGGATATACATTGTAATTTATAAAATTTTCTTGATATAAAACTTCCAAGTCCATAAAAGACTTCTTTTGGTGTGCTCAGCGAATTAACAGCCAGTAACAACCAAAACTTTTATATCCATATGGGACTTTTTTAGGTGTGCATAGCAAATTATTAGCCAACAACAACACAACAACACTTGGTTCAATACACAACATCTTTTGGCATACTAGCCAATTAAAATAGCTAGCAACTACCCAATAATACTTGGTGCAATAACAATATCTTTTCACGTACATCAGATCAATGAATCGTACGCTACTTATCCAAGAAAACATAGGCTTGCATAATGAATAATATCAATCATTTATGTAAATCGAATCAATGATCTTACATAATCAATGAAAAAGAAGTAGAGTGAGTATATACTTGCCTTGGTCCTTAGCTAATTTCTAATCTCAAAATACTGGTGCGTGAGAGGTTCTGAAAAATATGATTGTTGGTATAACGTGAGAAATCCAAGTCTTGAAAGATAATATAAAACTATGCATAAACAGGGGATGGCCATTAGGGGATGGCCGTCAGGGGATGGCTACCCGTCAGGGGAAAACATTTTTGGTCATCAGGGAATTGCTCCTGACCATCAGTGGATGGTCCTTGGTCATCAGGGGATGAATTTGTTCATCGCTAAACTTGTCGGGGACAATTTTGACTATCGCCAAACTCATCGCCAATTGTTTAGCCAGTGCTGAACTTGTCAGTGGATAATTGTTCAACACCAAACCCATTAGTGGATAAATGTTTAGCACCAAACTTACTTGTTCAGCGCCAAACCTATCAGTGGATAAATGTTCAGCGCCAAACTCGTCGGAGACTAACATTACTAGGCATCAGGGACTAACTTTGTAACTCATCATAGACTAATATTTACCCATTTGAGACTAATCATGAATGCTTATCAGAGACTAACATTAACTCATCGGAGACTAAGTTAAGACTTGTCTCTGCTGTAATGGAAAACCTTTCATAACAAACAAACCCAACTTAGGGTACAACATCGTCCTATCTGTTGTGTAGATTATTTTTTGAAAACTTAGTATGCATGATTAATACTCTTAGATATTAAGAAAGAAATCATAGCAGAGTATAAAGTTCTTGCATCTTCGTTCCTCAAGGAAAAAAAAATTGGAAACTTGTCTGCTCTAAAAGATAGTTGCTTGAGAGATAAAACTTTGAAAAATTATGAAGATGGTGGTTTAAAGAGAAGTTCTAGGAGAGAAGTTTTAGAAAAGAGATTAGAATTTTATCTCAGAATGGGGTATTTATAGTGTTCAAGGGAAATAGGCTAAGATTATACTTTGAGATAAAATGATTGGTCAGTTTAGGCAGTAGAACGGCTGCTCATCATAACATCTTAACAGCTGATAAAATACAAAGCAGCTATTGTCTTACATGCACTTACCTTAATCAGTTGTTGCCACACAAACAACTTATTAATCAATCAACATACGTACTCATCAAATGCAATTCTTACGTAATCCTTCCATCTCCTTTCAAGCTGATTAGCTTAAACCTATATGAGATTTAACATTCTTATAACTATACTTTTAAGGAATTTACGAACCACAAATAAATATATACTCTCTTTTAAAATATAAAATATTTATTCACAAAGATAGGGAGTTAATCCTTTATACAAAATAAATTATTCATAAGCTAATTTTATTTTTGGGTCATCACATAGCATATCTTCCAAGGTTTGGAATGTTCTTTTGGATTGCCCATCAGTTTGCGGGTGAAAAGAAGTACTCATATCCAACCTTGTTCCTAAATAATCTTGAAAGCTTCGCCAGAATCTAGACATGAAACGTGGATCACGATCCAATTTGATTGAGACTGGTACCCCATGTCGGCTGAGGATTTCTTTCACATACAATCTGACTAGTTGGTCCATTTTATAAATATCCTTGATGGGTAGAAAATGTGCAGATTTGGTTAATCTGTCCACGATTACCCAGATTGAGTTTATTCCCTTTTGTGTGGTCGGTAACCCAACCATGAAGTCCATTATGATATATTCCCATTTCCATTCTGGGATATCTAAAGATTGTAGTAGTCCACTTGGCTTTTTGTTTTCTTCCTTTACTTGTTGACAGGCGAGACACGTGCTTATCCATTATGCTATTTCCCTCTTCATGTTAGGCCACCAAAAATTTTGTTTCAAATCTGGGTACATTTTTGTTCCACCTGGATCCACCGAGAATTTTGAATTGTGGGCCTCCTGTAATAAATTTCTTCTTAATTCCAATTTTGTCGGAATCTAGATTCTACCGGAATCTAGATTCTACCTTCAAATCTCATCAATCTATCGTTGTGGATTCGACATTTTCTATCTTCTCCCTTTAGCAACCTTTCCCTATTTTCTATATATTCTTCTTGAGCTTTCTTGATGATGTTCAGTAAACTTGGTTTTGCACTGACTTCCTGCTCTATTTCTTCCCTTTGTTGGTTGTGATAACATTCAATTGTAATTGTTCCAAATCCATCCTTACTTCTTCTTGAATTGTTATCTCGTTTAACCTTTCACATCTACTTAGTGCATCAGCTACTACATTTGCTTTACTATAGTGATAATTAATTAAACAATCATAGTCTTTAATTAGCTCTAACCACCGTCCTTGCCTCATGTTCAACTCCTTTTCTATGAAGATGCATTTTAAGCTCTTATGGTTAGTATAAATCTCACATTTCACCCCATACAAATAATGCCTCCATATCTTTAATGCGAATATGATAACAGCTAACTCCAAGTCGTGCATTGGATATCATTTTTCGCAGTCCTTGAGTTGTCGAGATGCATAGGCAATGACTTTGCCATGTTGCATTAGAACAACTCATAACCCATTCATTGAGGCATCATTGTAGATCACAAAATCTCCTTTGTTATCCGGTAAGCTTAGTATTGGAGCAGTCATTAGTCTTTTCTTCAATTCTTTGAAACTTCTCTCACATTCTGGAGTCCAAGTGTACTTTACTATCTTTCTTGTTAGATTCATCAATGGAACGACTATTTTGGAAAAATCTTGGACGAATCTACGATAGTATCCTGTTAATCCTAAGAAACTTCGCACTTCTGTAGGTGTTTTCAGTTGTGGCCAATTGATGATAGCTTCAACCTTCGTAGGGTCTACTGATATACCCTGCTCATTGGTTACATGCCCTAAGAATTTTACTTCTCTTAGCGAAAATTCACACTTTGAAAATTTGGCATAGAGTTTTTCTTATCTTAGTGTTTCCAATGCCAATCTTAAATGTTTAGCATGTTCCTCTTTCGGCTTGGAGTAAACAAGAATGTTGTCGATGAATACTATGATGAAGTTATCTAATTGTGGCTTGAAAACTTGGTTCATCAAATCTATAAAAGTAGCTGGAGCATTGGTAAGTCCGAATGGCATTACAATAAATTTGTAATGGCCATATTAGGTTCTAAAAGCTGACTTAGGGACATCTTTAGTCTTAATCTTTAATTGATGATATCCTGATCTTAAGTCAATCTTTGAGAAATACCTTGCATCCTTAAGTTGATTGAATAAGTCATCGATCCTAGGTAAAGGATATTGATTCTTTACCGTTACCTTGTTTAATTCTCTATAATCAATGCACAATCTCATAGACCTATCTTTCTTCTTTACAAACAATACCGGTGCTCCCCATGGTGAGACACTTGGTCTAATGAATCCTTGATCCAATAATCCTTGTAGTTGTACTACAAGTTCGTTTAATTCCAAAAAGGGCCATCCAATATGGAGCCTTGGAAATTAGGGCAGTTCCTGGTAGTAGCTCAATTTCAAACTCTACTTGTCTATCTGGAGGTATACCCGATAATTCTTCTAGAAATACATTGCCGAATTCCCTCATAATGGGAATGTCTGAAATTTTCAATCCCTCAAACTAGGTGTCATATACATGGGCTAAAAATGCTTCACATCCCTTGTGTATCATTCTGTTGGCTTGTATCATTGTAAGAAAATGGGATGGTTTGGTGGTCTTACATCCATGGAATAACACTCTATTGTTTGAGGGTGTTCTTAGGGAAACCGTCTTCTTTCTGCAATCTATATTAGCTTAGTATTTATGCAACCAATCCATGCCTAGTATCATATCAAATTCTCCCAATGGAAATGGTATTAAGTTTGCAAGGAAGTCATATTTTCCTATCCTTATACTACAATTTGGTAGTACATTCTTGGCAGTATGCACCTCTTGATTAGCTACCATGACTTCTAAGGGTTTTTCTAAGTACGTAGGAACAACGTTCATATCCTTAAGAAGACATTCAGATGTAAAAGACCTAGTTGCACCGGAATCAAATAAAGCATGTACTTAAACTGAGTTGACCAATAGTATACCTGTAACTACATGATCAGACATCAATGCATCTTGAACAGTCATATTATAGGTCCTAGCTTAAGGGTGACTTGATACTATGCAGGATCTTGTCAATGGCAGTTTGCCTTGACTCTTCTTTTGAGGGCAAGTGGTGAAGATGTGGCCTTCCTAACCGCAAGTGTAACATGTTCTTACAGTTGCCATAGTGTGGCTAGTGCCTTGTGGTTGGTATTGTTGCTATCGTGGACGATACCAAGGTTGGGGAATATTTGGTGCTTGATTTGGGTAATTAAGTGAGCTGTGCCCAGGTTGATGGCAGCTAAAACATACATTTGTTTCCATTAAACATGGAGAAGTCCCATGATTCCTTCCACATTTCCTATAGACTTTGATCCTCCTTTTATTATCACTTGGGTCAGTAATGAAATTCCTTTTTCTTTTGTCATTTTTACTAAGCACATTTCCTTCCTCTTGTTTTACCACGACTGAACTGGTTTGCGGTCTTCCCTGTCCTCCATTTCCTTGATTATTGTAGCTATTGTTATTGGAGTAGTTTCCTCTCCTTTTTCCTTCCTTCTGGTTTTCCCAGTTGAATTCTCGAAGTAGCTTGCCACTTTTCTCAGCTACTTTCATCCTCTGAACGACTTCAACATAGTTGTCCAAGCATAAAATAGCAATCTTATCATGCAACCACAGATTCAGACCGTGCTCAAACCTCCTTGTCTTTCTTCTTTTAGTATCTACTAAATGTGGGGCATAACTTTGGAGTTCATTAAACTTCTTTTTATATTCTTCCACTGTCATATTTCCTTGTCTTAATTCTAAGAATTGTCTCTGTAGCTCATCCGCAACACTAACTAGAAAGTATTGATTATAGAAAAATTCCTTGAATTGGGGCCAGGTAAAAACATCAGTTTCTTATTGATCATTTCCAACTATCAATCTCCTAGTCCTTTCTAATCGTTCAGTATTCTCCCACTAATAGTTGGCTTCTCCTTTCAGTACATAGGTGGCATAATCTATTTTGAGGTCATCAATCACCCCAAAAATACGGAAAGCTTTTTCTATCTCATTAATCCAAGTTTGAGCTGCAGTAGGACCTCCGTCACCACTGAAAATAGGTGGGCAACTATTGGTGAAGTCTCTAAATGTCACCCTTCTAGGTTGTATTTGAGGCGGGGGTGGTGGGTTATTGTTATTGTTTGGGAACCTTCCTTAATCATGTTTAATAACAAGGTAATAAGATTATTCTGATTCTCATTGTTATCATTATTTTCCTGATTGTTGCTCGGGTTGGGACTTTCTGGATCAACTTGGTTAGTATTTCGACGGGTTCGGAATCTTCTTACTGGAGCCATTTCCTAAAAGTTGAAGGGGAAATAAGGAATTATTACTAAAAAAATTTTTTTAGCTCAATGTCGTAGTAAAACATGATATAAGAAAAAGTAAGTTTCTAAATAAAGTCATCAAAATATATTTAATATCAAAAGTTACATCATGTCAAATTTATACAGTAGAACTTCTTGCTACAACAACATATACTACAATAGGTGCCTAATACAAAGGCTGAGAATTAAGTTCATCCATCACTTTGTGTGCAAAACGACATGCTCCCTCAACCTTTTCTACAAGGTTGCACATCAGATGGTCCCGGTCCATCATAGTAGGCTGCACAAGCCTGAGATAATTACTGACTAAAATTAAAACTTCTGTCAATGTCTCAGTGAGGGCCAGAGACACATCTTGGAATGACACTCTCCAAAGATCCAACAGTCTACTAGTCCTTTAATGAGCAAATGACTGACGCATCATGGTAGTGTTGCGTGTCACCAACTCTGCTTGAGTCATGCGGATTCTACATTGGAGGTAATGACAAAATCCATCTGATAATGGCATATACATTGGTATTTCTGGTGGCGGTACAGCGAGGGGAATGTTTGGTAAAGTGGCGGGTGATGAAACAACGAGTGGTGATGCTGGCACAACAGGTATTATGTGTAGAGAAGCAGGAAGAGACTTTGTCTAAGAGGGAGCCAGGGGCGGAGAACCTATTTGACTTTGAGGAGGAAAAAGACTCCTCATATGAACTAAAGAACTGGACCCCTTAGATGGGTCCTGTTCATTTTCTTCTGGGTCTGTGGGGTCCTCATCATTTTTGTTTGAGATTTAGAGCATCTCGAAATGAAAGACCTAAGTTGGTTTATTCATTCTTTTACGAGGAGTTACTCGTGTTCGTATGCCAGGAAATGGTGGTGATCTATGGATGACATTACTTGGAGTAGGTGCAACATTTAGAGCTTGCCCAGGGGATGCTTCCCTTGCAGCATTAATATTGGTAGTGGGGACTTGCTCACTAGGGTGTCCCATGCCTAGAATAGTGATACCATCAAGGATATATCCTTCCTTTAAACTTTCAATCAGGGGTGCCTTGTCCCTATCGTCACGTCTCAATGTCATCGGAGTCATAATCTACAAGGAAAACATATTTATATCAATACCATCATAAGGTTCATCATAAGGGTTTGACATAAATACTAATATAGTGACATGGTATATAATGTACTTCTTATGGGTCTTTTATCTCAAAATATCATAACCCAAAATTTCATAATCTCAAGAACTATCGAAGAATAGCTTGACACTTTTTGCCCTTCTCTCCTTATCTCTTACTGTGCCATTCTTATCCTTGGTCACTTCCTTATCCTACTAAAACCCAATTCTATATTTCGGTAGAGAACATGTCTCATAACCGGTGCTTCGCTCTGAGACTGTCTGTGGGGGCCCCGAAAATCCTAGGCTGGGCTTCAGGTGCTGTCAGAAATTGTGTGACAGCTCCCAAAGATCCCATGCTGGACTTCGGGCACTGCCAGAAATTGACAACAGAAAAAAAAAATCTTGAACCAAGCATATACATCATTGATTAAGAGAAATATAATCTCTATTACAAAACCATAACCCAAACGTTTATAATATAAACTAAGGGTATATAAACTTTTATTACAAAACCTTAAATATTTAGTAGCAGAAATCTATAAATGGCCCATCTGGCCTCACAATCTGAACATTTCTATGATGACCTCTCGCTTCACTTTCCCTTTAAAGGCCACCATAGGAGAGCAATCAAGAAACTCTTAGTATGCTATTTTCTCTTTTCTTTTATTAGGCGACTCGGCCTTCTTGACATAACTTGTAAAATATTTTCATAATAATCCACATGAGCGATTTATGCTCAACAAGCATATAATCATAAACTAGGTAAGTCCAAGCAAGAAGAACAGATATTTGAAAAGGCTTTAGTGTTTAATGAGGTTGGGCGGAACAAAGCCGACACCTTCTGGTGATTTAATAAGCATATAACTTTCAAGGTTCCCGAGTGATAATAAAGGGTTGGCCCTTTTTTTGAAATAAATCTTGAATAATTCATTTGAGCCTTCTCTTCATCAAATAGTGCATCATCTGGTCAGACTGATCACTATCTGACCTCCTCTTCATCAAATGACATACCAGGTGGCTAGCCTGATCGTTTGACTTCATCTTAACATACATAGTCATCGCAGAAAGCATTGGTCTACGAGGGTTTGAATACCGATGCCTCAGTTTTTCATTCCCTATCATGTGTCGGGGTACCAAGCGTCCACACCCACTAGCCTTTAGTCACTCGTATAGATATACTTTGTAAGTATAAGATTAGAAATAAAACTTCTATATCCATATAGGACTTCCTTTGATGTGGTACCGAATTAAAACAGCTAGCAACCACCCAATAACACTTGGTTCAATATACAACATTTTTTCATGTACATCGGATCAATGGATCGAACGTTACTTATCCATGAAAAACATTGTCTATTTACGTAAATCGAATCAATGATCTTACATATTCAGTGAAAAAGGAGTAGAGTGAGTATATATACTTGCTTTGGTCCTTAGCTAATTTTAATCTCAAAACACTAGTGCTTGAGAGGTTCTATAAAATGTGATTGTTGGTATAACATGAGAAATCCATGTCTTGAAAGATAAATATGAATCTGCGCATAAACACGGGATGACCATCAGAGGATGGGCTACATGTCATGGGATGGCCATCAAGGGAATAACTATACCCATCAAGGGATAATCCTCTATTTGGGGATAGTCATCAGGGGATAACTTTACCCATCAGGGGATAGTCATCAGGGGATGACTTATCCATCAGGGAATAATCCACCCGTCAGGGGATAGGCTACCCGTCAGGGGATACATTTTCGGTTATTAGGGAATTGCTCTCAACAATCATGGGATGGTCCTCAGTCATCAGGGGATGATCTATGACCATCAAGGGATGGTCTTAACCGTCAGTGGATGAATTTGTTCATTGCCAAACTCATTTGGCCATCGCGAAACTTGTTTAGCCATCGCCAAACTTGTCGAGGACAAATTTGACTATTGCCAAACTCATCGCCAACTGTTTAGCCAGCGCCAAACTCATCAGTGGGTATTTGTTCAGCATCAAACTCGTCGGAGACTAACATTGATACTTATCAGAGACTAACATTATTTAGTCATTGGAGACTAGAATTGTCACTCATCAGAGACTAACCTTATTAGTTATCGGAGATTATCATGTTTTCTCGTCATGGACTAATATTAACCTATCGAAAACTAATCAAGTTTTCTCGTCAAAGACTAATATTTACTCATCATAAACTAATTTTATGTAGTCAGAGACTAAATTAGAGCTTGTCTATGCTATAATGAAAGACCTTTCATAAGATCACGAATGATGCTTAACCAGGATTAGACCCAATTTAGGGTGCATCATTATCCTAGATGCTGTGTGTATTATTACACACACAAATATGAAAAAGAGTATTACAGCAGCTCTTAACGCTTATTCTTTTCTTGGGTACTTAGCATGCACGACTAATACCACTAAATGCTATGCAAGAAATAAAACAAAGTAGAGTATAAAGTTCTTACCTTTTCATTTTTAAGGAAGAAATTGGAAGCTTGTCTGCTTTAAAAAGACAGTTGCTCGAGAGAAAGAACTTGAAATTAATGAAGAGGATGGATTAAAGAGAAGTTCTAGGAGAGGAGTTTTAGGAAAAAGATTAGAATTTTATCTCAGGATGAGGTATTTATAGTGTTCATGAATCAATTAGAGCAGTAAGCTAAAATTATGCTTTGAGATAACATGATTGGTCAGTTTGGATGGTAAAACGGTTGCTCATCTTAACATCTCAACAACTGGTAAAATACTAAGCAGCCGTTGTCTTACATGCACTTAACCTTAATCAATTGTTGCCAGACAAACAGCTTATACATGCAGCTTACTAATAAATACTAACAACACTTGTAACCTTCTGGTATATCTTCCTTAACACACATAATTTTTCGTACATACATAATTAACCTAATCTCATATGAGACTCCTATAATCACTCCCTTTTGATGGTCCCACAAAAGAATTGTCATTACCAAATTTTAGATATCTAAAAAATATATATATATATATTCTATTTCAAAGTATAAATTAATTATTCACATAGATAGGGAATAAATCTTTTATAGAAAATATGAATGGATAAATCATCCATAGACTAATTTTATTTCTGGGTCATCACACTGTCTGTCAGCTATTTAGTCCCATCATCGAGGGGACGAGTCTCGGTCATCAAGGAACAGTCGCTTGGCGTCAGGGGTTACGAGAATGCATGTCAAGGGATGACGTCATCAAAGGATCATGTGACGTAATTATCAGGGGGATCATTAACCCATCAAAGGATAATTATCCACTGATAACTATTTAGTCCATCAGGGGATAATGATTCTCTGATGGCTATTTTAACCCACCAAGGGATATTTATCCACTGACGAGGCACAGTTTAATTTTTTATGTTTTTCTTATTTTACGTATTTGATGTATTTGTTCTAGGGAGATCAAACACAGGTTGCGAAAAATAACTTTAGGATGATTCTGTAAAGAATTTAATCACCGAGAACCAACACTACTGGTTTGATTTGATTAGTTTGCTTAAATAAATAAATCACCCCCAAGCTAAAACAAATAAGTTGTGAAAGTCTAAAGGAATTAACCACCAACTCTCAATATAATTGTAAGTTGAAAACTCACGTAATTGTATTAATCAAGTCTGAATTACATCGTCCAATATAAGTAGCTATTTATAAGCTGAGATAAATCCTAATCCAACTGTGGAAAGAATATTTACAATGGAAAGAAATCTAATTCAACAAGAAAAAAAAACAAACCTATTATGAATAGGAAACAAATACGGAAAAACACATAAAAAAATAACCGTGACCGTCAGTGGATAAAATATCCCTTGACGGGTTAAACTGGCCGTCGGAGGATAATTATCCCTTGATGGTCGAAATAGTCATCAGTGGATAAATATCCACCGATGGGTTACTCGATCCCTTGACGATGACATCATACCATTCCCTGATCATCCGCTAATGATGTCATCCCCTGATATGCGTATTGACATCCCTTGATGCCAAGCCCGACATCCCCTGACGCCAGTTCTTGGCACCCCTTGATCCATTTCTCAGCACCCCCTGATACTATCCTCAGCACCCCTTGATGTCAGATCTCGACTAAGTCAAAATACTGTCTAATTCAATATTTGTAAGCAAAGTTACTACAGATTGACAATTACCTCCCAACCAATGTCCAACGTATGCATCGTAACATCCTTCCATGAGAGATTAATCATATTATCCAAAGCTGTATCAAAATGATCAACACATGACTCCAACGGATCATCCTCCTCTTCTTCAGAAACAATTGTCCTCAATTGAGCCACATCATCGTCATGTATATAAAGAGGCAAATCACCGACGTTGAATGTTGCACTTACTCCAAAATTTCTTGGCAATTCCAACTTGAAGGCATTGTTGTTAATGTTTTCAACGATTTAAAAGGACCCTCCGACCTAGGCATAAACTTATGTTTATGCAGATTAGGAAATTGTTCTTTCCATAGATGGAACCAAACAAGATCACCCACTTGGAAATCATGTTGCTTACGATGTTTATCAGCTAGGGACTTGTACCGTGCATTAACCTTCTCAATTCTGGCCCACACTTGTGCATGCAATTTCAGCATAGCTTGAGCCTTTACTTTAGCATCCATAGGAACGTACTCACCCTTTGGAAAAGGAATTAATTCCATAGGTATCCTTGGATTTTGACCATATGCTACCTCAAAAGGTGAATGTTTCGTGGCATAGGTAAGAGATCGATTGTATGCAAATTCGGCATGTGAGAGTTTAACATCCCAACCCTTTGTTGTCTTGCTCAGTAAACCCTGCAACAAAACTCCTAACAATCTGTTAGTCACTTCAGTTTGCCCATCCGTTTGAGGATGATGAGAAGTGCTAAAACACAACTTTGTCCCTAGTAACTTCCACAAAGTTTTCTAAAAATAGCTTATAAATTTGGTGTCTCGATCACTGACAATGGTTTTCGTATCACTTCCTTCAAGTACAAATCAGCCACTCGAGATGCATCATCAGTTTTGTGCCATAAAATGTGCCATCTTGGAAAATCTATCCGCCACTACCATGATTGAGTCATTTCCCCATTGCGTGCGAGGCAATCCCACTATAAAATCCATGGAAACATCCTCCCAAGGATAGTCCGAAACAAGCAAAGGAGAGTATAACCCTTGGTGGAAAGTACTCTTTTCTTTTTGGCATGTAGCACATTGGGCAATTACCCCAGTCACATCTCCCTGCATTTTCTATGACAGCCCCGATTTCCCCCACCGTCGGCCAGAGTCGTGAGTTTTTTATCAATTGTCGTGACTTAGGCCTTTAGTGGGAAATTGGGCCGTCAAAGGGAACAAAAGAGCTGTCACACAAATAACATTTTCTTTATAATAATATTTAAAACAGAGTATATCTAATGATTATTACAAACATTTTTTTTTAAAGATTCTAGCAGCGAATAAACATAACTTTCTCTTAATAACAAAATAAAACCGAAAATAATATTTATGAGCCCATAACAACCAATTCTACTAGAACTGATGCATCCTTTCCTTACCCTTGGAACTTTCTCCCTTATCCTTTTTAACTGAAAGAGAATCAAGCAAGTATGAGCGATAAAAGCTCAACAAGTAATATGTTATAGAATAGTTGAAAGAAATAGGGATTTGCAGCTAGTTTTGAAATATAGTTATCAAGACAATGCGTGTATGAATAATATTAAGAATTCACACTGTTGGATTCCCATTGCATAAGGGGAGAATCCATGTTCTCAAATAAAGGAAGAATTTTGCAATACAAAGCTTCTAAATGAGGAAAATAGAATCCACATAAGCTCTTGACGTCTTTTAGTAGTTGACTTACTCGATCGCCTTAACTCCATTCAGCACTAGGGCTTACTAAGAATATTTCTTACCACTTGACAATAGCAGGCCAGGACTATCTCAATGTGGTTTGTTGTGTACATATGTAAGACACTTAGTAGAATTAATTACATCTACAATCTCTAGGGCCCAACATGATAGAGTAACCCATTCTCACATCCGGGTTGATTCCCTTCACATGCTTATAAAGTGGATGGATCTTGACACCTCAGTGAGGATCACAAGGTATTCACACAACTAACCTTCTAACTTCAATGAGTGTCACAAGGTATTCACACAACTAACCTTCTAACTTCAATGAGTGTCACAAGGTATTCACACAACTAACCTTGTAGAAAACATTAGATAAGTTAAACTGAGTTGAATAGTTCACTATGTCATGTGTTGACATAGAACAGATAAGATGCTTGTAACTAGATTCAAGTAGTGAAGTGTTTAACAATAAGTTTTAGCTTAAGTTGAAACAAGTAACAATTATTCTCAATCAGTACGTATACGCAACTATGTATACGTAAGGAAAAGTTTCAGTATTTGCACAACATGTCTTAACGTTGATCGAGTTAATAGATCAGACGTTTAATTGCAACAAGCATCATACCCATGTATGCCTGCATAAACAACTCTGTTATATACTGAAGAATAGTAAATACATCACTTGCAGAATCACGTATAATGGAACAATTACATCACTTGCAGAATCACGTATAATGGAACAACTAACTTATACGTTGGAAGAATAACAAATATATTACTTTCCTTGATTAGGGTGCAAACATATGATGGGTTTAAGTGTTCTTGCGAGAACTTTTTTGTGATTCATAAACAATTAATAATTAGAATTTGAGCAATAAGATTCTTTGAGAAATGTTTAGACTGTGCTTATTTCATATCTATTACTTCCTAATTACATCTGATGGTGTTGCATAAACTTGAAATGGTTAGTCCAGTTGTTGTGCATCAGGGGATGGCTTACACTTGTCAGGGGATAAGGTTTCGACTGTCAAGGGTTAACTTACGACCATTAGGGGATAGTTTATAGTCATCAGGGGATACCTTTAGGCCATCAGGGGATGATTTACTCGTCAATGGATAACTATCCGTCAAGGGATAAATTACCCATCAAGGGATGATTTACTCATTAGTGGATATCTACCCGTCAGGGGATAAAATGTCCGTCAAGGGATAATTTACTCATTAGTGGATAACTACCCATCAAGGGATTAATTATCCATCAGGGGATGATTTACTCATCAATTGATATCTACCCGTCAGGGGATAACTTTCGGCTATCAGGGATTGACTCTCGACCATCAGGGGATGACTCTCAGCCATCAGACGATGACTCTCGGCAATCAGCGGATGACTCTCGGCCATCACCAAACTTTTCGGTAATCCATTTGACTATCACCAAACTCACTTGGCTGTCACCAAACTCATCGGGGGATAAGTTGTTCAGCGCCAAACTCATCAGTGGATAAGTTGTTCATCGGAGACTAATTTATTTTATGTTGTCGGTGAATAATATTTTTGTCTCTCAGATACTAACAACTTTGCCCATCGGTGGATATTTTAGTTTCCAATAGCTAAAACAACTCATTGGTAGATATTTATCCTTCGATAACTTGCAGTCGAGTCTTTGTGTATTTGTTCCATAATGTAAAAATATTCATTTTATCCTTTCTAAATAGTTGTTTATCAAAGGTTGAATTATCAGGAAGAGTCCTAGCTTAAGGTACATAGGAGCCTTTTTGACAACAAAATTTTAAGAAATAAAGAATGGTAGAGTTTAAATATATGTAGAGAGTTTTTTCTTGAATACTTCAAGAGAATAGAGATTGCCCATGTGGCTTATCTCTATGAGAAATTATAGGGAAAGAAATATGTTTTGATTAACCAAGGTTTCATGCAGATTCTTCTTCAGGTTAACTAACTAAATAATTAAAATAAATAACTTAATAAAAGCTTTCAAAATTACCTTGAAAGTTTTTACTTCTACAGTATATGCTGTAGAGATATTATTTTGAGTTTGAGAATGTTTAAAGAGGAGGAGTAGTAAGACAAGGGCCCTCTTTATATAGGAGAGCCAAGAGAAATCAAAATATCTGATGTGAGATATTTCTCACTTTAGATTAGCATCAGACGTGAAATTAACTAAACCACTAAAATATGATAACAATTACATGATCATTATGTTTACACGTAAGTGTGAATTACTCATAGGTGTCAAAAGGTAATATTCCATACTACTAATGACTCAGCATCTAAAATGCTTACTCATCATGAAGGATTAATACCCTCTTCTCGTAACCGTAGTAGTAGTAATTCATATTACCACATAAAATTTTACAGATCAAGATAATATCTTAGACTAAAATTCGTTTCTTTTGGTATTCATAAAGGAATAAATGATCACGCTTATAAATAAATTTGTCCAAAATTTATTTATTAATAGTCTTAATATTATAATAATGGTTACAAAAGTTTGGGGCTTCACATTTTTGGTCAAAAGAAATGCTTTTGCAAAATTGCTAACGTTTTAGTAATGCCAAGGTGTCCAGTAAGTCCCCCTCCATGAGCTTCTTTCACCAGCAATTCAAGAATGGAACAAGAAGGAATGCATAAAAAATTTCCTTTAAACAAAAATCCATCCTGCATTACATAATTACTCATGACACCTCTGGAACAGGCTTCAATGATCAGTTGAAAATCTACATCTTGCTTGTAATACTCTTTAATCAACTCAAATCCGAGCAATCTGGAATTCATTACACTAAGTAAGGTGTATCTTCGCGACAATGCATCAGCCACCACATTGGCCTTTCCTTGCTTATGTCAAGAAGAGAAATTGAAAGATTGCAGAAACTTGACCCACTTTGCATGCCGAGGGTTAATCTTCTATTTTCCATGAATATACTTTAAAGTTTCATGGTCCGAGTGCAAGATAAAGTGGTTAGGTCGCAAATAATGACGCCAATGGTCAAGTGCCCTCACTATTGCATAGAATTCCTTGTCATATGTGGAATAGTTGAGTTTAGCCCTACTCAACTTTTCGTTGAAATAAGCAATAGGTCTCTTTTTTTGCACTAACACAGCTCCTATTCCCACTCCACTAGCATCACACTCCACCTTGAAAGGACTTGAAAAATTGGGTGGAGCTAAGACAGGTGTTTCACACAACAACTTCTTTATACTTTCAAAAGCTATTTGAGTAGCTTCAGTTCACTCAAACTTCCCCTTCTTGATACATTTAGTTATAGGTGCCACAACACTACTAAAATTCTTGATAAATCTTCTTTCGAAAGAAGCAAAACCATGAAAAGATTGTACCTTGTTAAGGTTAAACACTGATGATGATAGTTTAGTAATAAGTTGTGCAAATTGTATATACTCGAGGTGTTGTATAAACCTTGAAATAACCACAAGTTTTGCATCCGCTGATGATAATAATATCCATCAGTGGATGATTTAGTTCTTCACAAGACAAGTCAGAAAATGGAACATTTGAAGGGCTTGGCTTCGTGGAGAAAATGTCTGATGTTACTCAACCAGTCAAAGTATTACGCACATCAGATATTCTAAAAAGAGTTACGTTGATTTCATACCATCAGGGTGAACCCGTCAGGGGAACCAGTCAGGGGAACCTATCAGGGGATGACGAAGGCAGACCAACCCATCAGGGGGACACTTCAAGATATGTTAGTGTCAAGCCCATTCATCAGGGTAACCTGTCGGGGGGGATTGGTCAAACATGACATCAGTGAAAGCCATAAATGTATGCAGTCAGTCATAACCATCAGGATCAAGAAGCACTGAGTAAATCTCAAGTGAAGAATTAAGCCCTGATCCAGTCAATATGCATCAGGGGGTCCAGAAGCACTAATCAAGATCCATCAGGGTTGACCATTAGTGGATCGTTATGACAGCATACATCCGTCAGCAGCATATACACGAAAATCAATGTAACTTGAACAGAAGCAAGAGATATCAACTGGAAAGATATTTCTTAAAGTCTGTAGCCATCCAATGAGAACTCTTGCGCATTAAATGCATACAGATCAGGGGAAGAAAAAGAAGCAACAAAGCATGCATCAGTCTGACACATTAGGCAGTGATGTGACATACTTGCGGCTAAGTTGAAAAAGGCAGCACGTCTCAAGCACGTGATTTTCAACCACTAATTTACATATAGAAAGAAGGAGTTTTCATTGATGAAAGATACTAGAGACAAATAGAAGCACACAAAAACACTAGGAAGCTCTGTAATATTTCTTGAGAGATTTATTGTCAGAGAGAAATCTTTGTAGCTAGTGAGTGTGAGAAGCTGTGAATTTCATTCACAGAAATTGTAGCTGTAATTCACATTTGTGATATTACAGATTTCCAGAAAAACACCAATTTATAATACAACTATTTTAACTTGAATCTGAGTGTTATTATTTCACTGTTTTTCTGTTATCTTGCTATTTCTGGAAGGAGCTATCGAAGTTCAACAGAGCGAAAAAGTTTTGAGTGTTTGTATTCATCCCCCCCCTTCTACAATCACTTGAGCTTATTTTGTTCTAACAATTGGTATCAGAGACACTTAGCAGATTACACGTGCTAACAACGATCGACATCATGGCTAGCAAATCCGGAAATAGTAAAGTCCCCATTCTGGAAAGGGGCAAATACTTATTCTGGAGACAAAGAATGTTAGTTCATCTCTGAGCAATTGATGATGAATATCTGTAGATTCTAGAAGAAGGTCCTCACATCCCAAAGAAGCTCGTTCCTCAAGAAGTCATAGATGGTATTACTCATCCAGAGAAATTAGTACCAAAAACAAATGAAGAGATGACTACAGAGGAAAGAGAAAAGGTAAAGAAAGACCTGAAAATTACAGGTATTCTTTATAATGGCTTAGATGATGATATGCTTAATAGCATAATGAACTTGACAACATCTAAGTCCATATGGGATACTATTCGTATCCTGTGTGATGGTACTGAGGAAGTGAGGGAGAATAAATTGCAGCTGTTGACACAATAGTATGAATAGTTCACGATGAAAAGTGGTGAATCGTTGACTGAGATGTTTGACAGGTTTAACAGGTTGGTGAATGATCTGAGGATGTATGGGAAAGTGTATGCCAACAAAGACATCAACAGAAAATTTATTAGGGCATTACCTATCTCATGGGATCCAAAGACGACAGCTATCAGGGAGTCCAAGGACATGAATCTCCTAGACTTGGATAGTCTCTATGGTACTCTCAAGACATATGAACTCGAGGTTCAACAAAGATCAGAAATGTCAGGAGATACTAGGAAACTAAAATCTGTAGCACTGATGGCTGCCAGGAAGAACCGACCAGAAACAAGGCCAAGTGTCTTGATGAAGCAGCATCTAGGAGATGCTGAGATGAGTGAAAGTGGGGAGGAAAACGAAGCTGACTCCAAGGAGGATGAGTACACTCCAGAAGAGTTAGAGGAGCTGGATGAAACCATGGCCTTTCTTGCTAAAAGATTCTCCAAGCTGAAATTTCGAAAGCCGACGGGATCTAAAAGATTCTCAGCAAGGAAATCAAGTAGCACAAGTAACTTTATTGATAAATCAAGGATAAAGTGCTATAAATGCAATGAGATGGGTCACTTTGCCAATGAATGCAGCAAAGCTCTGAAGGAGGGTGAATCCAGAAATAAAGAAGCTGTTGTGGATTATAAAAAGAAATAATTTGACCTTCTAAATGCCAACAAGAAGGGAAAGGCATACATAGCAGAGGGAAAGGACTGGGCTGACTCTGATGAAGAAGAAAATGAAGAGTATGTCAACCTAGCCCTAATGGCCTCATCCACTGACAGAAGCAGCTCTTAGAATTGACAGAAAGAATTCATCAGGAAGCTGTCAATCTCTAAGAGATACATCGCAGCTGGAAGTTGTTGTGCACAAATTCTATGGATGAAGAATCAGCTGATGGATTATGGCATGAACTATACCAAGATTCCAATAAGATGTGATAACACAAGTGCCATTGTCATTGCTGAAAATCCAGTACAACATTCCAGAACCAAGCATATAGATATCAGATATCATTTTATCAGGGAACATGTCATGAATGAAAATATTGAACTATAATTTGTACCGTCCAACAAGCAGCTGGCAGATATATTCACCAAAGCTCTTGATGAAGCCACTTTCTCAAAACTTGTGGGAGAGCTGGGCATGGTGGATTATTCGTCAGGGTCAGGGTCAAACTCCTAAGTTCTGGTATTTCTAACTCATTTCATAAGTTTCTAATAAAAACAATTGATATGTGATTATATATGTTTGGTTTATGTAAATATGTAAATATATACTTGTACATACTATATTTTTGTTTGTTTGGTGATTTTTCTTTTTGAACTGATGCATCAGGGTCAGGGACTCCAATAGGATGCATCAGAGTCAGGGTGTTTGACTCGTACGTCAGGGTCAGGGTGTCCAACTCGTACGTCAGGGTCAGGGTGTTCGACTCGTACGTCAGGGTCAGGGTGTCCGACTCGTACGTCAGGGTCAGGGTGTCCGACTTGCACGTCAGGGTCAGGGTGTCCGACTCACGCGTCAGGGTGAGGAAGTTCGACTTATGCATTAGGGTCAGGGTATGTAAATATGGTAAACTTCAGGGTAAGTTTAATTGTTTTAACCGCTTCGGGAATCACGCTCAGTTAAGTAATGACAACTCATCATTAAGCTCTTATCTCATTGATGATGTGTCATCACTGAAACTGAACTGACACCCTGATAGCGTGTTTAAAGGAGCAGTTTTCAAACGTCAACAGGCGGGTATTAATACTCTATCTCTCCTACTTATTAAAACTCCTTAACACATTTAATCTTTCTCTGATATTTGCTCGAGTTTTTGTTTCTTTTTCTCTCTCTCTTTTTTCGCAGAAACCCTAGTTCTTCAAAGCTATCAAGCATCAATGGCACGCCATGAAATTCCAAGGAACCTGACAATCCCACCTACAAACTATGTGGGCTTCTCTGATATTAACGAGGTAAATGACTACTTTAAACCTATGATGAATTATCTACTCACTTCTGAGTATAAGAAAGCAATCTTTACCGATGACGAAATATCGGGGGAGGCATTGTCTCAACTTTGGACAAGCGCCAAGTTCATGTACTCCACCACAAGCACTGATGTGGTCAAGGGAATCTCATTCAGAGTTTCTTCTGAGAAAGGGAAAATAACCCCATCCAGAATTAACTCTGCTTTGGGACTACCTAATCAAGACCTGGTGGAAGTACCCAGTGATGCGGAACTCCTGTATTTCTTGAGGGAACTGGGCTATAACGCTGCTCCCAACGCAGTGTTAAAGTTCAAGGACCTCAAGAGGGTGAACGTGAAGAGAGAGATTTCTTACCTTTTCGACACCATCACTAAGGTGTTCTCAGGTAAGTGTTCTAACTTTGAAGTCATTACTTCTTTAACTTTAAAAATAGCATACGCAATAATCAAAAATGTAAATATAAATATAGGTAAAATAATTTTTGATGACCTTGTAAATAAATTAGGTAATTTTAATAATAGGAAAACTGAAGTATACTATTCTAGATTTTTGTTTATGATTATTAAAGATCAGATTTTTAACTTTTCTTTTGAAAATGATATACCTGTACAGATATACAAGCAAACAAAGAAATTGTTTGCAGAAATAATAAAGAAGTCCTATACAGCCGAACCATTTGCACTTCCACAGCACATGGTACAGGTAGTAAATTCTTCTCCTTCCACTTCTCACACTGTACATTCTTCACCTTCATCTACTATGGCAGAGAAAACAACCACCTCTCTGCCTACCCAAGTAGAACAACCAATCTCTTCACAACCACTCTCAATAGCCCAACCCACAGTCTCCCAAAAGACTGTTGGGATTAAAAGAAAACCCAGTGAAGTTACCACATCAACTGAGGGGGAGCAAGGAGAGAGAGTGATTGGCTATAGGAGAAGATTGAAGAAGAAGAAGGGAGCCATGAGTGTTACCTAAAAGCCTGACCTGGCAGTATCCTCTCAAAAGGATGCTGCTTTTGATAAGGAATTAAACATATTTCTAACTAGTTCCTCTCAAAAGGAATTAGTTATTGAAAATAGTCCTCACCCAAGGACACAGATGAGTGAGGCACATATATTGACCATAGACACTGATGAACTTACCATCAGGGTCTCTGAGAGCCAAAGGGAAATGGCAAAGGAACAGGAGGAAGAAATGAAGAAGAAGAAGAATGTCAGGCCAAGGACCTCCAGGAAACCTCAGCCCAAAAGATTACAGAACCCTAGAAGTGCATCAGGGAATAAAAATCAAGATAAATCTAAAGACCCTGATGCCACTTCAAGGAAGTCAGAAGATGCCAAGGACAAAGCACCATCTCCTGATACCAAAGAATATGGTCCACACACTCTAGCTGAATTTCTCAAAGAAGAAAGGCGCAAAAACCTGACATTTATGTTCTCAATAAAAAGCATAGATGTCAGGTTCAACAATAGAAGAGATCAGCTGATAACAATTCAATTAAAGAATGGGTCAGAATTCAATGTGGCAATGGACTGGCTCAGGAGAATGGATGCTGAGCAATTAGGACTGGTTCTAAACCTGATTCCAAGATCTTCTCAGGCTAATAAAGACTTAAGGGGGATAATCGACAGGCTGAGGAGTGCCATCAACAATGAAAGGAGCTTGCCCACAACATTGGAAAGTCCACTAAAGTTATTTTATAAATCCACTGATGGGCAGGAGAAGAGTATAAGGATTAAAGAGGTTGATGGCCTAAGCCTGGAGGAAGCGATGCATGTTCTGAATCAAATTGCAAATCACAAGAACGAACATGTCATCAAATTCAGAGTCCTGCTGATTCAAAGAGTACTGAAAGAGATTGAAGAAACCAAAGCTGATAATAGGAACACTGCAGTAAGTAATGTGCCACCAGTAAAGGGATTCAAAGTCTATCCCAAAATGATCACCAGCCCCATGGGAGTACGATTCAAAAATAAAAAGGGGGAGATCATTACCTTTCACTGGTCACAACTTGCTGCAGCCAATATTCAAGAAATCAATACTGTCCTTGAAGCTTTGGAATCAAGCAGAAATGTCAACATAGTCAATTTCAGAAAGCTTCTTCAGAAGGAACTAGAGCAGCTGGAGACAGGAGCAGTAGACAACAGACTCAGAATTCCTGATCAAAACCTTGAACAAAGAAGATAAGGCCTTGGTAATGACTCCCAACCGATTGAATCAAGTCATCCATTGCCATTTGTCTCAGCTAAAAGAAAAAGGGATTCTGATGTCTAAATACTAAATTCTTTTTGTAATAGATGTAGGTTATACTTGTACAGAAATTCTTTTATTAGTTTATTCATTATTCTTTCTTAAATTTTATTTATTTTATTAGTTTTGACACCATCATCAGTGTATCTAGAGATTTATGATTATCAAATTGATAAACATAAATAGGGGGAGATTGTTAAGGTTAAACACTGATGATGATAGTTTAGTAATGAGTTGTGCAAATTGTATATACTCGAGGTGTTGTATAAACCTTGAAATAAGCACAAGTTTTGCATCCGCTGATGATAATAATATCCATCAGTGGATGATTTAGTTCTTCACAAGACAAGTCAGAAAATGAAACATTTGAAGGGCTTGGCTTTGTGGAGAAGAATGTCTGATGTTACTCAAACAGTCAAAGTATTACGTACATCAGATATTCTAAAAAGAGTTACGTTGATTTCATACCATCAGGGTGAACCCGTCAGGGGGAGCTCATCAGGGGAACCGTCAGGGGGAGCTCGTCAGGGGAACCAGTCAGGGGGAACCCGTCAGGGGGAGCTCGTTAGGGGAACCAGTCAGGGGAACCTATCAGGGGATGACGAAGGCAGACCAACCCTTCAGGGGGACACTTCAAGATATGTCAGTGTCAGGTAATTCATCAGGATAACCTGTCGGGGGGGATTGGTCAAACATGACATCAGTGGAAGCCATAAATGTATGCAGTCAGTCATAACCATCAGGATCAAGAAGCACTGAGTAAATCTCAAGTGAAGAACGAAGCCCTGATCCAGTCAATATGCATCAGGGGGTCCAGAAGCACTGATCAAGATCCATTAGGGTTGACCATCAGTGGATCGTTATCACAGCATACATCCGTCATCAACATATACACGAAAATCAATGTAACTTGAACAGAAGCAAGAGATATCAACTGGAAAGATAATTCTTGAAGTCTGTATCCATCCAATGAGAACTCTTGCGCATTAAATGCATACAGATCAGGGGAAGAAAAAGAAGCAACAAAGCATGCATCAGTCTGACACATTAGGCAGTGATGTGACATACTTGCGACTAAGTTGAAAAAGGCAGCACGTCTCAAGCACGTGATTTTCAACCACTAATTTACATATAGAAAGAAGGAGTTTTCATTGATGAAAGATACTAGAGACAAATAGAAGCACACAAAAACACTAGGAAGCTCTGTAATATTTCTTGAGAGATTTATTGTCAGAGAGAAATCTTTGTAGCTAGTGAGTGTGAGAAGCTGTGAATTTCATTCACAGAAATTGTCGCTGTAATTCACATTTGTGATATTACAGATTTCCAGAAAAACACCAAGTTATAATACAACTATTTTAACTTGAATCTGAGTGTTATTATTTCACTGTTTTTCTGTTATCTTGCTATTTCTGGAAGGAGCTATCGAAGTTCAACAGAGCAAAAAAGTTTTGAGTGTTTGTATTCATCCCCCCCTTCTACAAACACTTGAGCTTATTTTGCTCTAACATACCTCTATAATTGTCGTGGGTATCGACCAAGTCTGGATGGCTTCCACCTTTGATGGATCCACTGAAACTCCATCCTCTGAAACTATGTAGCTTATGAAAGTCACGCTTGGCACCAAGAAGTAACACTTCTCTAACTTGGCATATAGATTTTGTTTTCTCAAGACTTCGAACACCGACCTCAAGTGTACAAAATGTTCTTCTATGTTCTTGTTGTAGAGCAATATGTCATTCAGATAAACAACAACAAACTTGCCCAAAAAAGGTTTCAATACCTCATTCATCAATCTCATGAAGATACTTGGTGCATTACTGAGACCAAAAGGCATAACCAGTCATTCGTACAATCCTATTTTCTTCTTGAATGTTGTCTTCCATTCATTGCCTTCTCTCATTCTGATCTAATGTTAACCGCTGCAAAGATCAATCTTGGAAAATACCCTAGAGCCATGTAACTTATTTAGTAAGTCCTCCAATCTTGGAATTGGAAATCTATACTTGATGGTGATGTTATTCACTATTCTACTATCGATACACATTCGCCAGGTTCCATCTTTTTTTGGTACCACCAAGGTTGGTACTACACAAGGACTCATACTTTCTCGTACATAACCCCTCTCCATCAGCTCATCAATTTTTTTTTTTGTTAAGTAATTAGAAAGTTACAAACCTTTCGACTAAAGATTCTGCAGTCTCTAGCCGTTTGTCCGTAATCAGCTCATCAATTTTCCATTGTATTTCTTTAGTTTCTTGAGGGTTACATCTGTAGGTTGCCTTGTCGGGTAGTGGAGACTCTGGGATTAAATCAATCTAGTGCTCAACCCCTCGAATAGGAGGTAATCGCGGTGGTAAATCTTTAGGAAATACATCTCGAAATTCTGTTAGTAACTCCTCTAACTCTTAAGATGGCATCACGGGTGTCTATTCAACTTGTAATCCCACAACAATCAAAAGATAACCCTGACCCTCTTTTTCTAGCTCATGCTCAAATTGTTTCTTGTTTACAAACAACCCTTCTTTGTGTGTGCTAAGAAACGATAAAGGTTTCAGTGCTTTCCTTTTGTTTCCCACCTTGGCAATGTACACATTTGTTCTCCCATCAAACTTAATGAACCTATCGTATTGCCAAGGTCTTCCCAATAAGATGTGAGACGCATCCATCGCACAAACATCACACAACACTTGATCTTTAAACTTTCCAATTTTGAAAGAGATCAGCGCTTGTTCAGTTGCCTTGACTTCTCCTCCATCACTTACCCAATGTAACTTGTATGGCTTCAGATGTGCAGTCGTAGGCCAGTTGAGTTTGTCAATTAACGTGGTGAAGACCACGTTGGTACAACTTCCTGTGTCAATAATCATATTGCACAGTTTATCTTTCACTAATACTCTAGTTATGATATCTTGTCCCTTTGATCAACTTCTCAGGGAACTGGTTTAGCTTGTAACAACCTCCTCACAATCAAGTGTGAACCACGAGTTTCAGGTTCCTCTTCTAAGTCAGCTTCAAAGTCATCTTCATCCTCCTTGCAACCAGTTTGCTCCACTTCTTCAAGTGTTTCTTACTCCCTCAGTGCATACGCTATGACGACCCGAAATTTTGTTTTCTTAATTAAATAGAAATAAAATGTTTATGAGATGTTTTCCTATGAGGTATGAGGCATGAGGTATAAGGTTTGAATTTTTAAATGCTTGATTATTATGTCCATGTGATGTCCAAAATTTAATGATCTCTTTTCCTTTGTAAAACCATCAAAGGGATCTGAATATATTAATCTCAAATCTTTAAGAGATTAATTTAATCATTCATGATCGAGGAAGATGAGTGTGCTTAGTGACTGCAACGGGAGGCTGCATGTGTGTCAGTGGCTACTTGTTTTTCTTAACTCATGTAGTACCTGTTAACCAAGGTTAACATCCAGCCATGCTTGTAAGATATTGATCAAGGAAGTCTCACTGCAAGAAAAACTACAGTGCATTTGTTTTGTTGACCAAGGACTGTCATGTGCAAGAGGTAATTAATGAATCTTAGAGTTGTGCACGTGACCCATCCAGTGCTAGTCATCTCTAACAGTGCACTAGAGTGGGCTATGATAGATGACTGACTATTTATTAACAGCCGTAACACCGCCTTTTTCAAACCAATCACTTCTTTCTAAAGCTTGTCCTTTCTTTCACAGCCAACGGCTGAAAGCTAACTCCTAGTAATCCAATGACTCTTGTTGCTCAGCAAGTGATATATATATATATATATATATATATATATATATATATATATATATATATATATCACATTGGTACAACCCTAGCTCCACCTTCATAAATTTCTATACAGTATGCCAACAAATCCAGGTTCGCTTTCAAGGCAACTATCCTTTTTGGAAGAATAACTCAAGCTTTTAACTTCTTCTTTGTAGCCAAGAAGATAAGAGCAATACATTAAAGTCCTGCTCTATTTCTTACACATTTTTTCTATTATGCATGCCACGTTTAATACCTTGCTCATTCATTTCCAAAAGTTCGATTTAATGCATGTTTTAACACCTGGAGTTAATGCCTTTCGTTTCAAAAAGCTATCCAAGATGAGTGTAAGAAATGTTGGCAACCATTAACTCTCGAATATTCTGTTCATCAGTTTTAAAACACCATGCTTGAACCTTGTCAACTTGAGTTTTGAAGCCTAAACTGTTTCTATGAGAACTAGTAGACCCCAAGAGTTGTTATGTTGTATTACTCAGAGGATGATGAGAGTTGACCTAAGTGTGGTTTTGGTTGAGAATATCACCCATGGAGGAGTGAGGAAGACACCACTGTATCTGAGACAAGTCATAACTTAGTTTCCAACGGGTTGGAGTTAGTCTCTGACCCCATAAAATAGTCCCTAGGAGATTCAATGTTAGTCTCGTATGAGATATAACATTAGTCTCTGATGAGATATAATGTTAGTCTTCGATGAAGGAAAGTTGTTAGTCTCTGACGAGGGAATTCCTCAGTCTCTGATGAAGGAAGTTTAAGTTAGTCTCTGATGACGTCATCCTTAGTCTCCGACAGGCTAAGTTTAATCCCTAATGACGTCATTCGTAGTCTCTGATGGGCAAAATATGTTAGTCTATGATGGCTAAAGATATTAGTCCCCGAGGAGTTTGGCGATAGCCAACTGAGTTTGGCGCTAACTTGTGGAGTTTGGCAATGAACAAATCATCCCCTGATAGCTAAGAGAGTTCAGCGATAGTCAAAGTTATCACCCGAGGAGTTTGGTGATAGCCAACTGAGTTTGGCGCTGACTTGTGGAGTTTAGCGATGAACAAATCATCCCCTGACAGCCAAGAGAGTTCGGCGATAGTCAAAGTTATCACCCGATGAGTTTGGCAATGAAGAAGATCATCCCTTGATGTGTAAGTTATCCCTTGATGGGTAGTTTACCCACTGATGTCCAGTCATCCCCTGACAGATAATTATCCCCTGATGACTAATTATCCCTTGACGATTAGAGCTCATTCCCCCTGATGAATGTGTAACAGTTTGAAAATCCCTCAGGCTTGTTTAAATGAAAAGTCTCAATTTTTCCGATGCAACAATGATTTCATTAAACGTCAAGAGTATAAGAATGCTCGGACATCACAGACATCACATTTGTACATACTTACATTCTTCTGCTAAGTAATCATATGTATGTTTTATAGAGGTTTTTCACCAAGTAAGTGAATTAGATTTAGCTCAGCTAAGGACCGAGGCAAGTATATTCTCATTCTTATGCTTATTTCAGCGCATGATCAATTGATTCGACGTGTGCACAAGGTTATGACTTTTATGTCTTGATTTCTTTGTGAATCAGTATGCTATGCTTTATTTTTCGCTAGCATGTTATGAATGAAAGTGCATGGATATAACTAAGCTTGGCTTTATCAGTTATTTTTCAATCTTATATATTTGCTAAGGTATGAGAATGATTCCACTTGGGCATTGAGCAAGTGCTTATGTTAGTCTTAAGAGGAGAGATGTCGTAGTAGTTTGCGAGAACCTCCTTTAAGCTAAATAAGACATGTAAGATGGTTAAGTACAGAAGGAAGGAAGACTTCAAAATCTCAAAATCAAAGATATTTCTAAAGTGCTAGAGGTTTTGACAATTGAATCCGTCATACCTCACAAACAGTTTGAACCCTTATTGTGCTTCAAACCCACCATACAGGATTATATACTTGCTGAGCGTAAATCACTCATCCTTGCTATTGTTAAATGTTTATAGATGATCAAGTAAAGGAAAGATATACGAGCTTAAGGTTTCGATGAGTTAAATGTGGGTAGTGACGAGGAGAAGAAGACGATCGAAGATGTAAGAACACAATTGAAGTGTTAAGTCTGTAAGACCTACGAGTCACAACTTCATGTAAGGATGATGATTAAAGCTGTTATAATAGCTTAGTTTCCACTGCAAGATTTGTACTCTAAATGTTTGTAAGGATGTACTATTAATCACTTTAGTACATTAGGGTTGTATGGATGTGTTGTTGTTTGTTTCCTTCCTTTGACGGCGCCCGGGTCCCGTGTAGGATTTTTGGGGTTGCCACATACGCTGCTTCTATTTCCTCTATGTCATGCAAGGTCATGACTCTATTACTGGGACAGTCACACTGTATGTGGCCATATAACTTACACTTGAAGTAAATTCTTTTATGTTCTGTTGCTAAAGGTGCAGAGGCCTTACCTTTGTCCCTTTTGAACTTGTCAAAATTAAGGGTGAATTTGGTAACAGACTGAGCTTCGTTCCTCCTTTCTATTTTGCCCCTTTCAAATGCCTTATTCACAGGCCGACTATAATTACTCCCTTTAGCTTTAGTGTGTTTCTCTGTGTGCATGGCTACCTTACAGACTTCCTCGAAGGACTAATAAGGTTGGAGTTCAACCCTCTCAGTAACATTAGTGTTCAAGCCCGTTAAAAACTGAGCGATCTTGTGTTCAGCACTTTCGTCGAGATCACACATCATTGTTAGTTTCTCGAACTCCACCATGTATTCTTCCACTGATAGGGCTCCTTGCTTGAAACCCTATAATTCAAAAAAAAAACATCCTGCACATAATCTGTGGGGAGGAAACGCTTCTTCATTCTGGATTTGAGTGCCTCCCAAGATTCCAATCGTGCCTTGCCTTTTTTTCTCCTTCTCGTCCTCAAATTCTCATATCATAAGTTGGCATAACCTATGTGTTTCAAAACTACTACCTTGAATCTTTTATGGTCATCGTAGTCTTTATAGTCAAAGACTCGTTCAATGGGTTGTAGCCATTCAAGGAACTGTTTTGGTTTCATACTCCCATCAAACTCTGGAATACCTAACCGTATGCCTTTATCATCGTCATTATTTTCTCTAGCCCTATGGTTCATGGGTCTATCTATTTCTTCTTCTTCTGAGTTAGAAGTATGAACGAATTTGGTGCTCCTATTTGGGCTAGTAAAAGGATTTCTTCAATCTAACCTTGCTAAGATCTCGTTCAGTCTATCCATCAAGTCATTGATTTGCCTATCATGGTGCATGTTTTGGGTTTGCTCCATGGTCAGTCCCCGTGGGATGATCTGTTCTTCCTCTCTAACCATTGATTTTGCAGTTTGTAAACTAATACAAAACAACTTGTCCACTAAAAGCTCTGATACCAAAATAATGTATTTGATCTACGGAGATCAAACACATGTTGCGAAAAATAACTTTAGGATGATTCTGTAAAGAATTTAATCACCAAGAACCAACACTAAATGATCGATTTGATTAGTTTGCTTAAAGAAATAAATCACCCGCAAACTAAAACAAATCAGTTGTGAAAGTCTAACAGAATTAACCACCAACTCTTAACATAATTGTAAGTTTAAAACTGACGCAATTGTATTAATCAAGTCTGAATTACATCGTCCAATATAAGCAACTATTTATAAGTTGAGATAAACCCTAATCCTACTTTGGAAATAATATTTACAATGGAAAGAAATCTATTCTGGAAGGAAATCTAATTCAATAAGGAAAAAAAACAAACCTATTATGAATAGGAAACAAATACGAAAAAACATAACTATGGCCATCAGTGGATAAAATATCCCCTAATGGGTTAAATTGGCCGTCTGAGGATAATTATCCTTTGATGGTCGAAACAGTCATCAACAGATAATTATCGACCGGTGGGTTACTCGATCCCCTAATGATGATGTCATACCATCCCTTGATCATCCGCTAATGATGTCATCCCCTGATGCAAGGCTCGGCATCCCCTAACGCCAGTTCTCGGTAGCCCCTGATCCATTTCTCAGCACCCCCTAATGCTATCTTCGACACCCCCTGATGCTAGTTCTTGGCTAAGTCAAAATACTTCCTAATTCAATATTTGTAAGCAAAGTTACTGTAGATTGACAAGTACCTCCCAACCAATGCCCAACATATGCATCAATGGAAAGTAGATCTAAAGTAACATCCTTCCATATGAGATTAATCATATTATCCAAAGCTGCATCAGAACGATCAACACATGACTCTAACGGATCATTTATACATATGTGTATGTATGTATAACTTATCTCCTTATAGCTTCTCTAGTAGTCAATCTCTCTTTATTGGACCACTATCTTTATTTTAATTTCACAACTCCAACTTGAGTTAGTGGACTATGAAATCAACCATATGTCATCTTTAATCACTGATCATTTATCCCCTGATGACCATTTAGATTCTGATGAGTTAGTCTCTATTGCATATTAGGAGTCTTTGTTCAGCTTTAACAATAGTCTCTGATGGAACAAACCTTAGTATCTGATAGACTAATCGATAGGCTAAGCCTTAGTGTTCGATAGACTAATTTTTTAGTCTCTTCATCTCCGATAGGCTAATTTCTTAGTCTCTGACAGTACAATTTTGTAGTTGACATGTAGAATTTTTTTGAGCTTTGATTTGCTAGTACATACCATCATTCCTTGTAGAGACATTTTATCTTGAGTGGATAACATCCTCTTATGATGTGTTATACTATTGAAAATGGCATTTTCCACAACTGAACTCATTCTGCAAATCATCCCCTGATGAAGAAATTTTCCCCTAATGAACAAGTTATCCCCTGATAGCTTATCCACTGATGATGGAATTATCCCCTCATTAACAAACTTTGGCGCTTCATCTTTTAACCACTGATAACGAGCAGTTTGGCGCTAGGCTTTTTATCCACTGATAGCGAGCACTTTGGAACTTCACAAACACTTTGGCGCTTCTCAACTTTGTTTTGGACTTTGGCGTATATGAAAATTACCCAACGACTTTGGAATTGTGTAAATTTGATTTCAACGATTGTGAGACTTTGGCACTATTGTTGATTACCCGATGACTTTAGCGTCAAAGTACTTTGTGCTGACTTTGGCGACAGTTAAATGACTTTAGCGATAGTCTTCATCAAGTTGAGTTCATCAATCTTCAATCTTAGTTCATTAATTGTTGTTGCAGAATTCTTCTTATGGTTGTGATAAATTATCCTATGAGCTATCTCTTGATGTGCATTTTACATTATCAGAGGATACCTTCCACTGGTTTGTCTATTATCCACTGATGAACAGTTTACATTGTCAGGGGATAATACTTAGACAAAACTAGTTACAATTTTAATTTTAGTACAATTACAAAATCTAATAATTCTAAGTGTTTATACATCATCATCAAATGCTATAATTCCTGACAGCATTGTTGTAGATCACGAAGTTCACTTTGTTATCCGACAAGCTCAACATCGGTGCAATAGTCAATTTTTTCTTCAGTTCTTACAAACTCTTCTCACAATTTGAAGTCCATGTGTATTTTACCGTCTTCTTAGTCAGATTTTCCAGCATCATTGCTAGCTTGGAGAAGTCGTAGATGAACTTGTGATAGTATCCCACTAAGCCTAAGAAGCTTCGTACTTTAGTAAGAGTCTTCGGTTGTAGCTAGTGGATGATGGTTTCAATCTTTGTGAGGTCCACTGATATTCCACTCACATTGATCACGTGTGCCAAAAATTTCACCTCTCTGAGCCAAAATTCTCACTTCAAGAATTTGGCATAGAGTTTCTCCTTTTTCAATGTCTCTAACGCTATCCTCAAATGTGCAGCATGTTCCTCTTCCATCTTAGAATAGATGAGGATCTTGACTATGAACATAATGATGAATTTGTCTAGTTGCAGCTTGAATAATCGGTTCATGAGGTCCATAAAAGCAGCTGGGGCATTAGTGAGTCAGAATAACATCACGAAAAATCTATAATGACCATATCATGTCCTAAATGCTGACTTCGAAATGTCCTTGGCTTTAATTGTGACGACCTGGAAACTTGTTTGTCTATAAATCTTTTGTATTAGGAATTAATTTCCTATTTACGCGTATAATTAATATTATGATTATTGGATGTCTGTGATAGGGAAAACAATTTATGTAGTAGTGGTGTTCATAAGTTACCTAAAGGAATACAAGTATGAAGGTTAGCAAGTTTCATTCAAAACAACTTGAATGGCTTACGTAAAAGAAATGATCTCATAAGTACGTTTGTGGTTTGATTAATAAGCTACTTGTGTGTCATTAATTGATGAAACTTATATGCATGTGTGACAGCAACTGCTTATTCTGCTGTTAGCTATTAAAGAGTTATGATGAGTAGCCGTTTTATTAACCAATAATTTTACTCCAAACTTAATCTTAGCCTACTGCTCCTGACCTCTATAAATACCTCATTCCTTCTTGCATAGCATCCGAGAGTATTAGCTGTATGTGCTAAGTTTCCAAGAAAGAATAAAGCTTTTAAGAAAAGGCTGCGCCCATTTGCATATTTATGTTCATAAGGCATCCAAGTTGAGTTTATTCATGTAAGGCCTTCCATCGAAATGGAGACAAGCTTAAATGTTAGTCTCTGATGAGTTAACATTAGTCTCTGATGAGTTAATGTTAGTCTCTGATGAGTTAATGTTAGTCTCTGATGAGTTAATGTTAGTCTCTGATGAGATAACATTAATATCTGATGAGTTAATGTTAGTCTCTGATGAAATAACAGTAGTCTCTGATGAGTTAATGTTAGTCTTTGATGAGATAACATTAGTCTCTGATGAGTTAATGCTACTCTCTGACGAGATAACATTAGTCTATGACAAAGTTAGTCTCTGATGACTAATGATGTTAGTCTCTGATGTGCATCAATGTTTTGTCTTCGATAGGTTTGGCGCTGAACAAGTGAGTTTGGCACTGAACATTTATCCACCGAGGAGTTTGGCACTAGACAAATCATCCACTGATGAGTTCAGCTATGACTTGGGGAGTTCAGCGCTGAACAAGTTTTCATCCGACGAGTTTGGCGATGAACAAGATTATCCCCTGATGGGTAAGTCATCCCCTGATGACTATTCCCAGACGGGTGAATTATCCCCTGATGGTCGAAAGCTATTCCCTGATGGCCGAGAGATTTTTTTCCCTGATGATCATCCCCTGTTTATGCACAGTTTTATATTATCTTTCAAAAGATGGATTTCTCACGTTATACCAACAATCATATTTTTACAGAACCTCTCACGCACCAGTATTTTGAGATTAGAAACTAGCTAATGACCAAGGCAAGTATATACTCATTCCACTTCCTTTCCTATTGATTACGTAGAATCATTATTTCGATTTACGTAAATGAATGATGTTAATGCCTGTGCAAGATGATGATTTCTTTTTATGATTAAATAACGTATGATCATTGATCCGATGTACGTGAAAAGAAGTTGATGTTTGGGCTATGTATTATTGGGTGGTTACTAGCTGTTCAAAACTTGCTGGCTCACCAAAAGATGATGTAAGGGTGTTGCAGACCATGAAATTGTATGTGCACCCAAGCATGTCCCATATGGATATATGTACAAAAGTTATTGGTTTTCGCCGCTCTTAATTGGTTGAGCACACCAAAGATTTTGGTAGTTGCCACTATTAATTGGCTGAGCACACCAAAGTTTTATAGCAAGAAAATGTTTTCCAGGTATATCCATATGGGTAGTAAAGGGGTTTTTGAGTGCTTTCGCCAGGCATTCCGGCCAATGATGATAGGGAATGAGAGGCCGAGGTATCGGTAATCAGACCCTCGCACACCAATGTTTTCTGCAAGTGACTACGTATGTCAAATGATGTAATCAAACGACCAGGCTGACCAGCTGGGATGAAATTTGATTGTTAAAGGAAGTCAGATAGTGACCATGCTGGTCAAATGATGCATTATCTGGTGAAGAGAGGGCGTATCATGATTTATTTAAAAGAGGGTTAACCCTTTGATATCACTCGGGAACCCTGAATGATACATGTTTATTGATTTATCAGGAGGTGTTGGCATTGCTTCGCCCAACCTCAATGAATATTAAAGCTTTTGAATTATTTGTTCTTTTTGCTTATGAATATATACTTGCTGAGCGTAAACGCTCATGTGGAATGTTATGAAATATTTTACAGGTTATGTCAAGAAGGCCGAGCCGCCTAATAGAGGAAAAGAGGAAATGGCATTGTGAGAGCTTCTTAATATCTCTCCTATGGATGGCCTTTAGAGAGAAAGTGAAATGAGAGGTCATCATAGAAATCTTTAGATTGTAAGGCCAGATGGGCCATCTAAAGTTTTGTTTCCACTACAGTTTGTTTAATAAATTTTGAGGTTTTGTAAGGGGTTATAAACTTCTAAGTTTTGAATGTGTTGTATCTAAGGATATCTTTCTCGTTCTACTTATATTAATGTTTGGCTATGATGTTTCTGTCACTTTTGTGTTGTTGTTTTGTGTTTCCTAGCAGAGTCCGGGGTTCCAGCTTGGGGACCTGGGGGGTCTGTCACCCAAATTGCTGACAATGCCCGAGTCCCGGCTCTGGGGGATTCCCAGGGCCACCACAGTTGGTATCAAAGCGAAGCACCCGTTATTAGACATATTCTCTACTGGAATATAGAAATTGGGAATTTAGTAAAGTAAGGAATTGATTGTACGTAGAATAGAAGATAGGTGTCAACGCTGATTCTTGATTATTCATGGGTTATTAGATTAGATGAGATATAAGGTTATGAAATAGGAGAATTCACCCTATTTGCACACCACGTTACGGTAGTAGTATTTATGTTAAACCCTTATGTTAAGTTCTATATTGATATTGATTCAAGTTATGTTTCTTTTATAGATGAATCCACCCACTCCAGGACATGTAGATAAGGGCAAGGCACCTATGATTAAAAGCTTAGAGAAGGAGCATACCCCTAATAGTAATGATGCCCGTCCTTCCAAGTCTGGTAGACATCACCTTTTGAATGTCAACCGTAGAATGTCGGGTGCATGCTGGCGAGTGACTCCTCCCAAAAGAGTGGTTAGACCAATTCAGGTCTTTCGTTTTGAGAGACCTCGAGATTCAGATAAAAATGATAAGGACCCTGCAGGCTTTGAAGGAATTAAGCAGTACCCAACTAACCCATTTGAAGGGATAAGTTTCTCGGTTCATATGAAGAGTCCTTCCTCACTTCATAACCAAACAGGTTCTCCACTCTTGGGTCCTTCTCAAATAAGAGGTTCCCCTGCCGCTAGGCGCACACTACCTGCGGTATCAGACACACCACATGCTGTCTCTTCACCAGTCACCTTATCAAATGTTGCACCTGCTGCACCACCACCAGAAAATCCAATGCCCTTACCTTTCCTAAATGGATTCTGTTATTACCTCAAACGCAGAATCTATATGACACAAACAGAGTTGGCTCATCAAAGGACAAGTAGACTGTTGGATCTTTGTAAGGTATCATTTTAGGATGTATCCTTAGTCCGTACCGAGACTTTGACAGAAGTTTTGATCTCAGTCAGTGAGTATCTCAGGCTTGCGCAGCCCTCTGGCAGATCAAGATCATTTAATGTATAACCTTATAAAAAAGGTTGAAGGAGTGTGCTGTTTTGCACAAAAAGTGATGGATAAACTCAATTTACAACCTTTGTATTAGGCACCTGCTGTTGTAGATGTTGTTTTAAATTTTCCTGACTCTTTAGTAAAGAGTCTTAATGTATAATGTTGATAAGATGTAACTTTTGTTATCTATTATATTTTGATGTTGCAATTTGGAAATTTCCTTTTCTTTTCTTATATGTTATTCTTTAAAGAAGAAAGGGAAAACTTTTTATAGTAAATTTTGTATTTTCATTGACTTATAGGAAATGGCCCCAAAAAGAAGATATCAACCCCGTCCGAACAAAAATACTAACCCAGCTGATCAAGAAAGCCCCAATCTAAGTAACAATCAAGGAAATAGTAATCAAGAAAATCCTATTGCCATGTTGGTAAATATGATTAAGGAAGCCTCCTAAAGTAACAACAATCCAGCACTTCCATTTCAAGTACAACCTAGAAGGGTGACATTTAAAGATTTTTCTAATATTTGCCCACCTACTTTTAATGGTGACAGAGGTCCCACTGTAGCACAAATTTGGATTAAGGAAGTAGAGAAAGCTTTTCGTATCTCAGGAATAACTGATGACCTTAAGACGGAATATGCTACATGTCTATTAAAAGGAGAAGCTAGTTATTGGTGGGAAAATACCGAAAGATTAGAAATGACTAGGAGATTTGAAGATAGGAATGAACAAATAGCTTCTGAGGTCGATCAAGTTCTTACCTGGCCCCAGTTGAAGGAATTTTTCTATAACCAATATTTTCCAACTAGTGTTGTGGATGAGCTAGAAAAGCAATTCGAATTAAGACAGGGAAACATGACTGTGGAAGAATATGAAAAGAAGTTTAATGAACTTCAAAGGTATGCCCCACATTTGGTAGATACTGAGAGAAGAAAGATAAGAAGGTTTGAATCCGTGGTTTCATGATAAGATTGCTATTTTATGCCTAGACAACTATGCTGAAGTTGTTCAAAGGACAAAGGTAGCGGAGAAAAGTGGCAAGCTACTCCGGGAATTCAACTGGGAGAAACACAAGGAAAGAAAAAGGAAAGGGAATTATTTTAATAGCAATCTTAATCAAAGAAATGAAGGACAAGGAAAATTACAAACCAGATCAGTTGTGGTGAAACAAGAGGAAGGAAATATCCGTAACAACAATAGGAAAATGAATTTCAGTATGGATTTAAGTGAGAACACAAGGAGGAATATGGTTTGTGGTAAATGTGGAAGGAACCATGAAACTTCTGAGTATTTAGTAGGAACTGATTTGTGTTTTAGATGCCGTTGATCTGGGCATACTGCCATTAATTGCCCACATCAATCACCCATTGTTCCTCAACCTATGTATCCTCTGCAACCGCAACAATATCAACCGCAAGGTACCAGCCATGCTATAACAACTATAAGGACATGCTTTAGTTATGGCCAGGAAGGTCTCATCTCCACTTCATGCCCTCAGAGAAATAGTCAGGGTAAACTACCATTGGCAGGACCTAGCATAGTAGCTAGTCGACCACAAGCTAGGACTTACAATATGACTGTGCAGGATGCACTGCAGTCCAAGAACATGGTTGCAGGTACGATACTGGTTAATTCAGTTGAAGTGTATGCTTTATTTGATTCTGGTGCGACTAGATCCTTCATAGCTGAATGTTTTCTTAAAGATATGAACTTTTCTCTTGAATGTTTAGAAACACCTTTAGAAGTTGTGGTGGCTAATCAAGAGGTGTACATTGCCAAAAATGTACTACCTAATTGTGGTGTAAAAATAGGAAAGCATGACTTCCCTACAAACTTAATACCCTTTCCTTTGGAGGAGTTTGATCTAATACTATGCATGGATTGGCTGCATAAATACCAAGCTAATATAGATTGCAGGAAAAAGAAGGTCTCCCTAAGAACACCCTCAAACAGTAGAGTATTATTCCATAGATGTAAGTCTACCAAACCCTCTCACCTTCTTACAATATTACAAGTTAATTAAATGTTACGCAAGGGATGCGAAGCATTTTTAGCTCATATTTGTGACAAGAGGATAGAAGGATTAAAGATTTCAGATATTCATGTAGTAGAAGAATTTGGAGATGTATTTCCTAATAAATTACCAGGTATACCCCCAGATAGACAAGTTGAATTTGGAATTGAGCTAGTACCAGGAACTGCTCCAATTTCCAAAGCTCCTTATAGGATGGCCCCTTCAGAATTAAAAGAGCTTATGATACAGCTACAAGGGTTGCTGGATCAAGGATTCATTAGGCCAAGTGTTTCACCCTGTCGAGCACTTGTTTTATTCGTAAAGAAGAAAGATGGATCGTTGAGGTTATGCATTGATTATTGAGAATTAAACAAGTCAACGGTGAAGAACCGATATCCTTTACCTAGGATTGATGACTTATTCGATCAACTCAAGGAGGCGAGGTATTTCTCAAAAATTGACTTGAGATCAGGATATCATCAAGTAAAAATTAAGACTGAAGATGTCCCTAAGTCAGCTTTTAGAATGCGATATGGTCATTATGAATTCATAGTAATGCCATTTGGACTTACCAATGCCCCAATTGTCTTTATGTATCTGATGAATCGTGTTTTTAAGCCATACTTGGATAAGTGCATCATTGTGTCTATTGATGACATCCTCATTTACTCCAAAACGAAAGAAGAACATACTGAACACTTAAGAATAGCACTAGAAACATTAAGACAAGAGAAATTCTACGCCAAACTTTCAAAGTGTGAATTTTGGTTAAGGGAAGTAAAATTTTTAGGACATGTAGTCAATGAATTTGGAATTTTGGTTGATCCCATAAAGGTTGAAGCTATCATTAATTGGTCACAACCAAAAACACCAACTGAAGTACGAAGATTTCTAGGGTTAGTGGGATACTATCGTCGATTTGTTCAAGATTTGTCTAAGATAGCAGTTCCATTAACCAATTTAACCAAGAAAATAGAAAAGTATATTTGGACTCCAGCTTGTGAAAGAAGTTTTCAGGAATTAAAGAAAAGATTAACCACCGCCCCCGTACTAAGTTTACCTAATGACAAAGGGGAACTTGTGATCTACAGTGATGCCTCACTGAGTGGATTAGGAGCTGTACTAATGCAGCATGGCAAAGTTATTGCCTATGCATCTCGGCAACTCAAGGACTACGAAAAATGATACCCAGTGCATGACTTAGAATTGGCTGCTATCATTTTCACATTAAAGATTTGGAGGCATTATTTGTATGGAGAAAAATGTGAGATTTACACTGACCATAAGAGCTTAAAGTATTATTTCACCCAAAAGGAATTGAACATGAGGCAAAGACGATGGTTGGAGTTAATTAAAGACTATGATTGTTCGATCAATTATCACCTTGGTAAAGCAAATGTAGTAGCTGATGCTTTAAGTAGACATGAAAGGTTAAATGTGATGACAATCCAAGAATAGGTAAGAATGGATTTGGAGCGATTGCAATTGAATGTTATCAAAACCCAACAAAGGGAAGAGATAAAGCAAGAGGTTGGTGTAAAACCGAGCTTACTGACTATCATCAAGGAAGCTTAAGGAGAATATGTGGAGGATAGGGAAAAGTTGCTAAAAAGGGAGAATGGAAAATGTCGAATCCATGATGAGGGATTAATGAGATTTGAAAATAGAATCTGGATTCCGACAAAATTGGAAGTAAGAAAAAATCTACTCCAGGAGGCCTACAACTCTAAATTCTCGATACATCCGGGTGGAACAAAGATGTATCAAGATTTGAAACAAAATTTTTGGTGGCCTAACATGAAGAAGGAGATAGCTGAATGGGTAAGCACATATCTTACTTGTCAGCAAGTTAAGGCAGAAAATCAAAAGCCAAGTGGCCTGCTACAACCTTTGGAGATCCCAGGATGGAAATGAGAATATATCACAATACATTTGGTGGTTGGATTGCCAATACCTCAAAAGGGATTAAACACAATCTGGGTAGTAGTGGATAGATTGACTAAATCTGCACACTTCCTACCTATTAAAGACAACTACAAGACAGATCAACTGGTCAAATTATATGTAAAAGAAATCCTCAGTCGACATGGAGTACCAATTTTAATTGTATCAGATTATGATCCCCGTTTCACGTCTAGATTCTAGCGAAGCTTCCAAGATTATTTAGGAACAAGTTTGGACATGAGTACTGCTTTTCACCTGCAAACTGACAGGCAATCCAAGAGAACACTCCAAACTTTGGAAGATATGCTGAGAGCATGTTCTTTGGATTTTGGTGGACGATGGGATGAACATTTATCACTTGTTAAGTTTGCTTATAATAATAGCTTTCATGAAATCATAGGAATGGCTCCATTTGAAGCTTTGTATGGTAGAAAGTGTAGAACACCATTATGTTGGAATGAAGTTGGTGAAAGGAAGCTAGAAGGACCAGAAATAATTCAACAAACTGAGAATGCAATTCGAATAATCTGAGCCAAAATAAAAATAGCTCAAGATCGACAAAAGCAATATGCGAACTAACACCGAAAGGATCAAGCACTGGAAATAGTAGGATATGCATTGCTTAAGATCTCACCTTGGAAAGGCATTTTGCGTTTTGGACAAAAAGGAAAACTAAGTCCCTGTTTTATTGGACCATTTGAAGTACTCCGCCGTATTGGCGAAGTAGCTTATCAACTAGCACTACCCCCAACTCTAGGTCATCTTCATGATGTTTTCCATGTCTCAATGTTACAACCTTATAAATGGACCATTCAAGCATCATTGATTACTAGCCCATTGAGCTTCAACCAAATTTGCATTATGAAGAAGTTTCAATGCAAATTCTGGACCGTTAAGTAAAGATTTTAAGAAATAAAGAGATTGCATCCATAAAAGTTTTATGAAGAAATCACAATGTTGAAGAAGCAACATGGGAACTAGAAGAAATGATGATGCAAAAGTACCCTCAACTTTTTCACCAGTAAAGTTTTAAGGACGAAACTTATTTTAAGGAGGGGAGAATGTGACAACCTGGAAATTTGTTTGTCTATAAATATTTTGCATTAGGAATTAATTTCCTATTTACATGTATAGTTAATATTATGATTTTTGGATGTCTGTGATAGGGAAAGTAATTTATGTAGTAGTGGTGTTCATAAGTTGCCTAAAGGAATACAAGTGTGAAGTTTAGCAAGTTTCATTCAAAACAACTTGAATAACTTACGTAAGAGAAATGATCTCATAAGTACATTTGTGGTTTGATTAATAAGCTGCTTGTGTGTCATTAATTGATGAAACTTATATGCATGTGTGATAGCAGCTGCTTGTTATGTTGTTAGCTATTAAAGAGTTATGATGAGTAGCCATTTTATTAACCAATAATTTTACTCCAAACTTAATCTTAGCCTACTACTCCTGACCTCTATAAATACCTCATTTGGAGGTAAAATTTTAATCTCTTTCTAAAAATTTCTCTTCTAAAGTTCTTCTCTAAATTTACCATCTTCATATAATTTCAAGTTCTTTCATTCGGACAATTGCTTTCAGGCAAGCTTTAATCCCTTTCGTTAAGTCAAGAGGTAAGAATCTTATGTTCTCTGTTTTTCCTTCTTGCATAGCATCCGAGAGTATTATCTGTATGTGCTAAGTTTCCAAGAAGGAATAAAGCTTTTAAGGAAAGGTTGCGTCCATTTGCATATTCATGTTCATAAGGCATCCCAAGCTAAGTTTATTAATGTAAGGCCTTCCATCGAAATGGAGACAAGCTTTAATGTTAGTCTCTGATGAGATAACATTAGTCTTTGATGAGATAACATTATTCTCTGATGAGTTATTGTTAGTCTCTGATGAGTTAATGTTAGTCTTTTATGAGTTAATGTTAGTCTCTTATGAGAAAACATTAGTTTCTGATGAGATAACATTAGTCTCTGATGAGTTAATGTTTGTCTCCGATGAGATAACATTAGTCTCTGATGAGTTAATGTTAGTCTCTGATGAGATAACATTAGTCTCTGACGAGATAACATTAGTCTCTGACGAGATAACATTAGTCTCTGACGAGATAACATTAGTCTCTGACGAGATAACATTAGTCTCTGACGAGATAACATTAGTCTCTGACGAGATAACATTAGTCTCAGACGAGATAACATTAGTCTCAGACGAGATAACATTAGTCTCTGATAAGACAAAATTAGTCTCTGATGACTAATGATGTTAGTCTCTAATCAACATCTATGTTTTGTCTCCGATAGGCTTGGCGCTGAAAATTTATCCACCGAGGAGTTTGACACTAGACAAATCATCCACTGATGAGTTCAGCGATGACTTGGGGAGTTCGGCGCTGAACAAGTTTTCCCCCGACAAGTTTGGCGATGAACACGATTATCCCCTGATGGGTAAGTCATCCATTGATGACTATTCCCAGACAAGTAAATTATCCCCTGATGGTCGAAAGCTATTCCCTGATGGCCGAGAGATTTTTTTTCCCTAATGATCATCCCCTATTTATGCACAGTTTTATATTATCTTTCAAAAGATTGATTTCTCACGTTATACCAACAAACATATTTTTATAGAACCTCACACACCAGTATTTTGAGATTAGAAACTAGCTAAGGACCAAGGCAAGTATATACTCATTCCACTTCCTTTCTTGCTGATTACGTAGAATCATTATTTCGATTTACGTAAATGAATGATGTTAATGCCTGTGCAAGATGATGATTTATTTTTATAATTAAATAACGTACGATCATTGATCCGATATATGTGAAAAGATGTTGATGTTTGAGCTATGTATTATTGGGTGGTTGCTAGCTGTTTAAAATTTGCTAGCTCCCCAAAAGATGATATAAGGGTGTTGCAGGCCATGAAATTGTATGCGCACCCAAGCATGTCCTATATGGATATATGTACAAAGGTTATTAGTTGTCGCTGCTCTTAATTGGTTGAGCACACCAAAGAGTTTGGTAGTCGCCACTATTAATTGGCTGAGCACGCCAAAGTTTTATAGCAAGAAAATGTTTTCAAGGTATATCCATATGGGTAGTAAAGGGGTTTTTGAGTGCTTTCTCCTAGCATTCCGGCCAATGATGATAAGGAATGAGAGGCCGAGGCATCGGTAATTAGACCCTCGCACACCAATGTTTTCTACAAGTGACTACGTATGTCAAATAATGTAATCAAATGACTAGGCTGACCAACTGGGATGAAATTTGATTGTTAAAGGAACTCAGATAGTGACCATGCTGGTCAGATGATGCATTATCTGGTGAAGAGAGGGCGTATCATGATTTATTTAAAAGAGGGTTAACCCTTTGATATCACTCGGGAACCCTGAATTATGCATGTTTATTGATTTATTAGGTGTTGGCATTGCTTCGCCCAACCTCAATGAATATTAAAGCTTTTGAATTATTTGTTTTTCTTGCTTATGAATAAATATTTGCTGAGCGTAAACGCTCATGTGGAATGTTATGAAATATTTTACAGGTTATGTCAAGAAGGTCGAGCCGCCTAATAAAGTAAAAGAGGAAATGGCATAGTGAGAGATTCTTAATATCTCTCCTATGGATGGCCTTTAGAGAGAAAGTGAAATGAGAGGTCATCATAGAAATCTTTAGATTGTAAGGCCAGATGGGCCATCTAAATTTTTGTTTCCGCTGCAGTCTGTTTAATAAATTTTGAGGTTTTGTAAGAGGTTATAAACTTCTAAGTTTTGAACGTGTTGTATCTAAGGATATATTTCTCGTTCTACTTATATTAATGCTTGGCTACGATGTTTCTGTCGCTTTTGTGTTGTTGTTTTGTGTTTCCTAGCGGAGCCCGGGGTTCCAACTTGGGGACCTTGGGGGTCTGTCACCCAAATTGCTGACAGTGCCCGAGTCCCGACTCTAGGGGATTCCCAAGGCCACCAGATTAATCTTCAACTGATGGCATCATGACCTTAGATTAATCTTATAGAAGTATTTTGCACCATTAAGTTGATCAAACAAGTCATTAATCGTCATGAGTAGATATCGGTTCTTCATGTTAACTTTATTCAAGTCTCTGTGGTTGATGCATAATCTCATCAATCCATCCTTCTTTTTTACAAATAGTAAAGGTGTTCCCTACAGTGAGACACTCGACTTGTTGCATCCTCGATCTAATAATTCTTGCAACTGCACCATAAGCTCCTTCAACACTGAAGGGGCCATCCTGTATGGAGCCTTAGAAATTGGAGCAGTCTCTGGTACTAGCTTGATTCCAAACTCCACTTATGTCTCTGGTGGTAAACCTAGTAGCTCTTGCAGAAATACATCTCCAAATTCCCTTACAATGGGAATATTTTCCAACTTCAATTCCTCCTTTGTATCATGTACATAAACCAAGAATGTCTAGCATCCTTTGCGTATCATCTTTTTTGCTTGTACCATTGTAAGGAAGTGAGATGGTAGTCTTACTTCCCTGAAATAACACCATATTTCTAAGAACCCAAAAAATAAAATAAGATTTGTTATAAATTATGATTAATTTATTTTATGCATGGAGGTTTGATTTTATGGGGTATGAATAACAAATTCATATCTTAAATGGAACTTTTTATGGCAATGTGATGTCCAAAGGATTTAAAGATATTTTGAACTCAAATCTTTAAAAGATTATTTTATTCAAGTATTATCAAGAGTTAGTGATTTGTATTCACGTGGGAAGATAATCACACAGGTGTAAGCTACAGTAACCATGTTTGAACCAAGGACTACCGTGAGACAAATGAGATTATTACTATTGTACGGAAAGCTTGTTGCCTAAGGCACCAACAAGGGAAGGATTATTGTCCAATAGATTATCGGCTTTGATAGGTGATTGGTTGATATTTATGGTAGCCACAACACCGGCCTTTCAAACCAATCATCTCGTTTCAAAGCTTGTTACTTCTTTTTCCAGCCAACGGCTGAAATCAAATCTTAAACAGTCCAACAGCTCTTGTTGCTCAGCAAGTGGTATAAATATATCAATTGGAGTACAACCCTAGCCTCACTTTCATAAAATTTTCTATACAGAAAACCACCAAATCCAGGTTCATTTTTAGAGCAACTGTCCTTCTCGAGGAACAACCCAAGCTTTCAACTTCTTCTTTGCAACCAAAAACGTAAGAGCATGATATTGAAGCTCTACTTTGTTCCTAAACTATTTTGTTATGTTATGCATAAAATACTTTATTCAATCACTTCCAAAATTATGATTTAATGCATGCTTTTAACATCTGGAGTTATTACCATTTATTTCAAAAAGCTATCCAAGATGAGAGTAAGAACTATTGACAGCCATCTAGTAGACAAACCTTTAACTTCCAAATACTTCTTTTTATCAGTATACACCATGCTTGAATCCTGGTAACCAAGTTCTTGAAGACTAGCAGTGTTATTAAGTGTTAGTAAACCATAAGAGGTGTTACACACTGATGAAAAGATGATGAGAGTCGACCTATGTATGATTATTTGTTGAGAACACCACCCATGGAGGAGTGAAGAAGTCACCGTTGTATCGGAGACAAGTCCTACCTTAGTCTCCGATAGCGTGAAGTTAGTCTCCGACCGTATAAAAAAGTCCTTGGGAGATTCCAAGTTAGTCTCTGACAGTGTAAAAATTAGTCTCCGACATTATTATATTAGTCTCTGGTAGGTTAAAAAAATACTAGTCCCCAATGAAGGAAAATGTTGTTAGTCTCCGATGGATAATCTATTAGTCTCTAATGGGCAAAGTATGTTCGTCTCTGATGACTAAAGATATTAGTTCCTGAAGAGTTTGGCGATAGCCAACTGAGTTTGGCGCTGAACAAACTGTATATCGAGGAGTTTGGCGCTAAACAATCATCCACTGATGAGTTCAATGATGACTTATTAGTTTGGCGACGAACAAATTCATCCCCTAACGATCGAGACCATCCCCTGATGAGTGGAGGTTATCCCCTGATGACCAAGGACCATCCCCTGATGGTCGAGAGCAATTCACTATTAATCAATCATCCCCTGACAAATACTTATCCACTAATGACCAGTCATCCCTTGATGTGTGAATTGTCCACTGATGAGAAATTATTCCCCGATGGCGATCCCCTGACAGCCATTTCGCATCACCTGATGGATCAAAACTTATCCCCTGATGACCACTTTTATGTCGCGAGGGCTACCCACTGATGCATAGCTTGTCTTCGAAAATATAAAATATTATTTTCTTAAATTATTTTAAGATGTTTTATTTAGTTATTAAACCTCAACGGTTCTTATGTCAAATTTCAATATGACTCTTAAATTATGGCCATGGCAAAACCAAGAAAAACTGAGTTCGTTGCTAGGTAGGATAGGGGAAGCTGTTAGGCACCCCCTATTCTCACTATAAGTAGTGACTGCTTTTTTAGATTTTGTTTTTTATGAAATCATCTCTTACAACTTGAAGTTGTCTTTGGAAGAAACATCAAAGTGCACGTGTGTGACAATGTGTGTGTGTTCAGTGCATTTCCATTATTCACTTTGGATTACATATTACAAGAGCTAAACTAGAGATGAAGGACCAGCCCTAAACAACTATCAAACAACTTTTACCTAACACGAAATTTACAACGTTCTTTAGAAGTAAACTAACTAACTTAAGACTAGACAAATGAACTTTAACAAACGGTGATTCCTGTTAAGTGGTGAGGGTTGATTTGAGCTCTCTTTTGTCAACACATGACATCATCCCTTGAAGATACAATGTATTTTGGGAGGATAACATCTTTTGACGATGTTGGATCTTTTAAAAATGACATTATCTATCATTGTACCACTTTTACAAATTAGTCTCTAATGGGATAAAATTAGTCTCTGATGGCTAATTTTAGTCTCTGTTGGTATAATTAGCCCTTGATGTGCTAGTCTCCGATAGTGTAATTATCCCCTGATGCACTAGTCTCTGACAGTGTAATTACCCCTTGATGCGCTAGTCTTCGACAGTGTAATTATCCCCTGATCCTAGACTTTGGCGCTAGTATGGATTTCCCGATGACTTTGGTGCTGAGTAATTTACCCCCTGATGCTCAGACTTTGGCGCTAGTGTGGATTTCCCGAAGACTTTGACGCTGAGTAATTTTATCCCATGATGTCCAGACTTTGGCGCTAATGTGGATTTCCCAAAGGCTTTGGCACTGAGTGATTTTATCCCATAATGTCCAGACTTTGGCGTTAGTGTGGATTTCCCAAAGACTTTAGCGCTAAGTAATTTTATAATCTTTGTTTTCCCCTTATCAGAGGGTTTAGCCTTTGCATTGTGTCCTGCAAGACATTTAAGTTCAACAAGAATGAGTGATTTTTGCCCAGCAAGTATATAAACAATTTAGAAGAATAATCTAAAATATTTAAAGAAGTTCAATTCTGTTTGTGAGGCTCAGTGAAACAATACTAATGTCTCGAAAATCGTTGAAGAATCTTTAGGATTACTGATGATAAGCAACGTGTAATCCTTCTTGAAGAAAGACAGGTATGCACCTGTGTACACTTTCTCAAAATATTCATCGCGGGCTAAACCTGTTGGATCTGCTGACCATACAGTACACAGTTGGCCTAATTATGACTGCATGATCCCTCCTTGTGTGAACGTACGTAGTCACTTATAATTCCTCTAGGTTAGGTGAAGAACAAATCAGCACCTTTCCTTTCCTCTAGCCAACCATGTGGCATAACCCATTTAAGGGACATATCATTCTCATTTATTTGCACAGATATAAGATTTAGAATTAGCTGAAAATCAAAGCTCAGTTATATCCATGCATTATCATTCATATCATGCTAGCGGAATTAAAAGCATAGCTTGCTCATTCTTAAAAACAATTGAAACATATAATCAAGTCTTGCATGCATATCGAATCAAATGATACTGCGTTAAATTGAAGTAAGCATCAGAATGAATGTATATACTTGCCTCGGTCCTTTGCACTCAATCAAATTCAATTTACTTGTGAGTGAAAAATTCTGTAAAAATATACAAATCACAAGATGAATTTAATACCTTGGTTAAAGTATGAGAGAAAATGCACATGTGATGTCCTTAAACTTTTTAATGTCTCAATTTGATATAAAAATTGTTGAGGTTAAATAATTAATTAAAACATGTTAAAATAATTTAAGAAAATAATATTTTATAATTTCAAAAACAAACTGTTAGCTTTTAGAACATTTGATGATTATTGTCTTCAGATTACTTAGAGTACAAATGTATAGAATGTGTTAATTAGTAACACTGAAGTTTTGTAGCCAGCAGTTATCTCTTTGTTTGTAATTCATTCATTCTTTGTTAAGAGATATAATTATTTCTTATTTGTATGTAACTGCTGGAATGTAGTATCAAAGCTTCAGTAAGTCAAAATGTGTATTTGATCCGTTGGAGTTTACAAAAAGGCTTGTCGGAGACTAGGAAAAATTGTCAAAGACTAAGGATTTTTTATCTATCAGAGACTAGTTTTGCCTGTCAGAGACTAAGGCTTACATCATCAGAGACTAACTCTAAAGGAGTCGGAGACTAAAGCTTATGTCATCAGAGACTAAAGTTAAAAACATCAGAGACTAAGCTGACGTCATCGGAGACTAAGCCTTAAAGCATCGAAGACTAAATAACTCTATTGGAGACTACACAATCTGACGTCAGCAGGGACTAAAAGCACCAGAGATTAATTGATGACGTCACCAGAGACTAAAGATGAAGCATCAGGGACTAATCATGATTTATTTCCTGAAAGATACATAGTTTGAATTGAATAAGAATTGTCTTCCACGTAAAGCAAGATATTATTGAAGACGTAGCTGGAAAGGAAAATAACAAGAAATCTCTTCCTAATCAAAAAGGAAAGATTGTATTTGATTCAAATAAGGAAGCTGAATTTTATTCAGAAGAGCGACTGAGTTAATAGTAATTCAGTTGTTAGAGAAGCTATAATTAGGTTTACAGAGAATTGTAATTTGAAGCTGTATAGGTTTTGCATAGCTTTTCCTATATAGAATATAAAACAAGCTAATGATCATATTTATTATTATTGTTAGAATTTGTAATCAGTTGTGAAATCAATATAGCAATTGTTTATAAATTGATTTGAGTTTTTGTTCTTTATATTCTGCAAGAAAGTTTAATTTCTTAAAGAACAAGAAATTTGAAAAGTATTCAAAGAACTTGTATTCAAGCCCCCCCCCCCCCCCCCCCTCTACAAGTTCTCGGCATCTCACTAGGAAAACAATTGGTATCAGAGCCTTTAATTGAATTTATTCAATTAACACGTTCCAAGTGATGGCCAATGACGAAGCAAGCAGCTCTAACATAATGGCGTATGCGGGAAGTCGTGATGGTGGTACCAAAATTCTAATTCTTAAAAGAGAAGAACATCCAATGTGGAAGCAAAAGATGTACATGCACTTAAGAGCAACAGATCCAGATTATATTGATAGGATTGAGAAGGGTCCTTATCTACCTAGGAAATTTACTCCTGCTAAAACCGTTGATGGATCTGTTGTGGCAGAACATTTTGAACTTGCTCCAGAATGTGATTATACAAAAGAAGACAAGTTGCAAGTGTTGAAGGATGCTAAGGTGATGAACATACTTTATAATGGAATTGATAAAAATATGTTCACAATCATCATCAATTGTACAACATCTAAGAAAATCTGGGACACCATCAAAGTCCTATGTGAAGG
>CM025787.1:14506639-14616363 GCA_014636745.2 Centella asiatica | reverse complement strand
CTATAGAGGCATGATAGGCTCTCTTTTATATCTAACTGCAAGTAGACCAGATATAATGTTTGCTACATGTTTATGTGCTAGATTTCAAGTTGACCCTAGAGAGTCACATTTGATTGCTGTAAAAAGAATTCTCAGATATCTAAAGGGTACCCCAAACCTTGGTTTATGGTGTCCCAAAGAATCTGATTTTAAACTAATCGGTTATTCAGATGCTGACTATGCAAGTTGCAAGCTTGATAGGAAAAGCACAAGTAGAAGCTGCCAACTTCTTGGAGGTAGACTTGTTTCTTAGTTTAGCAAGAAACAAAATTCAGTTTCTACTTCAACAGCGGAAGCTGAATACATCGCAGCTGGGAGTTGTTGTGCTGAAATCCTATGGATCAAGAATCAACTCCTAGATTATGGTATGTCATTATCCAAAATTCTTATCTATTGTGATAATACTAGTGCCATAGCAATAACAGAAAATCCAGTGCAACATTCAAGAACAAAACACATAGATATTAGATATCACTTCATAAAAGAACATGTAAGTGAAGGTAATATCGAATTACACTGGGTAACAATTGATAAACAACTTGCAGACATATTCACAAAACCTTAGTTAATAATGCTTTACACTTGCCAATCTATGAAAACTTTGACTCTCCTGCTTCTGATGAAGAACTTCTTTCTATGTATAAAAACTTACATTATTCTGTTGAAATTAGTTCTGTTGGGTCTATAACACGACCCCATCTAAGGCAAGAGTGGTCACTGTTCTTTGATATAATAACTAAAGCATTTACTTTAAAATGCAGTGGCTATGATGCTATCACTACACTCACACAACAAATTGCTTTTACTGTGTTGTATGATAGATATCTAAACATTGGGCTTTTAATTCTGTAAAATCTTTTGGTAAAACTGAAATTTGGTAATAAAAATAAAATTTATTATGCTAGGTTTTTGATGATGATTGTTTATTATCTAATCCCTAACCTTAATATTACTGGATTGCAAGTTGTACCAACTGTTTTGCAGAGTAAAAGAATTTTTACTGATGTGAAGAATAAATCTGCAAAGGTAAAGGTACCCTTATTTTTCCATCCTGTCATGAGATCTATTCTCATTGACAGGCTTCCAACCCTTTATTCTTTGCAATTCTTTGAGGATATTGAAAGCCAAAACCCTATTAATCTTCCAACCACTTCACAAAAACAATTTCTAGCCCTCACCACAGTTTCCCAAAAGACTGTGGTTGTAAAAACAAAAACAGCCAAGAAGCTCCTAATAAAAAGAAAAATAATTGAGGGAGTAAGTGAGGATGAGGGAGAGTAGGAAGCTGAAGTACCACTTCAGAGAAAGAAGAGAGCTACAACCCTTAACCAAAAGCAATCCATTGCTTCTCAAAAAGCAATAGAGGTTATAAGGACAAGCAGTGAACTGTCACCATCCTCCCAAAAGGATGTTGACATTGAAGAAAGTTCCCAACTAGGAACACCCTGTACAGAGTCTGCACAAACTCTTGTTTACCAACAAGAGCAACCAAAAAGAGAGAAAATAAAAGAAAAGAGTGACACAAGGAGTGCACACACAGAGTCATCTTTTGATGTTCCTCAATTTTCAATGTCTGAGGAACAGCCAACACTCCCCATTATACATTCTTCTCATTCTTCTCCCATACTTGATTCTTTTGATATTACAAATTTAAATTCTCTTGATTTTTCCCAAGAGAAGCCAACACTCGAGACAAGCTCTCAAACATATTCCATGGATAGATCCCTAGCCCAAAATAGACAAAGTGAACCCCCTATCCATGCAGTCACATCTACTTCTCCAACCCCTACTTCTGTAGGACAGAGTGTACCCATTCAAATGAGTGAGGATGTGAGAATAAATACTGAGAGTCAGGCTCCTGACCTAGAAAAAGGAGAGAATATACACATACTTGAGAGTCAAGCTTTAGATAGCTTGGAAAAAGGAGAGCATGAGAAGCTAGGTGCCCAACCCTAGGCAAAAGGAGAGGGTGTGAGCAAGGATGAGATCCTTGAACAAAATAAAAGAGAGAAATTCTCAACAGGTATATTTTTACAACTTGTTGATACAAGCTCACAAGAAGCTCATGTTTCTTCTGCTCCCTCCACAAATATCCAAATAAAAGAAATTGAGAACATTTCAAGCATAGGGGATGCAGCATTAAAAGTGATATTTGAAATGTCTAATGCCGACTTTGAAGTTTTATATGGTCTACAACAAAGACAAGACCACCTTGCTGCATTGAAGACAAGGCTTGCAGATGAACCTGTGCATGAAGAAGCTCTAGAAACAAATGTTGATGAATGATTGGATGCAACCTATTCCAACACACTGGAGGATGCAGCTGCTCATTTAAGGAAGGATTATGTGGCCAACATAGGGTCAATTGACTCTGCACCTTCAGTCAAAGATATACTTGAAGAAGTAACCAAGGTGGATAAGAAACATACAAAGTTTCACCACTACTTGGTTACTGGAATAAATGGTGCAGTGAATGGAATGGAGGAAAGGATGGAGTTGGAGACAGAAAAACTGAGAAGGTGCTATGAAGGACACTTGCCAAGGAGGACTATTATTGCAATTGATACTCTTATCAAAGACAAGTCCAAAACTGACAGTCGACTTCAAGCCCTTGAAGCAAATATTCAACTCCTGATCCAAAAACAAGACCGACTGGAACAATTACTAATGCAGGCAATTCCAAATCTGGCCACCTCCTCTCAACCCAAAGATGCTGATGTCAAAAAGGGGGAGAGTGGTCAACATATTAACCCTGTATAAACACAACCAAAACCAAAATCTGTTCCAGTTCATATACCTGCTCCATCCAAACTTCCAAGCTCTGATGAGCTACAAGCAATGATGGACAGAATATTGAAAAAACATGAAGATCTTCAAGCAGCAACAACAAAGTCAACAACAACAACACAACTTCCAACAACAACAACAACAACATCAACAGAAGCTTCTCCTTCTTCCTCTGCACAAGCCCTTACATTCAAAAATAAAGGCAAGGGGGTTATGGTTGAAGATTCAAAGAAGAAAACCACTACTCAACCAGGACAGCCCAAACTAATGGGGGATGCCATGAAAACAGGTCACTTTCCCACTCCAGTTGAACTAATAGTGGATGGGAAAATAGAGTTAGTTTATCTTCAAGAAAAAAGCTAATAGAATCTGATGCACCACTAGCTCAGAAACTTCAAGAGGAGGAGGATATGGCTGCAACTAGGGAGAAGGAGGAGGCAAAGAAGAAGAAAATTTTTACAAGGAGATCAAGTGCACAGAAAGCAGCCATAACCAAGAAGAAGAATAAAGAGATGGAAGAGGCTAAGAAGAAATCAAGAAGGAAACCTCTGGTCCAGGAATCTGCAAAGAAACCTGTGATCAAGGCAACTATCAAGAAGCCTACTTCTCAAGATCCTCCAAGGTCAACTAAGACTGCTTTGGTGGCTGTGAGTGGACCAACAAAGCCACAAACAGTTTCATCAAAGAAGTCTTACAAAGTTGAAATGGCAAGTGCTGATGAAATAATAAATGCCCTGAAGAAAAGTACTAAGAAGATAGATCTGATCAAGGGTAAGAATAACAGAGAACTTCTTCATGTCTTTTTGAAAGATGGAGAGTCTATGAATTTCGAGAAGCCAGCCTTGGAGGGACAGACTAAGGAAAATATGGAATGGTTGCTGACTATTGTGCTTGAAACTTCTGATTTCAACATGGATCTTCGAAGCCAGATTTAAAAGGTAATGAAGGTGAAGCATAAGGTGGATATAGTGCCGGAAGCTAATCCTAAACATCTAGGATTATGGTATGAGACTTTCCATAAAGAGAAAGTTTTCTTCAACTACAACAGAGACATTAATAGTGTCAGTGAGAGACACATTGAAGGTTTTATCAGTCTACTCAAGGATGCTAAAGAAGAAATTGAATTGATACTAAAAATGCTGTTATTAGACAGACTGGAGTTGCTGAGGAGAAATAGGAATGAAAGGCTAGAATTGCTGAAGAAAAAATAAAAGGTTGTGTTGGAAGGTATGTTTGTTGAAATAAGCTGATTTTTTATTTTTTAAGCCAGACTTATAGGATTTAAACCTGAGTCTTGGTGAAAGCTGAACAATAGATCAAAGATCTTAGTTCAGAATACATTTGTAGTTAGCAATTCTTTATTCTTTTTCTAAGTAACTGTAATGTTGAGTTTTGACATCATCATCAACCTTGAAATTATGCTTATCATTCTGAAATTCATAATTAGGGGGAGATTGTTAGGTTTTAGAACATTTGATGATGATTGTCTTTAGATTACATAGAGTACAAATGTATAGAAATTGTTAATTAGTAACATTGAAGTTTTGTAGCCAGCAGTTATCTCTTTGTTTGTAATTCATTCATTCTTTGTAAAGAGATATAATTATTTCTTATTTGTAAGTCAAAGCTTCAGTAAGTCAAAATGTGTATTTGATCCGTTGGAGTTTAGAAAAAGGCTTGTCGGAAACTAGGAAAACTTGTCAGAGACTAAGGATTTTTTATCTATTAGAGACTAGTTTTACCTGTCGGAGACTAAGACTTACGTCATCAGAGACTAAGTCTAAAGGAGTCGGAGACTAAAGCTTACGTCATCAGAGACTAAAGTTAAAAACATCAGAGACTAAGCTGACGTCATCGAAGACTAAGCCTTAAAGCATCGAAGACTAAATAACTCTATCGAAGACTACACAATCTGACGTCATCAGGGACTAAAAGCACCAGAGATTAATTGATGACGTCACCAAAGACTAAAGATGAAGCATCAAGGACTAATCGTGATTTATTTCCTGAAATATACAGAGTTTGAATTGAATAAGAATTGTCTTCCACGTAAAGCAAGATATTATTGAAGACGTAGCTGGAAAGGAAACTAACCAAAAATCTCTTCCTAATCAAAAAGGAAAGATTGTATTTGTTTCAAATAAGGAAGCTGAATTTTATTCAGAAAAGCGACTGAGTTAATAGTAATTCAGTTGTTAGAGAAGCTATAATTAGGTTTACAGAGAATTGTAATTTGAAGATGTATAGGTTTTTCATAGTTTGTATCTTTTCCTATACAGAATACAAAAGAAGCTGATGATCATATTTATTATGATTGTTAGAATTTGTAAAAAGTTGTGAAATCAATATAGCAATTGTTTATAAATTGGTTTGAGTTTTTGTTCTTTATATTCCGCAAGAAAGTTTAATTTCTTAAAGAACAAGAAATTCAAAAAATATTCAAAGAACTTGTATTCAACCCCCCCCCCCCCCACCCCCTCTACAAGTTCTCGTCATTTCACTCGAAAAACAAAAATTGTGCATCAGGGAATTACTTCACTTTAACTCATCGGAGGCTATGAATGACGTCATCAGGGACTAAACTTAGCCTGTCGGAGACTAAAGCTGACATCATCAGAGACTAAACTTAGCCTGTCGGAGACTAAGGCTGACGTCATCAGAGACTAAACTTAGCCTATCGGAGACTAAGGCTGACGTCATCAGAGACTAAACTTTGCCTATCGGAGACTAAGGCTGACGCCATCAGAGACTAAGAATTCCTTCATCAGAGACTAAGAATTCCTTCATCAGAGACTAAGTTAAAACTTGTCTCAGATACAGTGGTGTCTTCCTCACTCCTCCATGGGTGGTGTTCTTAACCATAACCATACTTAGGTAAAAACTCATCATTCTCTCAGTGATACATAACATTTCCTATGGTCTGTATGCCCTCCTAGACATGGTTTAGGGTTCAAACTCAGGTTGAAGAATACTCAAGCATGGGGTTGTAACTACTGACAAAAGAATGTTTTGGTAGTTAAAGGTTTGTCTACCAGGTGGTTGTCAACATTTTTACACTCATATTGGGTAGCTTTTTGAAATAAATGACATTAACTCTGGGTGTTAAAAACATGCATCAAATCATACTTTTGAAAATAAATGAACAAGGTATTAAACGTGGTATGTATGACAGAACAAAAGTGTAAGAAATAGAGCAGGACTTTAATGAAATGCTCCTACCTCATTGGCTGCAAGAAAGAGTTAAAAGCTCTAGTTGTTCTTCCAAAAAGGACAGTTATTTTGATAGTAAGCTTGGATTTGGTGGTACACTGTACAGAAGTTTATGAAAATGGGGCTAGGGTTGTACCAACGTGATATATATATATATCACCTGTTGAGCAACAAGGGCCATTGGATTTATTTAATATAAGCCGTTGGCTGTGAAAGGAAAAGAAGTGACTGGTGAGAAAAAGGGTGGTTGCAACGGCTGCTAGTACCCATCGGTCGTTTATCAAAGTCCACTCTATGGTACTGATGGAGGTGATGCACATTAAATGCTACTGTCTCCCAGCAGTTAGGTTTTAAAATAAAAACGGGTACTGTAGTTTAACCTGTTCACACTTAGTGAGCCCTTTTCCTCATGAACACACACTCTCACAAGACAATTCTTGAATGTAATAACCTTTTTAATACTTGAGCTTCAAAATACATTTAAAATCTTTTGGACATCACATTGCCATTGAATTTTTTATAAGAAAATATAATTTCATCATTTATACCCAATAAGGAAATAAACGTTCATGCAGAAAATAAAAATAAATCTCATAATCAAAAATTTCATTGACATTTTCGGGTTCTCCCATCCTCCTCCCCTTAAAGAAGTTTCGTCCTCGAAACTTAGCTAACAAACAAATGGGGGTACTTGTCAACCATAGCGCTTTCAAGCTCCCAAGTAGTTTCCTCTACACTATGATTCCTCCATAACACTTTTACAGAAGGAATTTCTTTATTCCTAAGAATTTTAACCTGTCAATCTAATATCTGGATAGAGACCTCTTCATACCTTAAATCCGGTTGTAGATCTATTGGTTGATAGTCTATTATTCCTCTGTGGTCATTTTTATAAGGACGCAACACTGATATATGAAATACATCATGTACGTGGCCCAAAGCCGGTGGTAGTGCCAATTGATAGGCCACTTCACCAATCTTCCTCAATACCTCAAATGGTCCCACATAACGGGGACTTAACTTTCCTTTCTTGCCAAAACGGATTATGCCTTTCTAGTGTAACACTTTCAATATTGCATAACTTCCAATTTCTAGGGTTGGTCTTTCCTGTGTTGATCAGCATATTGCTTTTGTCTGTCTTGAGACACCTTCATTCTTGTTCTGATCACCTTGATCACTTCCTCAGTCTGTTGGACTATCTCTGGTCCGATTAGCCTTCGTTCTCCCACTTCATTCCAGTAAAGTGGAGTTCTGCACTTTCGACCATACAATGCTTCGAATGGTGCCATACCGATGTTGGTATGATAGCTATTATTGTAAGCGAATTCAATCAGTGGTAGATGTTTGTCCCAATGCCCCTTGAAATCGAGAATGCAAGCTCGTAACATATCTTCTAGTGTCTGAATCGTGCGTTCAGATTGACCGTTTGTTTGGGGGTGATAGGTCGTACTCATGTCTAGCCTTGTTCCCAGATATTCTTGGAAGCTCTTCCAAATCCTTGAGGTAAACCTCAAATCTCGATCAGAGACAATGGAGACTGGCACTCCATGTTGACTCACAATTTCTTTAACATATAACCTCACCATTTGATCCATCTTGTATGTATACTTTATAGCCAAAAAGTGTGCTAATTTGGTCAATCTATCGACTATGACTCAAATGGCATTCATCCCTCCAAGCGTGGTTGGTAAACCAACTACGAAGTCCATCGTGATAAATTCCCACTTCCACTCAGGGATTTCCAATGGTTGTAACAGTCCACTTGCTTTTTGATGTTCTGCTTTAACCTTTTTGAACGTTAAGCATCTGCTTACCCACTCAGCTATCTCCCTCTTCATGTTGGGCCACTGAAAGTTTTGTTTCAAATCCTGGTACATCTTCGTGCCTCCTGGATGAATGGAGAATTGTGAGTTGTGGGCTTCGTGGAGTAGCTCTTGTCTCAATTCAATTTTTGCAGGAATCCATATTCGACATTCATATCATAAAAGTCCATCGTTATGCATGAGACATTTGCCTTTCTCTCCCTTAATTAATCTGTCACTTTCTTCACAATGCTCTCCTTGTGCGACTTTAATGAGGTCGTGCAATTGAGGCCGAGCTTGAATCTCTTTTTCTATTTCCATCCTCTGGGTAGTGGTAAGTGTATGCAGCTGTAGGCGTTCGAATTCTTTTATGACATCTTCCTAGATGGTTATCACGTTCAGTCTTTCACGACGGTTAAGCGCATCTGCAACTACATTTGCCTTCCTAGGGTGGTAGTTGATGGAGCAGTCATAGTCCTGAATCAACTCCAACCAAGGCCTTTGTCGCATGTTGAGTTCTTTTTGCGTAAATATATACTTCAAACTTTTGTGGTCAGTATATATTTCGCACTTCTCACTGTAAAGGTAATGCCTCCAAATCTTTAATGCAAAAATGATTGCTGCCAATTCTATGTCATACGTAGGGTATCGTTTTTCGCAATCCTTCAGCTGCCTTGAGGCATAAGCAATTACCTTACCATGCTGCATCAAAACTACTCCAAGTCCTTGTTTTGACGCATCGCTACAAATAACAAATTCTCCCTTGTCATTCGGTAGCATCAGAGTAGGGGCTGTAGTTAACCTCGTCTTCAATTCCTGGAAACTCTTCTCATAATAAGAAGTCCAACCGAATTTCACAGTCTTCCTTGTCAAGTTCGTCAAAGGTACGGCTAATTTGGAGAAGTCTTTAACAAACCTCCTGTAGTAGCCTGCCAATCCTAAGAAACTCCTTACTTCCGTTAGGTTTGTTGGCTGAGGCCACCTCGTGATTACTTCTATTTTACTGGGGTCCACTGCGACACCAGTTTCATTGATTACATGACCAAGAAACTTCACTTCCTTTAGCCAGAATTCACACTTAGAAAATTTGGCAAATAATTGCTCTCTTCTTAGTAATTCCAGCATTGTCCTTAGGTGTTCCTCATGCTCTTTCGCCGTCTTCGAATAGATAAGAATGTCATCAATGAAAACGATGATAAACTTATCCAAGAATGGTTTGAAAACGCGATTCATCAAGTCCATTAAAGCTGCTGGCGCATTCGTCAATACAAAAGACATCACTAAGAATTCATAATGGCCATACCGAGTTCAGAATGTCGTCTTCGATATGTCTTCCTCTTTGATCTTTAATTGGTGATACCCTGAGCGAAGATCAATTTTTGAGAAGTACCTCCCTCCTCTGAGCTGGTCAAAAAGGTCATCTATCCTAGGCAAGGGGTACCTATTCTTGATTGTGACCTTGTTCAGTTCTCGATAATCAATGCAGAGTCTCATCGATCCATCTTTCTTTCGAACGAATAGCACTGGGGCTCCCCATGGTGAGACGCTTGGTCTGATCAATCCTTGTTCTAAGAGTTCTTGCAACTGCATCATTAGTTCCTTTAGCTCAGATGGTGTCATGCGGTAAGGGGCCTTGGAGATTGGCGCGGTACCTAGGATTGAGTTGATTTTAAAATCTATTTCTCTGTCCGGGGGTAATCCAGGCAACTCTTCTGGAAATAGATCTGCAAATTCCTTAACAATAGGGACATCCTTGATCTTAATTTCATCTTTGTTGGTAACGTGCACATAAGCCAAGAAGGCTTCGCAACCCTTGCGAACCATCTTCCTTGCTTGGATCATGGTCAAGAATGGCGATGATTTCACCCTCTTGGTGCCATGAAACCAAACCTCTGCCCTCTGGGGAGAGCGTAGGACTACTTGCTTCTTTTTACATTCAATGTTAGCCTGGTATTTAAATAACCAATCCATTCCCAATATTACGTCAAATTCTTCCAAAGGAAAAGGAATAAGATCAACAAGAAATTCATGCTGATCTATCTTCAAGGTGCAGTTGGGGTAGACATGAGAAATGTTTACTACTTCGCGATTGGCAACGACTACCTCTAAGGGATTAGGTAGACGTTCCGGTAGGACTAACATACTACTAGCTAATCGTTCAGAAATAAAATTGTGAGTAGCACCCGAATCAAACAACATATGTGCAGGTATGGAGTTCACTAGTAGTGTACCTGCCACAACATCGTCAGAAGCCACAGCATCTTGCACCGACATATTGTAAGTCCTTGCTTGTGGTCACACGGGCACGGTGTTGGCTCCTATCAGCATTGGTCTGCCACCTTTCTTTTGAGGGCAATTAAGAGAAATGTGCCCTTCCATTCCACATGTATAACATGTCCTTACTGTAGCGAGCGGTCTATTATTTTGCTGAGGTTGTTGTTGTGGTCTCCCTTGTGGTGGGACCGTAGTAGGATTAAATGTTGGGTAGTTTGAGGAGAAGTGTCCTGGTTGGCGACACTTAAAGCAAACATCCTTCCCTCTCAAACATGGGGTTGAGCCATGGTTCTTCCTGTAATTTGAACGTACCGTAGTTCTCCTTGCAATGCCATCAGATGGTTGCTCCTTCCATTTCCTCTTCCCACTGTTGATCAAACTACTATTATGGTTTCTTCCTTCCTCCTTCTTCACAATCACACCACCAAAGTTCTGATGGTTTCCTTTATCGTTCCCTTTCTTCCTATCTCCCTTCTTGTTTTCTCGATTGTACTCATGTACCGTCTTATTGCTCCATTCTGCGATTCTTTCTTTTTCCACAACTGCGTCAAAAGTCCCTAGTTGGAAAATTGCTACCTGCCTCAGGATCCAAGGGTTCAACCCTTGCTCAAATCTTTGGGCCTTTCTTCCCTCATCACTCACTTGATGAGGAGCATACCTCATCAGTTCATTAAACTTTGCCTCATATTCATCCACCGTCATGGACCCTTGCTTCAAGTTCAGAAATTTTAAATCCATTGCATTGCAGACACTAAGGGGGTAAAATTTTTCCCTAAACTTCTGGGTGAATAGTTCCCAGGTTATCACTGTATCGGTGTCCCTTACAGTTTCCCTTTTTGTCAGTTCCATTCTCTTGGCACCTTTCCACCAGTGGTTGGCTTCCTCTTCAGCATGAAAGCTGCATACTTGGTTTTACAATCTTTTGGCACATCTACTAGGTCGAAGGCTTTCTCGATCTCTTCCAACCAATATTGTGCTACAGTGGGTCCTCCTTTCCCATCAAAGGTCGGTGGGTTGATGCTAGTGAACTCTCAGATACATGAACCACGGGTAGCAGGCCTTGGCGGTTGCGGTGGTGGGGGAGCTAGTTGGTTCACAGCCACGACCTCGCGAATAATCTAAAGAAATTGAGCTAGCGAGTTATCGTTAGCATTCCCTGTGGCATTGTTGTTGGCAGAATTATTGTCATTAACAGGGGGTGGTGGTGGAACATGTGGGGGGGGTTGCGGTTCATCCCAACCACCTCCTCCGAGCTGTCGTCCTCTACGACAACTTCGTCAACATTATCAGCTTGGTTTTCTCTTTCTAAATGTGCCAAATTTTTAGACCTTGACAATTCGTTATGGAGGTTTCTTCTTCCAGGTCTTCCAGGTCTCCTTCCTCTGGCCTTAATCTAGTATTATATACGTAAAGAGTTAAACATCCTCCATGAAACATTCCATTCTTTATGTGGCTCAAGAATTTATAACTCAATAAAGTGAAAAGCATTAAGCAACACATAAGCATTTAGATACATCAAAATATTTATCGTTCATGTATATAGGAGGCTGTCATAGACATCTCCCTCAAACATTCTTAAGCCCGACACAAGTCAAAATACAATATTGGGGCAAAATACATCTGTGATAGTCACAACTACCCAACAAAGTTCAAAACAAGCACAAAATAACCTCCACTTAAATTTTACATCAGCTTCTATAACTAATCCTCCTCATCTTCTGTGTCCAATGATCTTTCACGTTCCGCCTCCCTTTCCCAATGTCGAGACTGTATACGTGTCTCCTCGATGCAGCACGCGTAGCGGTTGCTCATTTACTCCAAACACGTCACCGTGGGATTAGCTGCTACTGCTACTACCATTTGTGCATGCATCTCTAATGCCAGTCGATGGTACAGGCTCTGAGTTAACCAAAAAGAGGATTGCCATGCTGATGCTGCTGTACGAAACCTAATAATAGTGGCAGGCGATGGTGAACTGTCATGGTGCGAGCTGCCAGGTGATGGTGAACTTCTGCATCGTACTCGCGTACTATTCTGTCGTGGGATAGTACTGACACCCGAGGTAAAGGCGAGGCGAGTCTAGGAATGTTCTGCCCTGCTGTAGAGGCATCCTGCGCCATACCATGGTTACAGATGAAACGATGATGTCGTACACTCTTCCGTGCTATGTGGCAGATGCGTGGTCCCCGACGAACGGTAGAGGGTCCGACTTCCTATGTTGGCGCTAGGGCAAGGCTGGCTTTCTTACGTTGGAGATGGTTGGTGCCTGTAGGGTAATGCAGGAGTGAACAACGGAGACTCTACGCTAGGCTCCTCTTCCTCGTCGGATGAGACATCAAAAACTGGGCTATCTACCCTACGAAAGAGTGTGGGGGATCTAGAGAGATCTCTGGCCATCTACCTAAAATAATCCAAGTCAATAATTCTAAACTTCTCAATAAAACAAAACGCAACGATAAGTTAAAAAGGTGGTGCATTAGTTTGCTCTTATCATTACTAAGCAGTCCTAATCTTATCTTGACTCTAATAAAACCTTAAACTTGGACCCATTAACATGCCTTAATACTTTCATTCTAGCGTTAACTTCCTAAATCCCCTTTACTTGAGGAATTCTGGGACATACCGCAGTATTCCCTACTACTGGATGTACCTTATGGGCAGTGTTTCCTTACAAATCACCTCTGGCCGTAACTGGGCTCTGATACCAACTGTGACGACCCCAAAATTCCTTATTGGATCAAGGCTTCGTCAAAAGAAGGAAAAGATAACCATACATCCATTCATAGTATAAATACTGGATAAAGCCAATATTTAAGAGCCATTACAACCCGAAAATAATACAATTATAGTGGAAGCTATTTAATCTTTGTAAATTACAAATCCAAGATCATTACAACTTCTAACATCTTCCTTCCTTCCTTCCTCAGCGTTATAAAAAAAATAACATAGTACTCGATCATCTTTGTTTTCCCCTTATCAGAGGGTTCAGCCTTTGCATTGTGTCCTGCAAGACATTTAAGTTCAACAAGAATGAGTGATTTTCGCCCAGCAAGTATATAAACAATTTAGAGGACTAATCTAAAATATTTAAAGAAGTTCAATTCTGTTTGTGAGGCTCAGTGAAACAATACTAATGTCTCGGAAATCCTTGAAGAATCTTTAGGATTACTGATGATAAGCAACGTGTAATCCTTCTTGAAGAAAGACAGGTATGCACCTGTGTACACTTTCTCAAAATATCCATCGGGGACTAAACCCATTGGATCTGCTAACCATACAGTACACAGCTGGCCTAACTATGACTGCATGATCCCTCCTTGTGTGAACGTACGTAGTCACTTATAATTCCTCTAGGTTAGGTGAAGAACAAATCAACACCTTTCCTTTCCTCTAGCCAACCATGTGGCATAACCCATTTAAGGGACATATCATTCTCATTTATTTGCACAGATATAAGATTTAGAATTAGCTGAAAATCAAAGCTCTGTTATATCCATGCATTATCATTCATATCATGCTAGCGGAATTAAAAGCATAGCATGCTCATTCTTAAAAACAATTGAAACATATAATCAAGTCTTGTACGCATATCGAATCAAATGATACTGCGTTAAATTGAAATAAGCATCAGATTGAATGTATATACTTGCCTCGGTACTTTGCACTCAATCAAATTCAATTTACTTCTGAGTGAAAAATTCTGTAAAAATATACATATCACAAGAAGAATTTAATACCTTGGTTAAAGTATGAGAAAAAATGCACATGTGATGTCTTTAAACTTTTTAATGTCTCAATTTGATATAAAAACTGTTGAGGTTAAATAATTAATTAAAACATCTTAAACTAATTTAAGAAAATAATATTTTATAGTTTCAAAAACAAACTGTGCATCAGGGAATTACTTCATTTTAACTCATCGGAGACTACGGATGACGTCATCAGGGACTAAACGTAGCCTGTCGGATACTAAGGCTGACGTCATCAGAGACTAAACTTAGCCTGTCGGAGACTAAGGCTGACGTCATCAGAGACTAAGAATTCCTTCATCAAAGACTAAGTTAAAAATTGTCTTAGATATAGTGGTGTCTTCCTCACTCCTCCATGGGTGTTGTTCTTAACCATAACCATACTTAGGTAAAAACACATCATTCTCTCAGTGATATATAACATTTCCTATGGTCTGCATGCCCTCCTAGACATGGTTTAGGGTTCAAACTCAGGTTGAAGAATACTCAAGCATGGGGTTGTAACTACTGACAAAAGAATGTTTTGGTAGTTAAAGGTTTGTCTACCAGGTGGTTGTCAACATTTTTACACTCATCTTGGGTAGCTTTTTGAAATAAATGACATTAACTCCGGGTGTTAAAAACATGCATCAAATCATACTTTTGGAAATAAATGAACAAGGTATTGAACGTGGTATGTATGACAGAACAAAAGTGTAAGAAATAAAGCAGGACTTTAATGAAATGCTCTTATCTCCTTGGCTGCAAGAAAGAGTTAAAAGCTCTAGTTGTTCTTCCAAAAAGGACAGTTATTATGAGAGTAAGTTTGGATTTGGTGGTACACTGTACAGAAGCTTATGAAAGTGGGGCTAGGGTTGTACCAACGTGATATATATATATATATATATATATATATATATATATATCACCTGTTGAGCAACAAGGGCCATTGGATTTATTTAATATAAGCCGTTGGCTGTGAAAGGAGAAGAAGTGACTAGTGAGAAAAAGGGTGGTTGCAACGGCTGCTAATACCCATCGGTCGTTTATCATAGCCCACTCTAGGGTACTGATGGAGGTGATGCACATTAAATGCTACTGTCTCCCAGCAGTTAGGTTTTAAAATAAAAACGGGTACTATACCTAAACCTGTTCACACTTGGTGAGCCCTTTCCCGCATGAACACACACTCTCACAAGACAATTCTTAAATGTAATAACCTTTTAAATACTTGAGCTTTAAAATACATTTAAAATCTTTTGGACATCACATTGCCATTGAAGTTTTTATAACAAAATATAATTTCATCATTTATACCCAATAAGGAAATAAACCTTCATGTAGAAAATAAAAATAAATCTCATAATCAAAATTTCATTGACATTTTCGGGTTCTCACAGTCATGATAATTTTGCATAGTAAAAATGATTGTGATAAAGATGTAGGCTCCTCTATTTCTTGATTTTGGGACCTGCAATCATTTGTGCAGTAGAATGATTTCTAGTCACCAAAATCTGAGGAATCTCATCACGATCACTTGCGAAGTTGAATGATCAAGACTTGATCATCATAGTATTAAACATGTTGAGATCATTTGTATGGTTGAATGATCCAAACTTTTCCAACACTGCATTATATCAAAATCATTTGCGCAGTTGAATGGTTTTGATAAATGCCAGGTTAAGCTCTCCAATTGAAGTGGTGTTGAAATTACCTGCGTAGTAAGATAATCTCAAACGCCCAAAGCAGTAAATCATGTGAAGACCATTTGCGTAGTTAAATGGTAATGACCAAATAGCCAAAACAACATCTTTTGCGTAGTTGAATGATCTTGCTGACTCAAGTTTTGAAAAAACAAGTTTCGAAATTATAACAATCCCATCTGCGTAGTAAGATGGTTTTGAGACAAAATGTTGCACAGCTGCCCCAGGGTCACTTGCATAGTTAAATGATTTGGACGACTTGCAACGAGAGATGGTATCAAAAATCATTGGCGTAGTAAAATGATTACGATAACCGCAATTTTGAAAAATTAGTTTTGAAGTTGTATGAAACTCATATGCGTAGTAAGATGACTTGAAACAAAGGGTCGAAACTTCCCCAAGATCATTTGCTTAGTTGAATGATCTAAGTAGCTTGCAACCAAAAGATGGTATCGAAAGTTATTGGTGTAGTAAAATGAGTACGAACACCGCAATTTTGAAACATCAAATTTGCAAATGTGTCAAAAACATCTGCATAGCAAGATGACTTGAAACAAACTTGTTATACCCAAATGCATGTAAATAATGCAAAATGAGTTGTGCCATGAAATGCCTAAAATCAAATGCTTTTTTCCGAAAATAAAAGCGATTTGATTAAGGATGATCCCTGCTTGATCCCAATTATGTCATGTCCCTCACAGAGATCCATGGGAGTCCTTCCTCGGTTCCACCCATTTTGTTGGATTTATCCACCTGAAACACAATATTTGTTGTCTAGGATGGCCACTCCTCACCTCCACCGAAATCAATGATTATACCTCGGTCAACGTGTTGAGGTCTTGTCATTTGGGCAAATCCTCTGATTCTCTTGACTTTGATTCGATTGACTTCATTCTCCTGGATATCCCGGACATCTAGTTGATGCTCTATTTGTACTCCTCCCATATCCATTGTAAATAGGATTTCACCAATTGCTCCCTTTTTTTCATGCACCTTTTTTACATCTAACTCCCATTTCTGGGTTTTCGCTAGACCCGGTACTGTCATTGTTGCACTTTTCTAGCATTTTTGGGTTTTAGTACGTCGACAGTTTTGTATCTTGCCATAACCCTATGTTCTTACTTGTTGTGCCCTTTCGGGTTTTCGCAATGCCCCTTGGATCATGCCTTTTTTATTTTTTCCATTGATTTTCTTTATAAATATCATTTCTGGAAAACATAACCAATGTCGCTTCTTTATGGTATCAAATCCCATCAATTTTTTGATAAAGATTTGTTAAGTTTTAGAACATTTGATGATGATTGTCTTTAGATTACTTAGAGTACAAATGTATAGAGAGTGTTTGTTAGGTTTTAGAACATTTGATGTGATTGTCTTTCGATTACTTAGAGTACAAATGTATAGAAAGTGTTAATTAGTAATACTAAAGTTTTGTAGCTAGCAGTTATCTCTTTGTTTGTAATTCATTCATTCTTTGTAAAGAGATATAAATATTTCTTATTTGTAAGTAACTGTTGGAATGGTGTATCGAAGCTTCAGAAAGTCAAGATGTGTATTTGATCCGTTAGAGTTTGCAAAAAGGCTTATCGAAGACTAGTTTTGCCTATCGGAGACTAAGACTTACGTCATCAGAGACTAAGTTTAAAGGAGTCGGAGACTAAAGCTTACGTCATCGGAGACTAAAGTTAAAAGCATCAGAGACTAAGCTGATGTCATCGGAGACTAAGCCTTAACGCGTCAGAGACTAAATAATTCTATGGGAGACTATACAAGCTGACGTCATCTGGGACTAAATGTACCAGGGACTAATAATGACGTCACCAGAGACTAAAGATGAAGCATCAGGGACTAATCGTGATTTATTTCCTGAAAGATACAGAGTTCGAATTAAAAAGGAATGTCTTCCACGTAAAGCAAGATTTTATTGAAGACGTAGCTGGTAAGGAAACTAACCAGAAATCTGCTCCTATCAAAAAGGAAAAATTGTATTTGATTCAAATAAGGAAGCTGAATTTTATTCAGAATAGAAACTGAGTTAATAGTAATTCAATTAAAAGAGAAGATGTAATTAGGTTTACAAAGAATTGTAATTTGAAGCTGTATAGGTTTTTCATAGTTTGTATCATATTTATTATGGTTGTTAGAATTTGTAATCAGTTGTGAAATCAATATAGCAATTGTTTATAAATTGATTTGAGTTTTTGTTCTTTATATTCCGCAAGAAAGTTTAATTTCTTAAAGAACAAGAAATTCGAAAAGTATTCAAAGAACTTGTATTCAACCCCCCTTCTACAAGTTCTCGACATCTCACTGGGAAAACAATTGGTATCAGAGCCTGTAATTGAATTTATTCTATTAATATGTTCCAAGAGATGGCCAACGACGAAGCAAGCAGCTCTAGCATAATGGCGTATAAGGGAAGTCGTGATGGTGGTACCAGAATTCCAATTCTTAAAAGAGAAGAATATCCAATGTGGAAGCAAAAGATGTACATGCACTTAAGAGCAACAGATCCAGATTATATTGATAGGATTGAGAAGGATCCTTATCTACCCAGGAAATTTATTCCTGCTAAAATCGTCGATGGATCTGTTGTGGCAGAACACTTTGAACTTGCTCCAGAATGTGATTATACAAACAAAGACAAGTTGCAAGTGTTGAAGGATGCTAAAGTCATGAACATACTCTATAATGGAATTGATAAAAATATGTTCACAAGCATCACAAATTGCACAACATCTAAGAAAATCTGGGACACCATCAAAGTCCTATGTGAAGGAACTGACCAAGTCCGAAAGAACAAAAGGTCATTGTTGACACAACAATACGAGTTCTTTCAAGCAAAGCCTGGTGAACCAATAACATCAGTTTATGATAGGTTCAACATTTTGCTCAATGATTTGAAAATACTTGGAAAGTCCTATGACAATGAGGATGTCAATACCAAGTTCATGAGACCTCTCCCTCCAAGTTGGGATCCAAAAACAACAGCCATAAGAGAGGCTCATGACTTGGACATACTCACACTGGACAGGCTCTACGGGAACTTAAAGACTTATGAAGTTGAAGTAGAGCAACGACAACGCATGCATGGCAGGGACAAAGGAGCTGCGTTGATGGTTGAGACAAGCAAGTCTCAAGAGAAGCTTGATAAGGAGTCTTCCAATGCTAGCTCGACTGATCATGAAGATGAACTGGATTCTAATGATGACATGGAGGAATTTATGGCATTCATGGTCAAACAGTTCAAGAAATTTAGGGCCAGCAGAAAAGGAAGAAAATCATCAAGCAAGCCTAACCCTAAACGTGAAGGTCAAAAAGTAACCTTCGACATAAAGAACATAAGATGTTAAAATTGTGACGGGTTAGGGCACTTTGCCAATGAGTGCAGGAAGCCTAGATCTAGTGATAGATCTAAGGATGAAAAATCAAGGAAAGACTTTGCCGACAAGAAAGCTAAATCAAAGAGCAAAGCCTTGATAACTGAGGGAAAATATTGGATTGACAGAGACTCTTATGAAGAAGTTGTCAACGTTTCCCTAATGGCTCGAAGTGACGAGCCAAGTGATTCTACAAAGGTATGTGATGCAAGTCAGAATTTTAATGTGCTTGATTTACTTGACACATCTAGCATTGAAAGCATACAAAAAGATATGTCTGATTTGCATATGAGTTTTAGATCTTTAACTATTGAACATACCAATGTAAAAGAATCACGTGACATTCTCTTGAAAAGAAACAAGTTTCTTGAAGAGAGATTGGCACAATTTGACACTATCAAGTCTGACTTAAACAAAGCTCATCATATGATTGATGCTTTGAAAAAGAGGGAATATTACTTAGTACAGCAGCTTGAAAATGCTGAAGCTAAGATTAAACAATGGAATACTTCCTCTAAAAAGTTGTTAGACTTGGTAGAGTGTCAAACAATAGGTCAAAAATCTGGACTAGGTTATGATAAAATTCTACACAAGAGTTCAGATCTAGATGATCTATTTGAAGCTGTTAATTCCACTACTAGTAAGCCAAATATTTTAAAAAGAATTAATTTTGTCTCTCCTGTTATTGAACCCAAATTCATTAACACTCAAGATCAACAAATTACTTCAAAAACAAAAATTGATCAAAAGACAGTGAATGTTGTTGATAAGAGTAAAAATAAAAGATTAAATATTGGGTTCATGTCAAAGACACAATTAAGTAAAAAATTGGAAAATCTTCTAGATAAAAAGGCTGAAACAGTAGTGGAGTTGAGCAGAAATAAGAAAAATAGGAATGGAAAAATTGGCATTAATAAATATACAAATTATGCTAGAATGCCTGATGCTCCTAGAAAGACATGTCATGTATGTGGTAACCCCAACCACATAGTTGTTAACTGTATGAGCAAAAATAAAATTCCTATAACTGAGATCGCATCTTCAAATAAAATAAAAGATAAATCACCTATAAAAAGTTTAAATCATCTTTGCATTAACAATGAGAATTCTAAGCTTGGCAGTCTCTCACAAACAAGTAGCAAGACTAATGATTGTCCAATTAAAGTCAAAACAGCTAAAAGACAATCAACTCAATCTGAGTCAAGTCTTGAGTCTACAACTAGTGAGAAAGGACCCAAGAAAGTCTGGGTTCCAAAAATCTCAAACTAGTTACTCTCTACTGTGTAGGGCAAAAAGAAGAAATCATGGTACTTGGACAGTGGCTGTTCAAGGCACATGACTGGAGATAAGTCCCTGCTAAAACAGTATGAAGAGAAAAGTGGCCCAAAAGTTACTTTTGGAGATGCAGTGTTGAACATGGAGATGTCATCTTCACTGAAGTAGCACTAGTTGATGGCTTAAAGCACAATTTACTAAGTGTGAGTCAACTATGTGATAAGGGATTCAATGTCACCTTCAAAGAAGATTAATGCTTGGTGTGTGACAAAGAATCTGATAATGTGATTTTGACAGGGAAAAGAAAAGGAAATTTGTATGTTACAAATCTTATTTCTTTTACTGATCAAATCACATGTCTCTATAGCAAAGCTTCAACTGATGAAAGTTGGCTTTGGCAAAAGAAGCTTTCCCACTTGAATTTCAAGAATATCAACAAGCTTGTGAGGAAAGGACTAGCAGCTGGCATTCCACAATTGGAATTTACACAAGATGGATTGTGTGATTTATGCCAGAAAGGGAAACAAAGAAGTGTGTCATTCAAAAGCAAACCAGCAACATCAATCACTGACCCATTACAGTTGCTGCACATGGATTTATTTGGTCAAGTGAATGTTATGTCAATCTTAAGAAATAGATATGTTTTGGTTATTGTGGATGATCACACGAGGTATACTTGGGTAAAATACCTTCATACAAAAGATGAAGCTGCTCAGTTGATAATTGATCATATGAAGAAGATAGAAACTGAGTCAGGAAAAACAGTAAGGGTGATAAGGAGTGATAGAGGAACATAATTCAAGAATTCCCAAGTTACTGAATTCTGCACTGAAAAAGGAATAACCCATCAATTCTCAGCTCCAAGAACCCGTCAACAAAATGGAGTTGTTGAGAGGAAAAATAGAACCCTTATTGAAGTAGCAAGGACTATGTTACAAGAGACTATGCTTCACACATATTTTTGGGAGGAAGCTATAAGCACTGCTTGCTTTACACAGAATAGATCCTTGATAAACAAAGCATACAACAAAACACCTTATGAATTAATGACTGGGAGAAAACCAACTCTCAAGTTTTTATATGTGTTTGGTTGTAAGTGCTTTGTACTGAGAGACTCATCAGAAACAAGAGGAAAATTTGTCAAGTCTGATGAGGCAATCTTCTTAGGTTATTCTTTGTCAAGTAAAGCATACAGAGTATATAATCTAAGAACAAAGGTCATTGTGGAATCAATTCAAGTTGTATTTGATGATAAAAAGATTCCAGGAATGATTGGACAAGGATTGCATGAACCTCTCAGTTTTGAGAATGAATTGGATGCATGGGAATATCCATCAGAGACTACTAAAAAACCCCAAGATGGCAATGATTCCTACATAATTGAGGGGGAGTTAACTGTTGTGCATGAAGTACCAAGAACTAATACTCTCTCAGAGACTGGAGTATTAGATGAAACTCAAGAGACTGGTGAAATTAGTATTCCATCGGAGACTAATGGTTCACCAGAGACTAGAGTCACTGATGCACAATCAGAGACTATAGAGATAAATAGATCAGGGGGAGCTAATAATGAAGAAGTCATTGGTTTAGGGGGAGCAGTCTCTGATCATGAAGCTAGATTGAATAACATCAATCTAGAAAATGAAGCCTCCACTTCAAGATCAAATCTGCCACGTGCAATTCCATGGTTGAGAGACCACACTCCAAATTTGATAATTGGAAGTCTAGAGGATGGAGTCAAGACTAGAAGTGCAACTCAAAATGAATGTTTATATCTCAGTTTTCTCTCAAAGATTGAGCCAAAGAAAATTGACCCAAACCAAGGAATAGATCAATAATTGGTGCCAAGTGGGTCTTCAGAAATAAATTGGATGAAACTGGTACAGTTACAAGAAATAAAGCAAGACTGGTTGCAAAAGGATATTCTTAAGAAGAAGGAATAGATTATGATGAAACTTTTGCACCAGTAGCAAGACTTGAAGTAATCAGAATCTTCTTGGCTTTTGCAGCCTACAAGAACTTCAAGGTGTACCAGATGGATGTCAAAAGTGCTTTCTTGAATGAAAAATTGGAAGAGGAAGTCTATGTTTGGCAACCCCCAGGTTTTGTGGACTCCAAATTTCCAAATCATGTCTACAAGTTAGACAAAGCACTTTATGGCTTAAAACAAGCACCAAGAGCCTGGTATGATACTCTATCTCAATTTTTGCTTGAAAATAAATTTGTTAGAGGTATCATAGATAAAACCTTATTTTATAGAAACCAAGGCTCTGACATTATATTGGTGCAAATATATGTAGATGATATTATATTTGGATCTACAAATGAAAAACTTTGTGAAAAATTTTCAAAACTTATGCAGTCTAGATATGAAATGAGTATGATGGGAGAATTAACATTTTTCTTAGGTTTGCAAATAAAACAATCAACTGATGGAATATTTATCAGTCAGTCCAAGTATATCAAAGACTTATTGAGAAAATATGATTTGGTTGATTGTGCATCTGCAAAAACACTCATGCCTACTGCCACTAAGCTAGATAAAGATTTAAAAGGAAAGAAAATTGATATTACTAGCTATAGAGGCATGATAGGCTCTCTTTTATATCTAACTGCAAGTAGACTTGATAAAATGTTTGTTACATGTTTATGTGCTAGATTTCAAGCTGACCCTAGAGAGTCACATTTGATTACTGTAAAAAGAATTCTCATATATCTAAAGAGTACCCCAAACCTTGGTTTATGGTATCCCAAAGAATCTGATTTTAAACTAATTGGTTATTCAAATGCTGACTATGCAGGTTGCAAGCTTGATAGAAAAAGCACAAGTGGAAGCTTCCAACTTCTTGGACGCAAACTTGTTTCTTGGTTCAGCAAGAAACCAAATTCAGTTTCTACTTCAATAGCAGAAGCTGAATACATCGCACCTGGGAGCTGTTGTGCTCAAATCCTATGGATCAAGAATCAACTCCTAGACTATGGTATGTCATTATCCAAAATTCCTATCTTTTGTGATAATACAAGTGCCATAGCAATAACAGAAAATCCAGTGCAACATTCAAGAACAAAACACATAGATATTAGATATCACTTCATAAGAGAATGTGTAAGTGAAGGTAATATCGAATTACACTGAGTAACAACTGATAAACAACTTGCAAACATATTCACAAAACCTTTAGATGAATCTACCTTTTCTAGATTAGTTTCTGAATTAGGAATGTTGAATTATGCCTCTAAAAATTGATTAAATTTTGAAAACAAGTTGTTTAGTTGTATGTAGCTAGAATTAAATTTCTGGATTGAAGCTGTTTTTTTTAATTAAACAGAATTTTAGAAGCTAGAATTTAATTTCTGGAATGTAGCTGTTATCAAATAACAGAATTTTTGAAGCTAATAATCATTAAACTTGATTGTTGAAAATATTTTGAAAGCTTAAGAGAAAGAGACTATCTTAGTCCCTGATAGTGTTTTTAATTAGTCCCCTACTAAATTGAAAATTGAACTATCGGAGACTAACTAGTCCCCGACAGTTGTTTTTAATTAGTCCCCGACTGAATTAAAAATTAAACTATCGAAGACTACCTTAGTCCCCGACAGTTGTTTTTAACTAGTCCCCGACTGAATTAAAAATTGAACTATCGGAGACTACCTTAGTCCCCGACTGAATTAAAAAATTAAACTATCGGAGACTACCTTAATCCCCGACGTCGTTTTTAATTAGTCCCCAACTCAATTAAAAAATTGAACTATCAGAGATTACATTAGTCCTTGACGTCGTTTTTGATTAGTCTCTGACTCAATCAAAAATGAACTATCGGAGACTAATCGGGTCTAGTCTCTTATGAGTGACCTTATCAGAGATTAGGGCAATCTCCGATCGAGGGTAATCTGGTAGTTATCCTACCAACGATCAAAAAACGGTTCACTATCTTTAGAATTGCAAATGTTTCTAATACTTTGCTAAAAGTAAAATCAAACACATTTGCAATCATAATCTCTCAAAGCTTTGAAATTATTTTCTCTCTGCAAATACTCTGAAATTTAACAAATAAAGCGTTAGCCCGCTTGCTTTCAGAGAAGCTTTACCTCCTAGTTTCCACCTGTCCAAAACTATGGAACTCATCAGTTTCTTCAAAGTTCATAGATCTCTTCCGATGGCCGCCAAAACAGTCTGTTTCCAGTTTGGAGATTTCGATTTCATAAAGACTAACCATGAAGGGGTGGCTAATAAGCATGAATTTGGAGCCCAGTATCATCCCTTCTGGATTTTCTTCAAAACTCCACTCTAACATATGTCATTTATGAAGCTCCCGTCCAAGCCGCTGAAGTTCTCACGGCTGTCTGGTCGACTGCTACCATCCAGGATGAGAACACTGACTCTCCTGTGGTAAGTTTCAGGTATGCAAACTCTGTTTACAATACAGATCATACCATAGTTAATAATGCTTTACACTTGCCAATCTATGAAAACTTTGACTCCCCTGCCTCTGATGAAGAACTTATTTCTATGTTTAAAAACTTACATTATTCTACTGAAATTAGTTCTGTTGGGTCTATTACACGACCCCATCTAAGGCAAGAGTTGTCACTATTCTTTGATATAATCACTAAAGCATTTATGTCTAAATGCAGTGGCTATGACGCTATCACTACACTCACACAACAAATTGCTTTCAGTGTGTTGTATGATAGACATTTAAACATTGGGCTTTTAATTCTACAAAATCTTTTCGTAAACCTGAAATCTAGTAATAAAAATAAAATTTATTATGCTAGGTTTTTGATGATGATTGCTTATTATCTAATCCTTAACCTTAATATTACTGAATTGCAAGTCGTACCAACTGTTTTACAGAGTAAAAGAATTTTTACTAATGTGAAGCATAAATCTGCAAAGGTAAAGGTTCCCTTATTTTTCCCTACTGTCATGAGAGCTATTCTCATTGACAGGCTTCCAAATCTTTATTCTTTGCAATTCTTTGAGGATTTTGAAAGCCAAATCCCCATTAATCCTCCAACCACTTCACAACAACAATCCATAGCCCTCTCCACAATTTCCCAAAAGACTGTGGTTGTACAAACAAAGACAGCCAAGAAGCTCCCAATAAAAAGAAAAATAATTGAGGGAGTAAGTGAGGATGAGGGAGAACCAGAAGCTGAAGTTCCACTTCAGAGAAAGAAGATATTAATAACCTTTAGCCAAAAGCAATCCATTGCTTCCCAACAAGCAATGGAGGTTATAAGGAAAAACAGTGAATTGTCACCATCCTCCCAAAAGGATGTTGACATTGAAGAAAGTTCCTAACCAGGAACACACTGTATAAAGTCTGCACAACCTCTTGTTCACCAACAAGAGGAAACCTAAAGAGAGAAAATACAAGAAAAGAGTGACACAAGGAGTGCACACACAGAGTCATTACTTAATGTTCCTCAATTTTCAATGTCTGAGGAACAGCTAACACTCCACACTGTACATTCTTCTACTTCTTCTCTCATACTTGCTTCTTTTGATATTACTCATTTAAATTCTCTTGATTTTTCCCAAGAGGAGCCAATACTCGAGACAAGCTCTTAAACACATTTCATGGATAGATCCCTAGCCCAAGATATACAAAGGGAACCCCCTATCCATGCAGTCACAAGTACTTTTCAAGCTCCCACTTCTGTAGGACCGAGTGCACCTATCCATATGAGTGAGGATGTGAGAATAAATAGTGAGAGTCAGGCTCCTGACCTGGAAAAAGGAGAGGATATACATATACAAGAGAGTCCAGCTTTAGAAAGCTTGGAAAAAGGAGAGCAAGAGAAGTTGGGTGCCCAACCCAGGCAAAAGGAGAGGGTGTGAGCAAGGATGAGATCCTTGAACAAAATCAATGAGAGAAATTTTCAGCAAGTGCATTTTTACAACCTGTTGAAACCAGCTCACAACAAGCTCAAGTTTCTTCTGCTCCCTCCACAAATATCCAAACAGAAGAAACTGGGAACAGTTCACGCACAGGGGATACAACTTTAAATATTATTTCTGAGATGTCCAATGTTGATTTTGAAATGTTATATGGTCTCCAACAAAGACAAGACCACATTTTTGCATTGAAGACACGGCTTGCAGATGAACCTGTGCACGAAGAAGCTCTAGATATAAATATTTATGAATGGTTGGATACCACTTATTCCAACACACTGGAGGAAGCAGCCGCCCATTTAAGGCAGGATTATATGACCAACATAGGGTCAACTGCCTCTGTACCTTCAGTCAAAAATATTCTTAAAAAAGTAACCAAGGTGGATAAGAAACACACAAAGTTTCACCACTACTTTGTTACTGGAATAAATGGTGCAGTGAAGAGAATGGAGGAAAGGATGGAGTTAGAGAAAGAAAAAATGAGAAGGTGCTATAAAGGACACTTGCCAAAGAGGACTGTCACTGCAATTGATACTCTTATCAAAGACAGGTCCAAAACTGACGATAGACTTCAAGCCCTAGAAGCAAATATCCAACTCCTGATCCAAAAACAAGACAGAATGAAGCAACTATTGCTACAGGCAATTCAACATTTGGCCACCTCCTCTCACCCTAAAGATGTTGATGTCAAAAAGGGGGAGAATGGTTCATTCAAACATGTACATACACACAAGTCTAGTCCAGTCCTTGATGTTGAATTACAAGCAATGATGGACAGGATCCTAAAGAAACATTCTGATCTTGCCGCAACAACAACAACAACACAACTTCCCACAACAGCAACAATAGCAACAACAACAACAACAACAACAACAACAAAAACAACAACAACAACAGCTTCTCCTTCTTCCTCTGCACAAGCCCCTACAATCAAAGACAAAGGCTGTAAACCACTACAATTCAAAGAAGAAAACCACTACTCAACCAGGACAGCCCATGCTACTGGGGGATGCCATGAAGGCAACTCAGTTTCCTACTCTAGTTGAACTGATAGTGGATGGGAAATTGGAGTTGATCTATCCTCAAGAACAGAAACTGATAGAATCTGATGCACTACTAGCTCAGAAACTTCAAGAGGAGGAGGATATGGCAGCAGTTAGGGAAGAGGAGAAGGCAAAGAAGAAAAAAGTCTTTACAAGGAGATCAAGTGCACAGAAAGCAGCCATAACCAAGAAGAAAAATAAAGAGATGGAAGAGGCTGAGAAGAAATCAAGAAGGAAACCTTTGGTCCAAGAATCTGCAAAGAAACCTGTGATCAAGGCAACTATCAAGAATCCTACCTCTCAAGTTCCTCCAAGGTCAACTGAGACTGCTTTGGTGGCTGTGAGTGGACCAACAAAGCCACGAACAGTTCCATCAAGGAAGTCTTATAAGGTTGAAATGGCTAGTACTGAAGAGATTATCAAGGACCTGAAGAAAACCACAAAGAAGATTGATCTAATTAAAGGTAAAAATAACAAAGATTATCTCCATGTCTTTTTGAAAGATGGAGAGTCTTTGAAGTATGAGAAGCCAGCCTTGGAGGGACAAACTAAAGAAAATCTGGAGTGGTTGCTGAATGTTGTGCTTGAGACTTCTGATCTCAACATGGAACTTCGAAGCCAGATTCAAAAGGTAATGAAGGTGAAGCATAAGGTGGATACAGCGCTGGAAGCTAATCCCAAACCTCTAGGATTATGGTATGAGACTTTTTATAGAGAGAAAGTTTTCTTCAACTACAACAGAGATATTAATAATGTCAGTCAGAGACACATCGAAGGCTTTATCAGTCTACTTAAGGATGCTAAAGAAGAAGTTGAACTGATACTGAAAAAGCTGTTGATAGACAGACTGGAGTTGCTGAGGAGAAATAGAAAAGAAAGGCTGGAGTTGTTAAAGAAAAAATAAAAGGTTGTGTTGGAAGGTATGTTTGTTAAATAAGCTGTAATTTTTCATTTTTGAAGTCAGTCTTATAGGATTTAAACCTGAGTATTGAAGGAAGCTGAACAACAAATCAAAGATCTTAGTTCAGAATACATTTGTAGTTAGCAATTCTTTATTCTTTTTCTAAGTAATTGTAATGTTGACTTTTGACATCATCATCAACCTTGAAATTATGCTTATCATTCTGATATTCATAATTAGGGGAGATTGTTAAGTTTTAGAACATTTGATGATGATTGTCTTTAGATTACTTAGAGTACAAATGTATAGAGAGTGTTAATTAGTAACACTGAAGTTTTGTAGCCAGTAGTTATCTCTTTGGTTGTAATTCATTCATTCTTTGTAAAGAGATATAGTTATTTCTTATTTGTAAGTAATTGCTGGAATGGAGTATCAAAGCTTCAGTAAGTCAAAATATGTATTTGATCCGTTAGAGTTTACAAAAAGGCTTGTCGGAGACTAGGAAAACTTGTCAGAGACTAAGGATTTTTTATCTATCGGAGACTAGTTTTGCCTGTCGGAGACTAAAGTTTATGTCATTGAAGACTAAAGTTGAAAGCATCAGAGACTAAGCTGACGTCATCGGAGACTAAGCCTTAAAGCATCAGAGACTAAATAACTCTATCGGAGACTACACAATCTGATGTCATCAGGGACTAAAAGCACCAGAGACTAATTGATGACGTCACCAGAGACTAAAGATGAAGCATCAGGGACTAATCGTGATTTAATTCCTGAGAGATACAAAGTTCGAATTAAAGAGAATTGTCTTCCACGTAATTCAAGATATTATTGAAGACGTAGCTGGTAAAGGAAACTAACCAAAAATCTTTTCCTAATCAAAAAGGAAAGATTGTATTTGATTCGAATAAGGAAGCTGAATCAATATTGATTTAGAATAGGAAAACTGAAAGATTAGTTTTCGAGAGAAGCTGTAATTAGGTTTACAGAAAGAATTGTAATTTGAATAGTGATTCGAAGCTGTATAGGTTTTTCATAGTTTGTATCTTTTCCTATACAGAATAGAAAATAAGCTGATGATCATATTTATTATGATTGTTAGAATTTGTAATCAGTTGTGAAATCAATATAGCAATTGTTTATAAATTGTTTTGAGTTCTTGTTCTTTATATTCTGCAAGAAAATTTAATTTCTTAAAGAACAAGTAATTCAAAAAGTATTCAAATAACTTGTATTCAACCCCCCCCCCCCCTCCCCTTCTACAAGTTCTCGGCATCTCACTGGGAAAACAAGATTCCTTATACACAAACAATTTGAGAATTCCAATGAAAAACATGTCTTTTGTTTTCGGGGAATCAAACACTCACTTAGTAGGTGACATGATTTGGGAGGCATAAAAACTTTTGGGTTGGAAGGTTGATCTTGGGGTGATCCATCAATTATGATTAGATTTCTCTTAATTTCCCATGGGTTTGAAAAGATGTTTCCCCCATAATGGGGAAATGATTCAAGGCATTTTGTCTTTCATTTCAAGTTTGGATCTCAAGAGGATATTTCTTTCATGATTTGGATCGTGCCATAGTTAAGCTGCCTACGCACCCCCTTGAAGGAGATCAGGTCAAAACGTAATTGTTGTTCAATCCATTGTTTTTTTTTTTTGATAAATAAATGGTAGATGCATAGGCAAGCTTTTTCATGGAGAAATATTTTTGGCGGACAACAGGGTAAAAGGCGCAAAGGAAATACTTATGAATATCAAATCATTTATGCATAAAATCTCTTTACCGTATCTGAGTTTATGGGTTGAGGAAAGACCTCACCATCCATTTCTTGCAAGAAGAGGGCTCATCCTGACAAGACTTTCTTTACCACAAACGGTCCTTGCCAATTTGGTGCAAATTTCCCCTTTGCTTCATCTTGGCAAGATAGAATCCTTTTGAGCACCAAATCATTTTCTTTAAACGACCTGGGTTGGACCGTCTTGTTGTATGCCCTTGAAATCCTCTCTCTATACAATTGGCCATGATAAACAACTTGTATCCTTTTTTCATCAATTAATGCCAAATGGTTGTGTCGGACTTGGATCCAATCCACCTCTAGTAAGTTTGGTTCCACCAAAACCCATAGTGACGGGATTTCCACTTCGATTGGAAGAACTGCCTCCATTCCATATACCAATGAATTCAATGTTGCCTCAGTTGATGTCCGAATAGATGTCTGATATGCTAATAATGCCAATGGTAACAAATAAGGCCATCCTCTGTGGTTACCTACCATCTTCTCAATGATCTTCTTGATATTCTTATTTGTAGCTTCCACAACCCCATTCATTTTTGGGTGGTAAATAGCTGAGTTGAGATGTTTGATGTTGAACAACTTACATAGGTGTCGCATCACGTAATTGTTCAAATTTTGGGCATTATCTGACACTATTACTTCGGGTTATCCGTACTTGCATACAATATTATTTGGAACAAAAGCGTAGATTACCTCCTTCATGACTTTTGTTGAAGAGGTTACCTCCACCCACTTTGTAAAGTAGTCGATGACTACAAAGATGACACGATGTCCATTTGATCCTTTGGGTGTAAATGGGTCGATGACATTCATACCCCACATTGCAAATAGCCATAGAAAAATCATATAATGTAACTCGGTCGGTGGGGCGTGGAATGCATTGGCATGGACTTGGCACTAATAACATTTTCTAACATGTTTCTCACAATCTACCTTCAGAGTGATCCACCAGTGGCCCATTCTTATAATCTTCTTGGCTAATATATCACCATTCATGTGTGGTCCACAAATTCCTCATGAACTTCTTCCATTAACTTCAATCCCTCTCCTTTTTCCTGACAAATTAGTGCCCCCGCTTTTGGATTCTTCTTATATAACACGTCTCCGTTTAAGAAGAAATGAATGACTATTCGTTGTATCTTTCTTTTTTGTACCAAATCCGCATCGTCAGGTAAGGACCCATCCTCCAGATAGCTCTTTATATTTTGAATCCATGTTTTTTCTGGTATGGGAATTCCCTCTTAATTTGACAAAAATATGTTGGTTTGTCTTTTAATTCAATTTCCACAGGCGACAAAATCTTTCTGTTTGAAGTATGGATTAGAGCAGTGATGGTTGCTAGGGCATTTGCAAAGTCATTCCTATCCCATGGTATATGTTCAAATCTCACTTCTTTAAAGTGCTTAATTAAATGCAGAACATGATGATGATATAGAAGAAGTCGAAATTCTTTTGTGATATAGACTTTCTTTTACTATAGGATTCCCAACTCTGAATCTCCAAACGCGGTCAAATTTTTAATGCCCATTTTCACAACCATTTGCAATCCCATGATACACACTTCATACTTTGTCGTATTGTTGGAATTGCAAATTTGGAGTTTAGCTGTCGTTGGGTACTGCTTCCCTATTATAGATACTAAAAGTACTCCTGCCCCAGCACCAGTGGTATTCATAGCTCCATCAAAATATAGTTTCCAAAATGGGATTGGATATCCTGCGACATCTATCAACATATCAACATTAAGCTTTCATCGGGGAATCTTGCCTCGAATGGTTCTACTTCGGTTGTCGAAGCCTCAGCCAATTGATCAGCAATAGCTTGTCATTTGGCTTCCATCTGAGATACGTAGATGATATTGAACTGTTGTAGTATCAGCTGCCACTTCGAGAGTCGGCAATTCAAAGTGGGTTTGTCCAATATATATCACAGTGGATCCATCCTGGAAATTAGATAAGTTGTATGGCTGTGAAGATAATGTTGGAGCCGGTTGGTTGCCCACGCCAAGGCGTAATAGGTCTTTTCAATCGATGAATATTTCTGCTTATATTGGGCGAATCTGTTGCACAAATAGTAGATGGCCCTTTCTTTGGTTTATCCGTCTTTATGGCCCGACAAGCATCCGTTGACATCTCCATTCACTGTCAGGTATAGGAATAAAGGTATTCCTAGCGTGGGAGGCACTAGCACAGGCGCTTCTAGTAACTATTACTTTATAGCTTTAAACACCTTTTGACAATCTTCATTCCACCCTTTTGAAGCGTTCTTCCTTAATAACCTAAACACGGGCTCTAGGGTACTTGTCAAATGCGAGATAAATCTCCCAATGAAATTAATCAGCCCTAGAAATCCCCTGATCTCCTTTTCTGTCTTAGGAGGTGGCAACTCAACAATTGCTTTGATCTTGGTAGGATCAATCTCAATACCTCTACTACTTACTAGGAAGCCCAACAATTTTCTGACGGTAACTCCGAATGCACACTTTGCTGGGTTGAGCTTCAGGTTGTATCTCCTCAATTGATATAACAACTTCTTCATGTTACACAAATGGTCTTCTTTCTTCCTGGACTTTACTATGATGTCGTCCACATATATTTCTATCTCCTTGTGTATTAGATCATGTAGTATTGCCATCATTGCTCGGTTGTAGGTTGCCCCCGCATTGATTAGTCTGAATGGTAGTCTATGATAACAGAAAGTTCCTCAAGGTGTAATGAACACCGTATTTTCCTTGTCTTTCTTGGCTAATAAAAATTGGTGGTATCCCACAAAACAATTTACAAAATCATACATCTCATGCTCGGTCGTATTGTCGATCAGGACATGTATGAAAGGTACCGGAAAATCATTCTTCTGACTGGCTCTGTTTAAATCTTAGTAATCCAGGCATACCTTTGGTACGGGCACTATATTGGCTAGCCATTCCGGGTATGTGGCCACCATTATAATCCCTGCTTCAAATTGTTTGACAACCTCCTCCTTCACTTTCAGGCTCCATTCGGGTTTTATCTTTCTAAGCTTCTGCTTTTCCGATGAATAACCTGCTTTGATCGGCAGTTTATGAGTTACGATACCGCTGGATACTCCCACCATATCTCTATGGGACCATGCAAACACTTCAATATTGGCTCTGAGGAATCCTGTCAATTCTTCTTATTGTTCCTTTGTTAGTCCTGGCCCAATTTGTACCTCCTTAGGTTCGGTCTCCATTCCTAAATTCACTTTGATGGTTTGGTCTAGATTTGGTTTGGAGACTTCTTCGAACATCCTTTTGATTTCTTCTGGAATCTCCTCATTATCAAAAGACTCTTTAGATTCGATTTCCATGAGTTCGGAATTCAATTCGTTGCTTTGATTATAATCATTGATTTCAATTTTTGGCAAAGAGGTGACCTTTTTAGCACAACAAAAGATTCCCCTATAAAGTCAAAGTATAACAACGAGTTTATAGAAATCAATCATAATTCAAGCATATAACTAAATGGAAGGCATCCCAAAATTTGGCGATCCTAAAGCACTTTCTTGACCACTAACTCCATTCTAGTATGTGGATCTCTATTTTCTAAGAAAAATACAAAGTAAATAGGTTACATAACAAAACAAATTAAAAGCAAAACAGAAATTTTCATAACCCTTTAACACCCCAGGTACCGGGATGCCTCAATGCCAGACAATGGTTCAATGGTCCAGTTCTTCAATCCTTTTGGCTGACATGAGGTTATCTCCAAGTTTACTTAATCTTCATTTTCCCCTATTAGGACAACCACTTCTTCTACTTCTGGTTCTTCCAACAACTGGGAAGTGTCGATAGAGTTCCAGTCAAACTTTGAGAGTCTTATCATCTCCTGATTATTTTCTCCTACTTCAGTCTCATCTTGATGCAATAAACCTCCTTCCTCTTGATCGATTCCCTTACTAATGAAAGATTGACTGATCAGTGGAATTTCTATGGACCCCGCTTTTTCTCATTTCCTTGTCTTTCCTTTGTACCCTAAACCCGCCTTGTTTCTTTAGGTTGGAAGATGGATTCCGCCACTGTTTTTTAAAACCATAAGATGCCATTTCCCTTGTTGTATTCATGACTTCCTTGGAGAATTTGATTAATGGGTTAACCCAGTGGTGATTCACTGAGACCACTTCTAAGACGTCATAAGATGCAAGTGTTATTTTTGAATCTAGTTCGACGTATGACACGTCTCCTTTTTTCACCCCATTTTTGGCAATTATTGTAATGAGTTTTTTTGTCTATGATGTACTTGATATGTTGGTGGAGGGTTGATGGAACTGTCCCTACTGTGTGGATCCACGAACAACCCAATAAAAAGTTGTATCCCGAGTTGATCTCTAAAACTTGAAAATTCACCATGAACGTATGTGGTCCGATATCTACAGACAACTCAATCTCACCCATCACCTCCCTTTGTTTTTTGTTAAGTCTCATCACCTCCCTTTTTGATCCATCAAAAGCTCTAACAACAATTCCACTATTATGCAACCTTTCTTTGCCAATGCCCAACCTTCCCAGGGTCTCGGAAGGACAAATATTCAAAACCGAACCTCTATCTATCAGTACACCTCCAACAACAAAACCACAACATTGAACAGCTATATACAAAGCTTTTCTATGTCCTCGTCCTTCAGTAGGATGATCACACCGTTTGTCATGACATATCCCACTATGTTTTGGAACTGCTCCTTAGTCAGGATCTTCTGGACATAGGTTCCTACCAAAGCTTCCACTAACACTTTTTGATGTCCTTCTGACTCCAAGATCACATCAAACATCGATGCTTTCTCTGGTTCGTGCTCCAAGTCCTTAATGACCCTATATTCCAAGTGATTAATTTTCTCCAGAAATTCCTTTGCCACTTTATCGGATATTTTGATTGGTTGCTTGATTTTTCTCTGGTTTCCTTTTACATAGTTCATCGTCTTCTCCTATTGTGTATTCCACGCTATCTCAGCTCCTTCTACGTTGGAATATTTTATCTCGTATCTCCATGGTATTGCCTTCAGATCTTTTACTGGATCTTTTTTTAAAATCTGGATTATCATTGTTTTGGCTGGTTTTAGTACCAATACCTGGGTTCGTTGTTCTTGTTCATTCCTCATGGACTGCCCCTTGATGGTTATAAACTTCCTGCTCGGTTCTTCTGGCCCTTTGAAAACCATATTTGGCAGATTTTGGTTGATAGTTCCCACCATGTCTTCTCATTCTACCATCTGGAACATGTATTTGGCTTTTTCCTCCACCTCTTCTTCGACTCCTATCATGTTTATATCACCATCTTGCTTTGGCAATGGATTGTTTTCCGCATTTGGCATTCCCTCAATCACGATATCTCCTCGATTGATTAAGTCTTGTATCTGATGCTTCAACCCGCAACATTTCTTAGTATCATGTCCTGGTTGATCGCAATGGTATGCACATTTTTCATCTGGATTGTATCCTCTACTATTTCGATCTGGCACCCTTGTTGATTTTTTGATCATTCCTTGGTTTAACAAGGCTTGAAGGATATTGGCTAACGGCTTTCCCAAAGGGGTAAACTTCCTCGGTTCAGGCCTCCTTGATTGGTATTGTGCACCTTCTTACCGATCATTAAAGTTGGGCTTTGAACTAGTTGGCGTCTGAAAAGGCTTCTTTGGGGGACCCTAACCTGGTACTACAAATGTTATCTCCTTCTCGGCCTTCTTGCCTCCCTTTTTATGGTATGAACCGATTTGAATTTGCTCCGCCACAGCTCTTAAAGCTGCGAGATCCACCATTTTCCTTGACTTTAAAGCTTTTTCAATGTCTGTGGCTAATCCGTTGGAGACATTAAGTGTTGAACAATCGGATGCAGCGTTGGATAAAATGGTAAATCTTGCATTGAAGGATATAACCTTAGATTTATTTTCCATTGATGTGTATGCGGGACATTGGTTGGGAAGTACTTGTAACTCTGGTGTTACTTTGCCTACTAATATGGAGTTAAGCAACTGCATAACTTAGCCGAGAACTGGCGTTAGGGGTGCCAAGGATAGCATCAGGGGGTGTTGAGAACTGGCATCAAGGGATGCTGTGTTGGGCATCAGGGGATGCTATTACTCGCGTCAGGGGATGACGTCATCAGGGGATAACCAGTAGTTGGTGTGACGTCATCAGGGGATTGAGAAACTCATCGGTGGGTAATTATCCACTAATGACTGTTTTTAGGCCATCAGGGGATAATTATCCTCCGTCAGCCAATTAACCCTCAGGGGGGATAATCATCCACTAACGGCCAATTATCCGTTGACGGTTACGGAAAGTTTATTCTTATGTATTTTATTATTTTTCCATGTTTTTTTTGTATTTTTTTCTTATTCATAATAGGTTTTTTTTTTCTTTCTTTGTTAAATTAGATTTCTTTACAATGTAATGTTCTTTCCAAGTAGGATTAGGATTTCCACAGCTTATAAATAGCTGCTTGTAATGTACATTTTCATGCAGACTTTGATCAATACAATTATGTGAGTTTTACTTACCATTATCTTGAGAGTTGGTGGTTAATTCCTTTAAACATTCACGGCCTGATTTGTTTTAACTTGCGGGTGATTGATTTCTTTAATCAAACTAAACAGAGTGATACTTTAGTTTTGATTCTCGGTGATTAAATTCTTTACAGAATCATCCTAAAGTTATTTTCCACAACTTGTGTTTGATCCTCCCAAATCAAATACATCATCTTGGTATCAGAGCTTTTGGTGGAAAAGTTGTTCTTGTATTAATTTACAAACTACAACATCAATGGCTAGAGAAGAAGAACAAATTATTCCATGGGGGTTGACTATGGAGCAAGCACAAAACTTGCGCCGTGATAGGAAAATAAATGATTTGACAAATAGACTTAACGAGTTTGTAGTAAGATTAGACAGAAGAAATCCTTTTACTAGTCCAAACAGGAGAACTAGATCTGTTCGTACCTCAGATTCGAAGGAGGAAGAGGTAGCCAGGCCAGTGCATCATAGAGCAAGGGAAAACACTGATGATAACAAGGGTCTACGTTTGGATATTCCAGATTTTGATGGCAGCATGAAGCCTGAGAAATTTCTAGAGTGGCTACAACGTATCGAACGAGTCTTTGATTATAAAGACTATGATGACTGCAAGAGATTCAAGGTGGTGGTGTTGAAAATCACGGGTTATGTTAACCTATGGTATAAGAACTTGAGAACAAGGAGAAAAGAGGGCAAGGCACGATTGGAATCGTGGAGGCACTCAAGACTAGAATGAAGAAACGTTTTCTTCCTATGGATTACGTACAGGATGTTTTCTTCCAGAAAGTTAGAATTCTTCTTTTCTAGTAGTTTTTCATATAAAGGAGGCTCTTGTCCTTTGATGAAAATTTTTACCATTTCTTTCCCATCGATTGGGGGGTTTAACATTGCTACCATTTCTCTGAAATGCTGCCCGAACTCCCTGAAAGATTCATTGGGTTTTTTCTTCAATTGTCCCAACTCCCATCGTCTAAGCCATTGTATAAAATACCTGTGACTTTTAGATCTTTCTTCACCTTTTTTCTTTCCTTTAGAGTCATCTCTTTAGTAGTCTTTCAGACTAATCTTTCAGGGACAATGAGCTTCTTTGGTACGTGAGGGCCTTCTTCTAGAATCTGTAAGTATTCATCATCAATTGCTCTTAGATGAACTATCACGCGTTGTCTCCAGAAGAAGTACTTTCCCCTTTCCAACATGGGGACCTTACTATTCCTAGCTTTGTTAGCCATTGTTCAAGATCTTTTAGCAAGTGTAATCTGCTAGTAGGCTCGGATACCAATTGTTAGAACAAAATAAGCTCAAGTGTTTGTAGAAGGGGGGTTTAATACAAACACTACAAACTTTTTGCTCTTTTAAAAACTTGTTAAGCACAGCTGTAATAGCTACAAGATCAGAAAAACTTAACTGAAGTTAAAATGAATACACAAGCATTCAAGTTAAAATAGTTGTATTAAAACTGATGTTTTTCTGGAAATCTGTTGAATCACAATCGTGATTAACAACTACAAATTCTGTAAAGAGTTACAGCTTCTCTGTAATAAAATTACAGCTTCTTTTTCCACACTCACTAGTTACAAATTTTCTTTGAATAATTCTCTACAGATCTATTACAAAGCTTCTTTCTAGTGTTTGTTGTGTGGCTTCTTGCATCTTCTTCACTTGGTTTTTTGTGTAACAACTCTTTCTGTATGTATAGTAGATTAGTTGGTGAAACCATGTGCTGGACATGCTTCAAGTTTTATCATAGACGCAGTTATGTCACATCAATGTCCTTTAGGAATGGTGTGTCAAACTGTTGTTTGCTTTTGTTGCTTCTTTTTCATCCTTCGATCTGCATGTAATTAATGCTCGAGAGTTGTTATTAGTTAACCAAACTTCAAGGAATATCTTTACAGTTATACCCCTTACTTCTGTGCCAAGTATCAATGATTTGCATGAAAGTCCTAATGACGTGTAGATTAGGTCATAACGATCCACTGATGTCAAGCCCTAATAGAAACTTGATCGGTGCTTCTGGATTCACTGATGGCAAGTTATTGGTGAGAACTTGATCAGTGCTTCATTATTCACCAATGTCAAGCCCTGATGGAGACTTGATTAGTGCTTCATTTATCCACTGATGTTATGACCTGCTTGTTATCCATCGAAGGGTTCCACTGACGAGTTGATCTTTTGTTGTCGCCAAACTTATCAGACAATCTAAGTCATCGCCAAACTTGTCGAGCAAGTTAAGTCATCGCCAAACTCATCGTCAGTGGATAAAAATTGACTATTGCCAAAGTCAGTGTTAGTCATCGCCAAACTCGTCCTCGGTGGATAAAAATTACTATCTCCAAAGTCACTTTTTACCCATCGCCAAACTCGTCACGAGATAAACTTTCGCCAAAGTTGTGTTTAGCCTCGCCAAACTCATCGGGAGGTATACTGTCGCCAAAGTCTGGACACAGGAGTGTTTCCCCTGATGGGTTCCCCTGACTACTTCCCTGATGCCTTCCCCTGACGGCTTCCCCTGATGCCTTCCCCTGACGGCTTCCCTGATGCCTTCCCCTGACAGCTTCCCCTAACTAGGTCATCCCCTGATGAGTTCCCCTGATAGCTTCCCCTGACGAGGTCATCGCCTGACAGGTTCCCCTGATGGCTTCCCCTGACTAGGTCATCGCCTGACGGGTTCCCCTGATGGCTTCCCCTGACTAGGTCATCGCCTGACGGGTTCCCCTGATGGCTTCCCCTGATGAAGTCATTGCCTGACGGGTTCCCCTGATAGATGTCATCCCCTGACACAGTATTTTTAGGCTTCCCCTGATAGGTTCTTTTCATTGATGCCCTTCAAAAAAAATATTTGTTCTCTTGATCACTGATACTTCGTTGGGCTTGCCTGGAATGTTTGTCATGCGGAATACTTATCTTCTTTTAAGTAACAACAACCATTCCTTGACACTGTCGAGCCCGTTCAAGTTAACACTGATGACTCGCCCAGTGAGTGAAGTTCACCCCTTGATGACTAAGTCGTCCATCAGTGGATGCAAAACTTGTGCAAATATACTAAGGTTTATAGAATACCTTGAGTATTTACAGATGCACATCTATTCTCTAAACATCATCATCATCATTTATATCTAACAATTACTTTTTGGGAATAGGTACAACTCTACTTAATCCATTCCCTTGGAACCTTTCATTCCTTTCATATGCTTTACACTTTCCTCCAAGGCCTGAATCTTTTTATTGATGGTGGCTTCCTCGATTATCTTCTTTTTACTGTTTTCCATCTATTTCTCTTCCTTTTCATAAATCGACTCCGTTCTTTCATTTTTCTTTTCTCCGGAGGCCTCTCCTTCTTCTCCCTTATTCCCTGAATTATAGATGAATGTTGTCATCTATGCCATCATCATTTGGATCTCTTCTAGCTGGTCCTCTAATTTATTGAACTCTTCCCTAGTCACCACCTCGGAGGTGGATGGTTTCTCCATTTCTCCCAGCTTTTTGGCTCGTGATATAGTGGTTGGCATAATATTGATTTCTTTTGTTTACCTTGATCAAAGCAAAAGAGGATTTTAGCAAAAAATTTATTGCGTAATCAGATGCATGCCCTATATGGATGCATGGATGAAAATTTTGGGGAAATCAACATAGAACCAAAATTTCCAAAACATTCCAAAAGTCTCTTTTGCAAATCATTTGTCAGGGTTTATACACTTGATTGTCTCTATGTCCCAATTTAAAATTTTTATCTCAAAATTCTTAAAGGGTTCTGGATAACAGTTAGCCATGGCGCTTTCGAACATTCTGAGGTTATCTCCTAGTTTCTGAATGATGAGGAAAACTTCGTCTCTTTCTTGAGTCATTCTTTCTAGTTGTGCCTTTAAATCTCTGACTCTTTCTTCTAGACTGTCTCCTTCCTCTGGAACTTCCTCCAACCTTGGTTCTCCTCTTGACTTTCTGTATTCTTTCCATATATTGAACTGTTGGTGGACCCACTCTTGATATTCCATAGAGGTTTCATAATGCGGCGGGCTGATCTCCTCAATGGCTTAAATTTTGACATCCCATAACTTGTTAGTTTTGTGCAAGAAACCCATCTTTTCCATGTTGATCTCCCCTTTGCAATCTTTATTTATTTCCAACTTTGGGATTGTTTGTACCATTCTGAATTGAGTCATGATTGATAATCCGAAGTATGACACCATCATTTTCAACCCTACGAATGGAATGAACTCCAAATTTGGTACTTTCCACAAAGATTCTCCCAGGCAGCTACAGTAAGTGCAACTGGTTATATCCTCTTTTGTTACCATGCTGAAGAAAGATTCTCATTTCCCTTGATTCATGCAATACCAGGGTCGTCTTTGATATTTTCTTCATATATCCCTTTTGAACCACCATTCCTTCGTCCTTCCATTTAAAGGTGTGAGGTGTCCCATAGTCCATATGTACAGCAAAGTCGGGCTCCCCAAGAATTGTGCATTGGAGTTTTGTCAACAACGTGACAATGAACTAAGGGTCTCCGCTATCATCATAGATACTATCGTCCGTTCCCTCTTCATTTCTTCAACGATATTGGCCATGGATATGTCAAATTGATCCATTCCTCTTGGGAAATATACCAAGGCGATTAATGTCATTAGGTAAGCATCTTTTCTTGTTGTCATCCATTGTTCAATCTCCATATATCCCTGGAAATCACCTTTATGTTTTTCAAAATCTTGTGGCATTGCAAACCGCTGAATTAGATATCTAATTGGTAATGTGGTCCCTTGCTTGAGATGTGGCAACATAGCTTTCTTCCTCAATCTTAACACAGTTATAAAGACATCCAGCGTGCTCCTAGGAAAAGTGTGAGCACACGGTGCTTTCCATGTTAAACTAGATAGCTTTGCATATTCTTCAATAGATGGCATAATCTCTAGTCCTCCAATACGACAAATTGATCTTCGATGATCCCAAAATTTCAGAAACGCTTGGAGGAATCTCGTGGAGATTGGAAATCTCAATAGCTCCTTTGTAAAACCGATCATTTAATTGATGTTGGTCTGCTCTTCTTCCAACAATAATCCATGCCACTACTTCATGAGGTCCATTAATGCCTTGTCGGATCCCAAACCTTCAGGCAACTTGTCATTTGGCTCAGTTGGAAGAGTCATACCAGATACATTTATCCATTTAGCACCCCTTCTATATTTTTGTTTGTTTTTGGAATTTTGTATTTTTTGTTTGTTTCCCCAAAAGTTTCATGGATGATGAGATGAATGAAATGGTGCAATTCTATATATGTGGCTAAGGAAACTTAGTTATGTAATAGATTGACAATATAGAAAGGAGGAAATGCCACATGCTAGCAAGAATGTCGAGATATATGAGCTTATGGTGGGCAACAGAGTTGACAATTGCAATAAGGAAATGTAAAAAACAAGTAGTTTTATAAAACCCTACAAGGAGAAATTCAAGTTAGTAGCTTATTTATCACATTATTCCTATAGCATGTGCGTCTAGCTATTTTGGGCTTCCTATATTTGGCATAGAGGTTCCTGGATCATCCTTGGAGCGGATCCATATGGTGCTATTTCCCATCACCTTACCGAATGAGCGGTCTTCGGGGGTATGGTCATCAAGACACCTTTCTAAACAATGCATTTGCAAAATATAGGATCACAAAATATAACTCAAATGAAAATGCAAATTGAAAACAAAAGTTAAAACACACAATTTCTCTTTAAGTTTTCTTTTTTACTTTTAAGAGATAATTTTGAAAAAAAAATTATAAAAGCTTAAGGGGGTCCCCAGTAGAGTCGCCAGCTATCACGCCCGGGAAATTTTGAAAAATATAGGGTTGAGTTGTGAGATTGCTCATTTAAAATTTTCTTAAAAAACCCTTTTCCAAAAGTCCGAGTTTTTTATAAATTCGACGAGGTGATAAGATCATTTAAGGCGAGTCTCCACCTAACAAATCTGAGACACTGTGTTAGGACACCTTTTCAGTTTTACCTTTTTGAAAATTTATTTCAAGATGACTCTTAAATTATGGTCATGGAGATACCAAGAAAAACTGAGTTCATTGCTAGGTTGAATAGGGGGAAGGTGTTAGGCATCCCCTATCTTCACTATAACTACTGACCGCTTTTTTAGATTTTGTTTTTTATGAAATCATCTCTTAAAGCCTGAAATTGTCTTTGGAAGAAACATCAAAGTGCACGTGTGTGCCAATGTGTGTGTGTGTTCAGTGTATTTCCATTATTCACTTTGGATTACATATTACAAGAGCTAAACTAGAGATGAAAGACCAGCCCTAAACAGCTATCAAACAGCTTTTACCTAACACAAAATTTACAATGTTCTTTAGAAGTAAACTAACTAACTTAAGACTAGACAAATGAACTTTAACAAACACTGGCTCCTGTACTAAAGATGCTTGGTTGGATCCTCCCAAGGAGGGTTTAAAATCCATTCATCGTTGGCTCAGGCATGACACAAAAATAGAAGGTTAGAAAAGAAAACATAACAGTGTAGATATATACATATTGATAACAGGATAAAAAAGGACACTATTTAGGTTACATGATATAAACTAAAATCACACAGAAATCATGAAAGGATTATATGCATGTGTTTGAGAGATTAAATATAAGGGTGTTCCAAATAGAGGTAGCCACAGACAAAGCTATTCTTGACTGGAAACTGCCCTATTATAGGCAAATGAACTAACCTTGATTAAAGTAAAAAGGGAGAGACAAAGGGCAAGATAGATAAACAATTACAAGCCAGGCTTCTATTGGATTGATGTAGAACAAAGAGTTACATGGATGATTTCGGTATAAGGAAAATAGGGCCTTTTCCTTAGCTAAACTTTAAAGAAAAAGGCTTTGAAACTTTCTCATAGTTCACTATCTCTCTCTCTCTCTCTCTCTCCTTTTTTTTGTTTGCGTCCTCTTTTCAAATCTTTTTTTAATCTATTTTTTGATTGTTGCTTGGGGTCTCTATTTATAAGCCTACCTTCTTTTTTCCCCATGCTTCATCCTTAAGCTATCTCTCAAGATATTTCTAATATTTCTCGGTAATTGGAGCTCTATCACATAACTTCCATTTTTTTAGATGGCCTTTCTTGCATGCCAAAACTGCTATGTGACATCCATTGCGGCTAGTTTCTTCCTATTGGACCACCCTATTTTATTTTTTATTTTTAGCTTTTGCCGATTTATTGGATTGCTGGAGTCAGTCATGTGTCATCCTACGTGTCACCTTCAATCTCTGATGACTATTTTATCTTTGGTGTAGTGATGGGCTTTTGTAACCTTAAGCCACAACCTCAGATGTGGCAATTTTCTTAGTCTTTGATGAGCCAAAGCTTAGTCTCTGATGAGTTAATTCTCTAGTCTCTGATGAATCAGAGCTTAGTCTCCGATGGGCAAATCCTTAATCTCTGGTAGTTCAACTCTACAGGTAAGTGGTGAGGGTTGATTTGAGCTCCCTTTTGCCAACACAGGATATCATCCCTTGAAGATATAATGTATTGGGAGGATAACATCTTCTGACGATGTTGGATCTTTTAAAAATGACATTAGCGCTGAGTAATTTATCCCCTGATGCTCAGACTTTGACGCTAGTGTGGATTTCCCGAAGACTTTGGCGCTAAGTAATTTTATCCTGTTTTCCCAGTGAGATGGCCTAGAACTTGTAGAAGGGGGGTTGAATACAAGTTCTTACAACTTTTTCCGAATTCCTGTTCTTTAAGAAATTAACTTTCTGCGGAATATAAAGAACAAGATCAAAACTTTATAAACAATTGTTTTTATTGATTTAACAATTGATTACAAGTTTTCTAACAATCAAAAACAAGCTTTGATCGTCAGCTTCTATTCTGTGTATATAGAAAAAATATAACACTTTCAATTCTCTCTATCTATACAGACATACACAGCTTCGAATTACAATTCTGTAATTTATAATTACAGCTTCTAAAACTAAGTTTACAAAAACCTAGCTTCCTAATTCAAATCAAATACAATCTTTCCAATTGAAAGATTTCTAACAAGTTTCCTTGTCAGCTACGTCTTCAACAAAATCTACGTGTGCATGGAAGACTTTCCTTCTTTGATTTGAATTCTAACTCCATCAGCGATTAAGTCCTCGACTAATCTCCGATAGCTTCTTTAATTAGTCTCTGATCACTTCGAGTAATCTCCGATGCTTTAATAAATTAATCTCTTATCACCTCGAGTAATCTCCGATGCTTTGGCTTTAGTCTCTGGTGACGTCAGCTTTTAATCTCCGAAGTATTGTGTTATTCTCTGATGACGTCAGCTTTAATCTCTGACTCTTTAATTACAATCTCCGATGACATAAGCTTTAATCTCCGATGACCAATCCTTCAATCTCCGATGAACAAAACATTTTAATCTCCGATGAAGGATTCTTCAATCTCCGATGGGCAAAGTCCAATCTCTGATGAACAAAATTTTAATCTCTGATGGACTTTTCCCTTAATCTCCGACAAGCCAAAATCAATCTCTGAAGGACTAATTAACTTAAACAACTTGTTGAACAAACTCAACGAGTATTCCAGCAGTACATACAAAAGTAATGAACCTATCTCTTTATTATAATGACTAAATTACAAACAAGAGATACTACTGCTAGCTACAAAACTAAAGTGTTACAAACCAACACTTTTCTGTACATTTGTATTTCTAAGTATTCTAAAGACAATCATCATCAAATGTTAATAAAACCTAACATATCCCCTGATGTCTAGACTTTGGCGCTAAGTGATTTTATCCCCTGATGTCCAGACTTTGGCGCTAAGTGATTTTATCCCCTGATGTCTAGACTTTGGCGCTAGTGTGGATTTGTTGAAGACTTTGGTGTTGAGTAATTTTATCCCCTAATGTCTAGACTTTGGCGCTAGTGTAGATTACTTGACGACTTTGGCGCTGAGTAATTTTATCCCCTGATGCCAAGAAACATCTGCTGAAGTCGAGAAGTGCATCCCTTGACGCCCAGAAGCATCCCCTGACGTCGAGAAGTGATGCTCCTACCGCAATCTTGTCTTGCTTCACGTTTTTTAACATCTTGTCCACTTTTAAAGCCACCATAGCTCTTGTTGCACTTCTCAACCAATGCTTTGTACAAGCATTACTATAAGATAAGCTTAAGGACACTTTTCTTCTCACCAAGCTCAAATGCCTTGGCATTTTGTTCATCCTGCGTGCATAATAGCATGCTTCCTCAACCTTCTCCACAAGGTCATGCACAAGGTCGCTCACCGAGATTAGGACCTCCGTCAGTATCTTAGTGAGGGTGATAAACATGTCTTGGTATGAAACCCTCTAAAGGTCCAGGAGTCTGTTGGTCGTCTGGTGTGAAATGGAGTAACATATCGTGGCGGTATTGCGCGTCACCATCTCCACCTGTATGAAGCGGACCCTGCGTTGAAGAAAGAGGCATAATTCGTCTGGAAGCGATGTGGGCAAGGGCACCTCTAATAGAGGTACGACGAGTGGGGTGTTTGGTAATGTAACTAATAGGACCGCCGGTGGCAAAATAGCAAGTGGTGAAGCTAGTTGAGTTGATGAGGGTGAAGTTGGAGCAATAGGCACAGTGTGAACAAAGACAAAATGTGATCTTACCTAAGATGGAGCTTAGGGCGGAGAGCCCAACTGCTAACGAGGAGGAGAAAGACTCCTCATGCGGACGAAAGAGTCTAACCTCTCAGATGGGTCGGTGGGGTCCTAGGCATCCTCTGGGTCAATGGGGTCCTCAGCATCCTCATTTCAAAGCGTACAACTTAGGTTGGCCTATTTAACCTTTTGCGAGGGGTTACAAGCCATCGGGCATTAGGGGGAGGCGAGGGTCTGCGAACAACGTCTGGATAAAGGCATCTTTGGCGGGTGGAATGACCGACGATATCATGTGTAGTAGGTACAACTACAAGATCCTGGTCAGGGGATGCCTCCCTCGAGGCGTCAACATCATCAGTGGTGGGGACATCCTCCCTACGACATCTCGGGTATATAGTATGGGTGTTGTCAGGAATATACTCCTCGTCGGAGCTAGCCACCATAGGGGCTTTGCCCCTACTATCTCGCCTCGAAGTCATCTATAAGGTAAACATAACGTATGTCAGTACAATAATAAGGTTCATTATAAGTATAGAGTTTGACATGAATACTAGTGCAATGCATGGCATGTAATGCAATTCATTTAGGCCTTGAACTTAGAAGTTTATATCCCTTAAAATCTTATAGCCTCAGAAAGCGAGGAGAAACTGTTTAACGTTCATCGTCCATCTATTCCTCTTTACGTCCTACTTTCCTATCTTTATGCCTTAAGGTTCCTTCATTTTTCCTTAAGATCATAAACGTCGCATTCTTCCCTCTGGTAGAGACCGTGGTCTCATAACCAGTGTTTGGGCTCTGATACCAACTGTGATGGTCCTAAAAATCCCATATAGACTTTGGGCACCGTTAATAATTGAAAACAACAATATAACACCTTTTGAGCATAAATAACAATAAATGAGAGAAAATTATTCTCTATTACACTATCCAAAATAAATTCTAACAACAGAAGTCTATGAGGGGCCCTTACAGGCCTTACAATCTAAATATTTCTATTATAGCCTCATAATTCCTTTAAAAGCCATCCATAGGAGAGCAATTAGGAAGCCTTCATCAGTACATCTTTGCCTTCCTCTTATCAGATGGCTCGACTTTCTCACTATAACCTATAAAACATTTAGTAACAGCAACATTACCGATTTAAGCCCACAAATATATAATCATGTAAGGGTGAGTCTTGAAAAAGGATAAATTTATAGGGCTTAAGTGTTTGTGATGTTTGACGGAACAATGTCAACACCTCCTAAGTAATTGTAAGATAATGCCCACTTTCAAGATAATTGTAAGTTGAAATTCATGAGTTCTATATGTCAAAATCTGTCTTTGTGTTGTAGTGTACAATATGAGCAGCTATTTATAAGCTGAAATAAAACCCTAATTCTACTTTGGAAAGAGTTCTGCAATGAAAAGAAATCTATACTGGAAAGAAATCTAATCCACGAAGGAAAGAAAACACACCTACTACAATTAGGAAAAACAAATAAAACAATTTAATATATTGCAGGTCACCTGAGGAAAAATAGTCTCTAATAGATTAAATGAGGTTAGTCTCCTACAATTGTAATTGGAACTTAGTCTCTGACAATTGTAAATTAGTCCCCGACAGTGTTAATGTAGTCTCTGATAGTATTAAATTAGTCTCTGACAGGCTTGATTTGAACATAGTCTTTAACAGTACAAATTATCCATTGACGAGTCCTTAGTCTCTGACACACTAATTAGTCTCTAACAAGAACTATCCCCTGACGACTGAGGAACCATCTCCTGATGCTGATGTCACATTATCCTCCGATGATGCTAGTTTATCCCGTGACGTAGGTTTATCCCCTGATGACGCTGAGAAGCTATCCCTTGACGACCGAGATAATTATTCAGTGTTGCTCGACTAGCCTACTATAGTAATAATTATTCAGTGTTGCTCGACTGGCCTACTATAGTTTTTATCACTTCAATCTCACTTAATAAACTATAAAAATATAAACCAACTAAAAACCCAATCATAAGCTAACTACCCCAATGCATCATATTCAAGATTCTTTTAAGTAAAAGGACAAATCCCTCACTATCATTTGGAGGCCACACCACAACCAGAAATACCTCCACCTATATCATTACCAGATGGATTATGCCTCTACCTTCAACATAGAATCCGCAATGTACAAGTTGAGATGGCATCATGAAACACCACCTCAATGCGTCATTCACTTGCACACCAAAGGACGAGCAGATTCTTGGATCATTGGAGGATTTCATTCCAAGATGTGTCCCTGATCCTCACTGAGACACTAGCGGAGGTCCTAATCTCAGTTAATGACTACTTTAGGCTCATACAGCCTACCTTGACAGATCAAGACCGCTTGATGCACGACCTTGTGGAAAAGGTCGAGTGAGCATGCTGTTTTGCATGAAGGATGATGGAAGAGCTCGAGTTAGAGCCTCTATATTACACACTTACTTTAGTATAATATTAAGTGGTATATTTTGTTACCTAGATTTTAGGGTTGTTGGTTTTTCCTAAGTATAATAGCTATAAACTGTAATGGATGTAAATTCTTATTATTAAATATAATTTTATGGCTTTATCATGTACTCTTTTTTTTTTTTTTACGATTGTAGCAATCTATTTAAACAAAAAATTCACTATACAAGAAAATTCACATGTGATTACTGTAAAGAAATTCTCTTCATATAAAAAAAAAGAAAGAGAAGTTTTACAATAATTAATTATGTTTTCTTCAACTTGTAGAAGATGGCCCCAGTAAGAAGAGCCTAACTCAATCGAGCTAGAAATGCCAACCAAGGCAACCAAGGAAACACCGACCCGAATGATAATCTAGAAAACAACAATCATAGTGAAAAGGGCGATAATTCCATCACCCTGTTAATGAACTTGATCAAGGAAGTGGCTCAACAAAATAACAACCCACCACCCCCACCATAGATACAACTAGGAAGGTGACGTTTAAAGATTTTACGAATGGCTGCCCACCTACATTCAATGGTGACGGAGGTCTTACTGTAGCACAGACTTGAATTAAGGAAGTGGAAAAAGTTTTTCGTATTTCTAAAGTAACTGATAACCTCAAAACAAAATATGCCACCTACCTACTCAAAGGAGAAGCCAATTATTGATGTGAAAATACTGAACGACTAGAATTGGCAAGGAAACTAACAAACAGAGGTGAACAGGTAACGACCAACATTAATTAAAGTATCACCTGGCCCCTATTCAGGAAGTTTTTCAATAGTCAATATTTTCCAATTAGTGTCGCCGATGAACTAGAAAGGCAATTTTTAGAACTAAGGCAGGGAAATATAACTTTAAAGGAGTATGAAAAGAAATTTAATGAACTTCAAAGGTACGCTCCACACTTAGTGGATACCGAGAGGAAGACAAAAAGATATGAGCACCGATTAAACATGTGGCTCCACGATAAGATTGTTGTTTTATGCTTGGACACCTACACTAAGGTTGTTCAAAGGAAAAAATTAGCTGAGAAAAGCAACAAAACTCTCTGGGAATTCAACTAGGAGAATTGGAGAGAGGGAAAGAAAAAGGGAATTCACAACCTTAACAGCAATAGCTACAACAATAGAGGAAGTGTAGGATATTGGAGACCACAAGCTAGTTCTGTTGTGATAAAGCAAGAGGAAGGAATTGCATTATAATAACAAAAGAAAGGGGAGTTTCAGTAATATTAAAAGTGATAATAAGAAGAAGGGCACTGTTTGTGCCAATTGTGGGAAAAACCATGGGACGTCCCCCATGTCTGAAAGGCACGAATACGTGTTATAGATGTCATCAATTTGGGCATATCATGCCAAATTGCTCAAATTAGATACCCGCCACTACCCGACCCCAATATCAACCACAACAACAACATCATCATCCTCAAGGCACTAGTCGCACATTGGTGACTGTGAAAACATGTTACATGTATAGCTTAGAAGGCCACATTTCCACTACTTGCTCTCAGAAAAAGAGTCAAGGCAAATCGCCGTTGATTGAAACCAACATTCCACCAATCTGCCCCCAAGCTAGGAGTTATAACATGAATCTCCAGGACGCACTAAAGTCCGAGGATGTAGTTATATGTACGTTATTGGTCAATTCAGTTCAAGTGCATACTTTATTTGACTCTGGCGTGACCAAGTCCTTTATATCTAAACATGTACTTAAGGACATGAACATTGCTCCTAAATGTTTGGAAATGCCTCTAGAAGTCATAACAGCTAATCAAGAGGTTCTCATAGTTGATAATGTATAAAAAGATTATAACATAAAAATAGGAAAACATGACCTTCTTGCAAATTTGACAGATTTCTCATTGGGAGAATTTGACATGATACTAGGAATGGATTGGATGCATCAGTATCAGGCTAATATAGACTGTAGAAGGAAGAAGGTTTCTTTAAGAACACCTTTAAACAATAAGGTGTTATTCCATGGATGTAAAATCAATAAACCATCTCACTTTCTTATGATGGTACAAGCCAAGAAAATGATACACAAGGGATGCGAAGCATTCTTAGCTCATGTACGTGATACAATAAAAGAAGAATTGAAAATTTCAGATATTCCCATTGTGAGGGAATTCAGAGATGTATTCCAAAAAGAACTACCGGGTATACCTCAAGACAGGCAAGTAGAATTTGGAATCGAACTAGTACCAGGAACTACTCTGATTTCCAAGGATCCATATAGAATGTCCCCTTTGGAATTGAATGAGCTTATGGTATAGCTTCAGGAACTTAGATAGAGGATTCATTAGACTGAGTGTTTCACCATAGGGAGCACCAATACTATTTGTAAGAAAGAAAGACGGATCGATGAGATTATGCATTGATTATATAGAACTAAACAAGGTAACGGTAAAGAACCGATACCCCTTACCAAGAATTGATGATTTTTTCGACCAACTCAAGGGTGCCAAATACTTTTTAAAGGTCAACTTAAGGTCAAGATACCATCAATTAAAAATTAAAGTTGAGGACATTTTCAAAATAGCATTCAGAACCCGATATGGTCACTATGAATTTTTATTTATACCATTCGAACTCACTGATGCCCCAACTGCATTTATTGACTTGATGAACTGAGTATTTAAACCACAACTTGATAAATTCATCATTGTATTCATTGATGATATCCTCATCTATTCCAAAAAAAAAAAGAACATGCTGAACATTTGAGGATAACATTAGAGACATTAAAAAGAGAGAAACTCTATGCCAAGTTCTCAAAGTGCTAGTTTTGGCTAAAAGAGGTGAAATTTTTGGGACATGTGATCAACGAAAATGGAATATCAGCAGACCCCATAAAAATTGAGGCCATCACTCATTGGCCACAACCAAAAACTCCTACCGAAGTACGAAGCTTCTTAGGTTTAGCAGGATACTATTGTAGATGCGTTCAGAACTTTTCTAAGCTAGCAATCCCCTAACAAATCTGACAAAAAAAACAGTAAAGTACATATGGACTCCAGAATATGAAAGAAATTTCCAAGAATTAAAGAAAAGTTTAACCACTACCCCGCTGTTGAGTTTGTCGGATAGGAAAGGAAACTTCGTTATCTACAGTGATGCCTACCTAAATGAACTAGGAGTTGTCTTGATGCAACATGACAAAGTTATTGCCTACGCATCTCGACAATTGAAAGACTGTGAGAAACGATATTCATCTCATGACATGGAGTTAGTTGCTATCGTGTTCGCATTAAAAATTTGGAGACATTATTTGTACGGGGAAAAGTGTGAGATCTATACGGACCACAAAAGTCTAAAGTATATCCACACACAAAAGGAGCTAAACATGAGACAAAGACTATGGTTAAAATTAATTAAGGACTATTATTGCTCTATACATTATCATCCTAGTAAGGCAAATGTAGTGGTTGATGCTCTCAGTAAGGGTGAAAAATTAAATAAGATAACAATTCAAGAAAAAGTAAGGATAGACTTTGCACGATTACAGCTAAATGTTATCACGACTCCACAAAGGAACAAGATAAAGGAAGAAATTTGTGACGGCCCCAGAATCCCACACGGGACTCGGGCACCATCAGTAGAAGGAAACAGTCAACAATACATCCATACAACATTGATGTACTAAGGTATTAATAGTACATTCTTACAAAATTTAGAGTATAAATCTTGCATTGAAAACTAATCTATTACAATAGTTGTGGCTATCATCCTTGGGTGCTCCTTATAGGCTATTCAATATATTCCCCTCCTTTGCTGTCCAGGTACAGTGCCTAACTCAGGTCCTGAAAATCATGAACTACACACGAATGTGCGATTTACGCTCAGCAAGTATATAAACGTAGAGGAAAAGAAAATAAAATCTCTGAAGAACTTAATCAATAGTGTAATTCTGTTTGTGAGGTTTGGGTGAAGCAATACCACCACCTCAGAGTTCTCATAAAACTTCTAAGGATCTCATATGATAACACAATCACATGATCCTTCTTGAATAAAATGACCTTTTATCCATCGGGGGTTAAGCCCATTGGATCTACTAACCATTCCGTAATCAGTGGGTCAGTCTGTACAACATGGTCCTGTAGTTAAGTTACATCTAGGTTAGGTGACAGAACACATCAGCACTTTCCCTTTCCTCTTGCCAACTACGTGGCATGTTCCACATTTTAAGGAACATAATAGTTTCATTCATTTTGCACAAATATAATATTGAAAAATAACTGATAAATCAAACCTCAGTTATATCCATGCACTTTCATTCATATCATTCTAGCAGAAATTAAAGCATAGCATTCTGATTTACAAGAAAATTTAAACATAAAATTCATAACCTTGTACGAATGTCGAATCTATTGATCATGCGCTTAACTGAAATAAGCGTAAGAGTGAGAATATACTTGTCTTTATCTTTAGCTGTGAGAACCTAAAATTTCAAATAAGTTTTGTTATACAAATAATTCATTTTGTAATTTATTTTATGCATGGAGATCCAATTTCTTTTATTTGGAACGAATAATGAAAGTGCAATGGCAATGTGATGTCCAAAATTCAATGATTTCAGTTCCTTTGTAAAAACCATCAAAGGGATATGAACTACATTAATCTCAAAATCTTGTATGAGATTAATTTAATCAAGCATGAACAAAGATTAATGTTATGGAATATGAGTGTGAGATTAAGTAATTTAGCTTATACGGAGATGGAAGGAGTAACGTGTGAAGTTACTTGATTAGTAGGCAGGTTGGGTGGAAAAAATTGATTAAAGACAAGCTGCATGTGTGACAGCAGCTACTTGTTACATGTATTAGCTGTTAAGAATCATGATGAGCAGCCGTTTTACCGTCCAGATTAACCAATCATTTTATTTTAAAGCTTAATCTCAGTTTACTATAAATACCTCATTCGGAAGTAAAATTTTAATCTCTTTTCTAAAAATTTCTCTTCTAAAGTTCTTCTCTAAACTTACCATCTTCATAAATTTTCAAGTTCTTCTTTCGGGAAATTATTCTCAGACAAGCTTTAATTTCTCTCTTAAAGACGAAGAGGTAAGAACCTAGTACTCTACTCAGTTTCTTTCGTGCATAGCATCAAAGATTTATTAACCTTGTATGCTAAGTTTTCAAGAAGGAATAAAACTTTAAAGGATTATATTTCTTTGCATTTACATGTTTATGAGGCATCCTAGGTTCAGTTTGTTCATGTTAGGTCTTCCATCGAAACGAAGACAAGCTCTAATATTAGCCTCTGATGAGTTAAAGTTAATCTTTGACGAGATAATATTAGTTTCTGATGACATCAACCTTAGTCCCCTATGGATTGAGATGGTGTCATCAATCTCTGATGAGATATTTGTCAATCTCTGATGAAATACTTTAGTCTCTAATGAGTTAAAGTTAATCTCTGATGAGATAATATTAATCTCTGATGATGTTAACCTTAGTCTCTGATGGATTGAGATGGCGTCATCAATCTCTGATGAGATATTTGTCAGTCTCTGATGAAATACTTTAGTCTCTGATGAGATAGATGTTACTCTCTGACGAAGGATTTTCTTAGTCTCCGATGAAGGAAATGTTGTTAGTCTCTAATGAAGGAAGTTTTAATTAGTCCCTGATGATGTCATCCTTAGTCTCCGACAGGCTAAGTTTAGTCCCTGATGACGTCATCCACAGTCTCTGATGGGCAAAATATGTTAGTCTCTGATGGCTAAAGATATTAGTCCCCGAGGAGTTTGGCAATAGCCAACTAAGTTTGGCGTTGAACTACTTTTCTCTAAGGAGTTTGGCGCTAAACAGATGATCCACTGATGAAGTTCAGTGATGACTTACTAAGTTTGGCGATGAGCAAATCATCCCCTGACAGCCAAGAGAATTCGGCGATAGTCAAAGTTATCACCCGACGAGTTTGGCGGTGAGCAAATTACCCCCTGATGAGTAAATGATACCCTGATGGTCAAGAGACATCCCCTGACGACTAGTTATCCACTGATGACCAGTCATCCCCTGACGGGTAATTAACCCCTGATGAATGATTATTCCCTGACATAGCAGATCATCCCCTGATGAACAGTCTGTCCTCAAGACTATGAAACATTATTTTCTTAAAATTATTTTATGATGTTATTCCTTTAACCTCAACGGTTCTTTTGTCAAATTTGAAACATTAAAAGTTTAAGGACATCACTTATGCATTTTCTTTCATTCTTATTAAGGTATTAAATTTATCATGTGATATGCATGTTTTACAGAATCTTTCACTCACGAGTAAATTGAATTTGATTTTATGCAAAGGACCGAGGCAAGTATATACACATTCAATTTGGATGCTTATTTTGATTTAACGCAGTATCATTTGATTCGATATGCGTGCAACGCTTTGTTTATATGTTTCAAATGCTCTTGTGAATGAGAATGCTATGCTTTAAATTTCGCTAGCATGATATGAATGATAATGCACGGATATAACTGAGCTTTGATTTATCAGTTATTTTCAATCTTATATCTGTGCTATTAAATGAGAATGATATGTCCCTTAAATGGGTTATGCCACATGGTTGGCTAGAGGAAAGGAAATTTGTTGATTTGTTCTTCACCTGACCTAGAGGAATTATAAGTGACTACATACGTTCATACAAGGAGGGGTCATACGGTCACAGTTAGGCCAGTTGTATACCGTATGATTGCAGATCCAACGGGTTTAGCCCCCGATAAATATTTTGAGGAATTTGTACACAGGTGAATACTTGTCTTTCTTCAAGGAGGATTACACGTTGTTTATCATCAGTAATCCTAAAGACTCTTCAAAGATTTCTAAGCCATTAGTATTGTTTCACTGAGCCTCATAAACAGAATTGAACTTCCACCAACATTTTCAGATTTGTTTCTCTGATTTGTTTATATACTTGCTAGGCATAAATCGCTCATTCTTGTTGAACTTAATGCCTTGCAGGGCATGGTCCAAAGGCTGAACCCTTTGACAAGGAGAAAACAAAGATGTTTGGCTACAGAGTTAGCCGCTGAGGAAGGAAGGAAGATGTTTTGAAGTTATGATGTTATGTACTAAAATATAGAAATAGAATAGTTTCTGCTGAGAATGTAATATTTTGGGTTGTAATAACTCTTCACTATTTGTTTGTATCAGTATTTATACTATGAATGGATGTGTTGTTATCTTTTTCTTCTTTTGACGAAGCCCTGGTCCAGTATGGGATTTTTTTTGGGTCGTCACATTAGCTGCTAATCTAATTCACTTATTCGGTGAAATACCTCTGTAAAATATGTATGTTGACATGGCATGAGAATCTAAGCTTTGAATATAAATGTGAGTATGTACATATGTGATGTCTATGATGCCCATGCATTTCTTATCTCTTTGATGTTTTAATTTAATCATTTAATGTGTTGGAAATTAAGACTTTTAATTTAAATAAGATTTTTCAGACTATTAAATGTTCATATTATTCATCAGGGGATAAATTTTTGGTCCATCAAGAGATAAATTACCCGTCAAGGAATAATTTAATCATCAGTGGATAAATTCTCATCAGGGAATAAATTATCCGTCAGGGTATGATTTACTCATCAGTCGATAAACTACCTGTCAGGGGATAAATTACCCGTCATGGGCTAAATTACCCGTCAGGGGCTAAATTACCCGTCAGGGGCTAAATTACCCGTCAGGGGCTAAATTACCCGTTAGGGGATAAATTATTCATCAATGAATAAATTTTGGTCATCACCAAACTCATCGATAATCTATTTGAATGCCGCCAAAGTCTCTTGGTTGTCGCCAAAGTCTCTTGGTTGTCGCCAAATTTGTTGGTGATTGTTCATCTCCAAACTCAATAAGTCAGCGCCAAACTCATCGGTGGATAACTTATCCAGCGCCAAACTCAATAAGTCAGTGTCAAACTCATCGATGGATAACTTATTCAGTGCCAAACTCAATAAGTCAGCGTCAAACTCAATGGAGACTAGTATTTTTGTCTCTCGGAGACTAAGAAATTTTACCGATCGAAGACTAACAAAATTTGTTCATCGGAGGCTAATATTTTATGCTATCAAAGACTAATATTTTATGCTATTAGAGACTAATTTATATACTGTCGGAGTCTAACTTATAATCTCTCGGAGACTAATTTATATTGCCAGACACTAATTTTTATACTCTATCAGAGACAAATTCTAAACTGTAAGAGGCTAAGTTTAGAACTTGTCTCGGTTAAAGTGGTGACTTTTTCATTTTTTTTTTTTGTAATGATCAGTGTTATCAATAGATAACCTTATTTAGGAAATCTCAATATTTTATTTTATTCTTTTCATTTAGCATGCAAAACTAATAACTCCTGATGTTGAGGGTATGTTTTTAAAACATGTTTTTTGAACAAAATGTTTTACAATATGATATGAATGAATAAGGATAGAAATCAAAACTGAACAGAGCATATGATTGGTATAAAGCTCTTACCTCTTTAAGTTTTAAAGAAGGAATTGGGATTCTCGTTCTACTCTTGAAAAAGAAGCATGAAATTTATGTGGGTGTCGAAGAGAGAATTTTTTTGGAAGTGAGGATAGGATTACACCTTAGGTGATGTATTTATAGTGCTTGCAAATCATCTAGAGAAGTTGGATCATTTTGATGCAAAATTCTCAGCCGTTGGCTGGGTTGGTTAGAAATATGTCTTTGGAATGATGTGATTGGCTAGCTCGGCCAGTATAGCGGCTACCAAAATATTAGACAATCGTATACAGTTGGACAGAAGACCTTCTCTTGTTGGTAACCTTGCACAGCAAGTATCCTTTTAAAAATTTCATATATATGTATAACCAGGTTGATAACCATGGTTAGATTGTGCAGTTAAGTTGGTTCATCAGTGAATACATTGCATGCGGTCAACTTCCTGAAAAATTGTGGTTATATTATCTGCACACCATAGTCTCCGGGTCAGCAATTCACATTGTCATTTTTTTCTTCTGCAAGTGTGCTTCCCAAGGCCTCTCCTCCTTCTTATTCACACTTGATTAAAATAATCATTTAAATATTAAGATTAATATATTCATTTTACCTTTGGTGGAATACTCCTACACCAACTTATAATAATCGATTATTTTGGACATCACATTGACATAAAACTCATGCATTAAATATTCATACATCATAGGAATAAATCATATTTACACTTTATTCCTATTTAAAATTATGGGTCCTCACAAAATCAAGGCAAAACCAAAATTATTCACATCATCAAGGAGGCCCACGAAGATTTTGCAGAAGAAAGAGAGAAATTGCTTAAAGGAGAACATGAGAAGTGTCGAATCCATGACGATAATTTAATGAGATTCAAAAATAGAATCTGGATTTTGACAAAGGAAGAATTGAAAAGAGAATTATTACAAAAGGCCTTTAATTCTAAATTCTCGATACATCCAGGAGGAACAAAGATGTATCACGATCTACTGGTGGCCCAACATGAAGAGAGAAATAGCTAAATGGATCAGCACATGTCTCACTTGTCTACGAGTTAAAGCTGAACATTAGAAGCCAAGTGGTCTACTACAATCCTTAGACATTCTAGAATGGAAATGGGAATGCATCACAATGGACTTCTATTAAGTATAATGATGATGATGATTTTAGTTTTGACTGTGCATTTGTACATACTCAGGGTGTTCTATAAACCTAAGTATTTGCACACATTTTGTATCCACTGATGATCAACGTAGTCATCAGGGGATGAAGTATAACTCACAAGGCAAGTCACCAGCTGAAACTTCTAAAGGACTTGATAGTGAAGAGGGATGTCTGTTGTTACTAAAAAACACTTAAGCATTCCGCACATCAGACATTCCAAAAACAATCAACAAAGCTTCAGTGATTAAGACCATCAGGGGAATCTGTTAGGGGAACCCATCAGGGGATGACAAAGGCAGGCCAACCCATCAAGGGAATGTGTCAAGGTATGGTAGTGGCAAGCCAAAACCATCAGGGGGAACATGTTAGAGCATGATAGTGACATGCCATCCTATCAGGGGAACTCATCAGGGTATGACAGTGTCAAGCTAACCCGTCAGGGGGAATGCTCAGCACAGCATCAATGGAAGCCATCAGTGGATGCTTTGAGTCTTAACGTCAGGGGATCAAGTAGCACTTGAATAACTCAAGTGAAAGTTGAAGCACTGATCGAGTCTTAGACGAGACTCATCATCAGGGGGATTCGGAAGCATTGATCAACTCCACATCAGGGCTTGCTAACAGTGGATAGTTATGACTGCATACACTCGTCATCAGGTCTTACACGCAAATCAATAAAGCTTATTACAGAAGAAAGAGATATAAACTAGAAAGATATTTCTTGAAGTTTGGTGGTCCAATGACAACTCTCGATCATTAAATGCACGTAGATCAGGGGAAGAAAAAGAAACAACAAAAGCAACAGCAGTCTAACACATCATTCTTAAAGGACATCGATGTCACATATATGTGGCTAAGTTGAAAAGTGTAGCACGTCCAAGCACATGGGTTCAACTACTGATCTTCTATATATGCAAAAGAATTCTCATTACACAAATCAATCTAACGGATCAACCAACACTTAGAAGCACACAAACACTAGAGAAGCTTTGAAACATTTTTGAGAAAATATTCAAAGAAGTATTGTAGCTAGTGAGTGTGAAAGAGAAGCTGTAACTTGTTACAGAATTTGTAGCTGATTAATCACATTTGTGATTAATCAGATTTCCAGAAAAAACTCAAGTTTTAATACAACTATTTTAACTTGAATGCTTGTGTGTTCTTTTTAAAGTCAATATAGTTTTTCTGATAGTATAACTATTTCCATCTATGCTTTACAAAGTTCTTAAAGATCGAAAAGATTTGAGTGTTTGCATTCATCCCCCCCCCCCCCCCCCCTTCAACAAACACTTGAGCCCGTTCTGTTCTAACAACTTCATCATTGAGTTACCGACAACACAGAAGGGGGAAAATGCAATATGGGTAATCATAGACAGATTGACAAAATCTGCACACTTTTTGCCCATTAAGGACACCCACACGATGGACCAATTGGTTAGGTTGTATATGAAGGAAATTCTTAGCCGACATGGCGTACCAGTTTCGATTACATCAGATCGCGATCCACGTTTTACTTCTAGATTTTGGCATAGTTTTCAAAGTTATTTGGGGACAAGATTGGACAAGAGTACTACGATTCACCCTTAAACTGATGGACAATCCGAAAGAACAAATCAAACCCTGGTAGATATGTTGAAGGCGTGCTCTTTAGATTTCGGAGGACATTGGGATGAACACCTACAACAATAGTTCTCATGCAAGTATAAGAATGACCCCATTTGAAGCTTTATACGGTAGAAAGTGTAGAACACCACTGTATTGGAATGAGGTTAGAGAAAGAAAATTGGAAGGACCAGAAATGATCCAACAAATAGAGAATGCAATCTGAGTTATCCGAGAAAGAATGCGAGCAACACAGAACCAACAAAAATAATATGTGGATCAATATCGAAAAGATCAAACGTTGGAAGTTAGAGGCAATGTGTAGCTCAAAATTTCACCATGGAAGGGCGTCATGCGCTTCAAACAAAAAGGAAAATTCATTCCCCACTTTATAGGACCATTTGAAATACTTCACCGTGTTGGTCAAGTAGCTTATCAATTGGCACTACCCCAAACTTTAGGACATGTTCATAATATTTTCCATGTGTCTATACTTCGACCCTATAAAGGAGACCATATTGGCATCATTGATTACCAATCTATTGAACTTCAACCAAATTTGCATTATGAATAGATTCCAATACAAATTTTGGATCGACAAGTCAAAGTTCTAAGAGATAAGGAGATTCCCTCTATAAAAATTTTACAAAGCAATCATAGAGTTGAAGAAGCAACATGGGAACTAGAAAAATTGATGATGCAAAAATACCCCCATTTTTTTCATTAAGTTAAGTTTCGGGGACGAAACTTGTTTTCAAGGGGAGGAGAATGTGAGAACCCAAATATATATATATATATATATATATAATAGGAATAAGATGTTTGAAGAATTTATTTATATTATGTATGAATATTTGATTCATATCTTGAAGGAAGCTTCTATCTCTATGAGGTGTTTGGATTAATTACGTTAAGGGAGAGCCAACGATTCTTATTAAAATCCACTAAATAATAATAACATATTTTAACTTAAATCTTTAAATATAAATAATTGTTTAACCAAACATGAATAAAGAGATAACTATATTTAACATTGCAGGGGGACTGCAGTGGAGATTTTTGACCAGGGACTGTGTTATTCCCGGATGAGTAATTGTAGAAGGGGGGTTGAATACAATTTCAACTTTTTCTCCCAATGTAAAGATCAAGATATAATTTGTAAATTAATTGTGGCATTAATAAACAAGATAAATTATATCAATCAATAAGAATATATTTTATTGATATTGGAATCTAAAATTACAATCTGGTTATCAAAATTGATACCAGCTTCTGAAATCTATTCAAGTATGAATAGTTGCTATCTAGAAATGAATTTTTAGCTTCTCAAGTTATGAAAAACTTTCTTCTCAAATTCTATGTGATTTTGTTGTGTTAGATTTATAGAGTGTATAAATTCTTTCTCTTTCTATATTTCATATGCCTCTTTCTTCTCTTGCTTTTTCTGTGTTGTGTATATATATTGACTTGTATACTTTCCACACAACTTCCTTATCTGATCTTTTCTTCTTTTTGACAACTACTCTGATCAATTAGAGTAGCTTCTCTTTATCAGCAGCTGTAACAACTTTGTTACCTAACATCTCTGTTAAGTCACATCACTGTTACAAAATTTCTTAGCTTTCATAGATCATCTTCCCAACCTTGTTAATCCAAATGTAACTTTATTATGGATCCTTGGTCAGCTTCTAGTTCATTTAAGAACTCTGGTAGAGGTGTGATGTGTTAAGTCATTTATCCTTTGATGTGACGTTGTTCATCAGTGGATATTTATCCCCTGACGACTTGTCCCCTGATAACTTGTTCACTTATAGCTTATCCCCTGACTAGCTTCGTTGGTAGTCAATCTTTTCTTATTGGTCAACCATCCTTATATTAATTCCACCACCTTAATTTTATCAGTCATATGTCATCTCATATGTCATCTTTAGTTTCTGATCATTTCCCCTGATGGACAGTCTCTGGTGCTGAGAAATCCATCCCCTGATGACGAGAAACCTATCCCCTGATGTCGAACTTGTCCCCTGATGCCCGAGCACTTTGGCACTTTACAATTTATCCACTAATGGCCGAGCAATTTGGCGCTAGAGTAAATTACCCAATGACTTTGGCGATGAACAAACACTTTGGGCTTCACTTGACTTCAGCGATAGAGAATTTCTCGATGACTTTGGCAATAGTCATTTTAAGTTTGGCGATGGTCAAATCTTCTTAAGGCTACTTTAATGCATTGGAGTGTCTTTGCCTTAGTCTCTGGTAGCTTCAACTTTAGTCTCCGATGAACAAACACTTAGTCTCTGAAAGACTTAGTCTCCGATGAACAAAAACTTAGTCTCTAATGCTAATTTTGTTTGACCAACTTTGACTTTTGTTGAACTCTCCAAATGCATTCCTTATAGCTCCTATGTTGTCCTGCAGTCTTTGATGTTAGTCTTTGATAGAACAATATTGCAGGTATCTGAGAACCCAAAATTTTAAATGAGTTTTGATTTATGATTTATTCATTTTGTTGTTTATTTATTTTATGCATAGAGGTTCAAATTCTTTTATTCGGTTTGATTAATGAAGGTTCATGGCAATGTGATGTCCAAAAGATTTTAAATGTATTTTGAACTCCAAATTTTATATGATTATTGTATTCAAGTTTATTAAAAGGAAGTGTAATGCTTGTTTTTCACGTGAGAAGGAAGCACACGGGTGTGATCAAGTTTAGGCTACAGTACCCGTTTTTGAACCAAAGACTGCTGGGAGACATGAGGCAATTAATGCATATCACTTCCAACAGTACACTAGAGTTGGCTATGATAGATGACCGACTGACATTAGCAGCCGTTGCATCCACCGTTTCTCACCAATCACTTCTTTCTAAAGCCCGTTGTTGCCTTTTTCTAACCAACGGCTGAAATCAAATCTCAAACGATCTAACAACTCTTGTTGTTCAGCAAGTGATATATATATATATATATATATATATATATATATATATATATATATATATATATATATCCTTGGAGTACAACCCTAATCCCACTTTCATAAATCTTCTATACAGTATACCATCAAATCTAGGTTTACTCTCAAGGTAACCGTCCTTTCAAAGAGCAACCCAAAATTTTTAACTTCTTCTTTACAGCCAAGGAGGTAAGAGCATTACATTAAAGTCCTGCTCTGATTCTTACACTTTTGTTCTGTTATGCATGCCACATTTAATACCTGGTTCATTCATTTCTAAAAGTACAATTTAGTGCATGCTTTCAACACCTGTAGTTAATGTCTTTTTGTTTCAAAAGCTACCTAAGATGAGTGTAAGAATGTTGACAACCATCTGGTAGGCAAACCTTTATTTGCCAAACAATTCTTTTTATCAGTATTTGAAAACACCCTATTTTAACCTCTGTCAATTGTAGTTTGGAAGTTTAATCAGTGTCTGCAAGATCTAGTAGACCTCGAGAGATGTTATGTGTTACTGAGATGATGATGCAAGTTGACCTAAGTATGGTTATGGTTGAGAACACAACCCATGGAGGAGTGAGAAAGACACCACTGTATCTAAGACAAGTTCTAACTTAGTCTCTAACGGGTTGGAGTTAGTCTCTAACCCTATAAAATAGTCCCTGGGAGATTCCAAGTTAGTCTCCAACAGGCTAAAATAGTTAGTCTCCGACAGGCTAAAACAGTTAGTCTCTGATAGGCTAAAACTGTTAGTCTCTGATGAAGGAAATGTTGTTAGTCTCTGAGGAGGAAGTCCTTAGTCTCTGATGACGTCATCCTTAGTCTCCGACAGGCGAAATTTAGTCCCTGATGACGTCATTCGTAGTCTCTGATGGGTAAAATTTCCTAGTCTCTGATGAAGGAAATGTTGTTAGTCTCCGATGACTAAAGAGGTTATTTTCCAAGGTGTTTGGTGCTGAGCAAATCATCCACTGATGAGTTCAGCGATGACTTAGTGAGTTCAGCGCTAAAAAAGTTGCCACCCGACGAGTTTGGCGATAAATAAATTATCCCCTGATGGGTAAGTCATCCCCTGATGGTCGAAGGCTATCCCCTGATGGCTGAGAGACATCCCCTGATGGGTAGTTTACCCACTGATGTCCGATTATTCCCTGATGATAAATTATCCCCTGATGCACAGTTTATTTTTAAAACTATAAAACATTATTTCTTAAATTATTTTACGATGTTTCAGTTATTCATTTAACTTCAACGATTCTTATGCCAAATTTGAGACATTAAAAGTTTAAGGACATCACATATGCAATTCTTTTATAATTCTATTTAAGGTATTAAATTATCATGTTATATGTATGTTTTACAGAATCTTTCACTCACGAGTAAATTGAATTTGATTTTGTGCAAAGGACCGAGGCAAGTATATACATTCAATCTGATTCTTATTTCAATTTAACGTAGTATCATTTGATTCGATATGCGTGCAAGACTTGATTTATATGTTTCAATTGCTTTTATGATGAGAATGCTATGCTTTAATTTTCGCTAGCATGATATGAATGAAAGTGCATAGATATAGCTAAACTTTGATGTATAAATTATTCTTCAATGCTATATCCGTGCAACAAATGAGAATGATATGTCCCTTAAATGGGTTATGCCACATGGTTGGCTAGAGGAAAGGAAAGGTGCTGATTTGTTCTTCACCTGACCTAGAGGAATTATAAGTGACTACATACGTTCACACAAGGAGGGATCATGAGGTCACAGTTAGGCCAGCTGTGTACTGTATGGTTAGCAGATCCAACGAGTTTAGCCCCCGATGGATATTTTGAAAAAGGTTGTACATAGGTGAATACCTGTCTTTCTTCAAGAAGGATTACACGTTGTTTATCATCAGTGATCCTAAAGATTTTTCAAAGATTTTCGAGGCATTAGTATTGTTTCACTAAGCCTTATAAACGGACTTGCACTTCCATCGATACTCCAGATTGTTTCTCTGTTTTGTTTATATATTTGCTGAGCGTAAAACGCTCATTCTTGTTGAACTTAATGTCTTGCAGGGCATGATCCAAAGGCTGAACCCTCTGACAAGGGGAAGGCAAAGATGATCGGCTACTGAGTTTTATTAACCCTTTTGAGTGTTGCTAAGGGAGGAAGGAAGGAAGATATTTAAAGTTGTAATGATTATGAACTGTAATTTATAGATGAATTAGCTTCCGCTAAAATGTAATAGTTTGAGTTGTAATAACTCGCCACTATTTCCTTTTATTTGTATTTATGCTATGAATGGATGTGATGTTATCTTTTCCTTTTTTTGACGATGCCCTAGTCTAGTAAGGGATCTTGGGGTCGTTACAAGGTACTTGTACAATTACAAAATCTAACAATTCTAAGTTTATACATCATCATCAAATGCTATAATTCCTAACAGACTGTCATGTACAAATAGAATATGTTTGTCCCACAAGAAAGTTTGTAGAGGGGGGGTTGAATACAAACCACAAAATTCTTTCAAACTTTGTCAATTTAATGAATATACTGTATTAAAAGTTGCAGAATTGAAGGAATACAATATATCGCAAATGTTTCTGAACTTTTATAAATCAATGAAATATTACAAAAGCTCACTAGTGTGAATGACTAGCTTCTAACAACTCTATTGAAAATAACAACTGCACTCTAGAATATGATATCTTGCTTCTCAAGTTATGAAAACTTGTTTCACTCTCTTTGTAAGTTTATTACAACTGCGATATGATCTGAGATAATATGTATACTATTGTTTTTGTGTATCTCAATGATATCTTATTGTATATATGTTAGTTGTTCCATGTCTCTATTTATAGACATAACTACCTTGACCTCCAAGCTTCTTTGTATGAGTTGCCTCCAAAAATATCTCTGATATCCTTTGGTAATTGCAACTCTATTACATAACTTCTTCTTTTTGCATGACCTTCCTTGCACACCAACCTGTTATATAACATCTCTGGTGTATCAGCACACCAGCTCCAATCCCTTAATTTCCTCTTGGAGTTCCCCTGATAAGTCATCTCTGCAGTGAATAACTTATCTCTATGAGTTTCCTGGTTTTTTATTGGACCAGCTTCCAAATTTTTCTCCTTCAAGTTTATATAAGTTATCTTTGCAGTTTTCACACCAACACCTGATGTCCGAGCACTTTGGTGCTTCACAATTTATCCACTGATGCTCGAGCACTTTGGCGCTAGAGTAAATTACCCGACAACTTTGGCGATAAGTAATTTTGGGGCTTCACTTGACTTCAGCGATAGAGAATTCACGATGACTTTGGTGACAGTCATTTTGAGTTTGGTGTTGCTGTTGATTTGCCCGACGACTTTGGTGATAGGCAAATGACTTTAGCGACAATCCAAATGACTTTGGCATTGAGAAATGTTGAGTTTGGAGTTAGCCAAATAACTTTGGCAACGATCGAATCTTCCCAAGGCTACTTCAATGCAATAGAAAGCCTTTGCCTTAGTATCTGATAGCTTCAACAATAGTCTCTGGTAGTACAAACCTTAGTTTCTGATAGGCTAAAATTTTAGTCTCCGACTCTTAGTCTTTGACTCGTAGTCTTCGATAGGCTAAATTTTAGTCTCCGATAGGCAAAAACTTAGTCTCTAATAGGCTAATTTTACTTGACTAGACTTTTGTTGAACTCTCAAAATGCATTCCTTGTAGCCTTTGATGCTTACCTGTAGTCTCTGATAGTAGTTTTGCATAGTACACTATTGCAGATACTTGTACAATTACAAATTTAATAATTCTAAGTTTGTGCATCATCATCAAATGCTATAATTCCTAACAATCTCCCCTTATTTATGTTTATCAATGATAAGCATAAATCAAGGTTTGATGATGATGTCAAAATACAACCTTATAACACCATTACTTAGAATTGAATTAAAACTTGTAAAAACATAATTGTACATGAACTTAACAGTGATGACATTGTTGTTTCCGTTCCTTAATGCCCAGCCATCAATCTGTTAATATTTTTAACAATTCTCCCCCTATCTTTATTAGAATTTATCTTTGTCTCCCCTACCTTGATCATTCTACCCCTTTTTGACATCGGCATCTTATTGTTTGGAGGATTGAAATCACTAGTAAAGGTTGAGTAGTAGGAAGAAATTGTTTGGGCTTTATTTGAAGATCATTGATTATGAAGTGTTGGAGCTTCATATTTTTCTTTCTTTGATTAATGCTTCAAAAACATTATGTGAAATTAGTTTCACATGATCCATGTGTGATCAAATATTTTGATATGAAGTGTGCTGCTACATTATCCAGTAATTTTGTGTTGCTTGCATCCAACCAAACATACACAATTTCTTCTCTTAGTATCCTTGGATATTTGATCAAAATTGGGGATCAGAGAATACATAAGCTGCAAAGGTGGTGTGTGAAATAATTTCTCTCTATTCTTTTCTTCAAGGATCTCATCCTTGCTCACACCCTCTCTTTTTGCCTGACTTTTACATGTCAGCCTCTCACACTCACTTTTTTTCCATTTTTGTTTTAATTTCTTTTTCCTCAAGTTTTTCCAGACACAAGGTCTAACTCTCATTTTGAATTCTCTCAGGCACTCTAAATATAAAATCTTCCTGTTATAGTTGACCTGGAGTGGTGTAGAAAATAAGAAGTAAGTATTCTGCATTAGTGGATGTTTGATAAATTACAATTATAGTATCCACTAATGAGTTGAGAGTTGCTTTTTGTTTCAGTTTCAAGAATTGGTTTCTTTGATAATTGAACTATCAAAAAATCTGAAACAAATGGAATTATGAAATTTTCCACTACTTCTAAAGAAATATCAAATAGAGAAGAAGAAATAATAAGGGTAGACTTTGAATATTGGTTGCTCCTCTTGAATAGAGAAAAGAGAAGCATCAATGTGAGACCCTGTGTGTGCATTTAGTGACAGCTTGATCATTGATCAGAACATGTTTCTTCTTCTTCTTGTGAAAGATATTTATAGATGTGATCATTGTCGACTCATATACCTATGTCCTTGGAAGTGGACTATATTCAATTGATACATCCTTTTGAGAGGTTGCACCTAGAGATGTGTTTTTTCCTTTTAGAACTTAATATCCTTTTGAGAGAATATTAAGCAGTCTCCAAGGGTTCTCATTGTTCCCTATTTCTTCCTCTAAATTTCCTCTAAATGCTCACCCTCCCCCTTAGCTATTGCTGGTTGTGTTTGTTTTCTTTTTACAACTTTTATCTTTTGAGAGATAGAGGAGGTGACTTTTGATATAGACTTGTTTTTACAGGGTTTTGCTACTTGGGTAGAAGGAGTTGGATTATTACTAACAACCTTCATTGTAGTAGAATTAGGAGAAATAAAGAATAAAGTAGTAGAGAGTTAAGACAATATTTGAATCAGCTAAGACAAGATCCTTAAATAGATGATGAATATTAAAAATAGAAAACCCTACATAGTATATTAGTTTCTCTACTATTTATAATCAGCAGTTAATTATCCACTGACATTTAAATTGTTGTAGGATAATTAGCCATTGTTGCATTATCATCATGTAATAATTATCCTTTAATAAGAACAATTATTGACTAATGCTTCACAGTATTATTATTTTTATGAACAATTAATTTTGTCAAAAGATAATTTCGACTGCTTCATTCAGCTGTTAATTAGTCTCTGGTAATTAAGTTATCAGAAAATAATTAACTACTACTACAAATATCAGACTTGCACAAAATTTTCAAAGAATCTTATTCACCAAAGTTTTGCATACCTAGCTCGCTTACCAACCTGTTAAAGGTGGATTCATCCAATGGTTTGGTGAATATGTCTGCAAGTTGCTTCTCAGTTGGAACAAAATAAAGTTTCACAGTACCATTCATCACATGCTCTCTAATGAAGTGGTACCTAATGACTATGTGCTTTGTTTTAGAGTGTTGCATAGGATTTTCTGTAATAGAAATAACACTGGTGTTGTCACAATAAATAGGAATTTGATTATACACCATACTATAGTTCATTAGTTGATTTTTCATCCACAAAATTTGAGCATAGCAATTCCCAACAGCAATGTATTCTGCTTCAGCTGTTGAGGTTAACACAGAATGTTGTTTCTTGCAAAGCCATGATACCAATTTATTTTGAAGAAATTGACAACTTCTTGTTGTGCTTTTCCTGTCTAATTTGCAACCTACATAATCTGCATCTGAATAACCTATTAGATTAAATCCAAAATCTCTAGGATACCATGGGAGTTTTAACAGTTGCAACATCTTGTAAATTAAATTTCTTTAAAAGGTCTTTTAAATGTTTAGTTTGACTAATGAAAATTCCATTAGAGGTTTGTTTAACCTATAAACCTAAAAAGAAAGTTAACTCCTCCATCATGCTCATCTCATATCTACTTTACATAAGCTTAGAAAACTTAGAGCATAAGCTCTCATTAGTAGAACCAAAGATAATATCATCAACATAGACTTGAACAAGTATTAAATCACCAGCATATTTTCTATGAAATAAATTTTTATCTATGATACTTCTAGTGAATTTATTTTCAATTAAAAACTGAGATAGAGTATCATAACATGCTCTTGGTATTTGTTTAAGTCCATAGAGTGTTTTGTCTAACCTGTAAACATGATTGGAAAACTTCTGATCTTCAAAGCCAGGAGGTTGCTTGACATACACCTCTTCTTGTATTTTTCCATTTAGAAAGCACTATTTACATCCATCTGGTACACTTTAAAATTTGCATGAACAACATAGGCAAGAAATATCTTGATTGCTTCCAATCTAGTTACTGGTGCAAAGTTTTCATCATAGTCAATTCCTTCTTCTTGTGAATAACCTTGTGCAACTAGTCTGGCTTTATTTCTTATCACTATACCAGCTTTATCCAGCTTGTTTCTGAAGATCCATATAGTACCAATGATTGATTTATTCTTTGGTTTTGGTACTAGTCTCCAAACTTTGTTTGTCACAAACTAATTGAGTTCATCTTCCATAGTAATTACCCTATCAGCATCTTGTAATGCTTCCTCAACCTTTTTAAGTTCAATCTTGGATAGAAAGTTAAGGTATAGGCATTCATTCTGAGTAGCACTTCTGGTTGACACACCTTTAGTTGGATCTCCTATAATTTGCTCCATATGATGATCTCTTGTCCATTTTATTTATGGAGGTAGACTTCTTGAAGAAGAAGCTTCTTGATTGTAATTTTCTCCATGGTGTTCAGTGCTCTCAACTTCATAGAAAACTCTCCCGGAATTAGTGTTCAGGTCAGGGTTTAAGTTTTCCACTGATGGTGCATTCCCTAATGGAGTATCCCCTGATAGAGTATCCCCTGATGGAGTATTTCCCTAATTGTTGTCCAAGAGATTTACTCTATCTATTGAAGGGGCTTTTAGATGACTTGAATTGTCATTAGGGATTACTAGATTTTTCGTTGATTTTCACATATCAACTTCATCATTTGATGAGTCAATTTCAGTATCTATTGACTCATTTTCATTCTCAAACCTTAGTTTGTCATGGCTTCCTTCTGCATCATCATGCATTCCTTCAATCTTTTTATCATCAAAGGCTACATGTACTGATCCCATAACAATGTGGAGTCTAAGGTGTAAACTCTATATGATTTTCTTGTTAAAATTATCTCATCAGTTTTGGCATCAAATTTTCCTAAGTTTTCTCCTTGATTCTTGAGAACAAAGCATTTGTAACCAAACACATGAAGAAACTTAAGTGTGGGTTTTCTACTTGTCATGAGCTCATAAAGAGTCTTTTGATGAACTTTTACTATCATTGATCTGTTCTGAGTGAAGCAAGCAGTAGAGATAGTTTCAGCCCAGAAGTAGGTAGGTAAATTAGCTTCTTCAAGCATGGTTCTTGCAACTTCAATCAAGGTCCTATTTTTTATTTCAAAAACTCCATTTTGTTGAGGATTTCTAGGAGCTGAAAAGGTGTGTAAGATGCCTTTTTCCACATAAAACATCTCCACTGTTGAATTCTTGAATTCAGTCCCATTAGCACTTCTTAAGTCCTTAACTTTCTCTCCAGCTTCAAGTTCTATTCTTTCGATGTAATCAATGATCAGCTGGGGAGATTCATCCTTGGTATGTAGATACTTAACCCATGAATAACTTGCGTAGTCATCAACAATTACAAATGCATACCTTTTCTTGGATATAGACATCACATTAACAAGACCAAATAAATTCATGTGAATTAGATGGATTGGTCTTGTTATTGATGATGCTTCTTTACTTTTGAAGGAAATTATCTTTTGTTTTCCCTTCTGACAAGATCCACAAAGACCATCTTGAGCAAATTCAAGTTGTGGTAATCCTGTCACTAATCCTTTTCTCACCAAATTATTGATAGTCTTGAAGTTTAGGTGAGACAGCTTCTTGTGTCATAGCCAACTTTCATTTGTTGATGTTTTGCTATAAAAGCATGTGTATTGTCCTTCATTTGTTAAGCAGAAGTCAGCTATGTATACATTGTCTTTTCTGAATCCAGACAATGTAACATCTCAAGTCTTAATGCTACTTATAAGGCATTGTTCATCCTTAAAAACAACTTGATAGCCTTTGTGATGTGTATAATTTATGCAAGTGCACAGATCTTTGTAATATCAATGCTCATACAAGTCGATCCACAGATATTAGAAAATTTTAATATTCTTGATATTCAACTCAGGCAAAATAGAGACGTAATGATTGAGGAGATTGCGCAATTAATCCTAATATAAAAAAAACAATAAATATGATATGAATATTTTAAACGGAATAATTTAAACTAACTTAAACATAAATAAATTATAATTAGAAGAGACAGTAATAACGAAGTAGAAAATCATTATGACGTATATTAATCAATAAGACTGGAATATAAGATGTAATTATGAAGAATAAAAATATTATTGACTTCGTAATTATGTGTTTACAAAGATGGAACAATTGGTAAGTGTCTTCAATTCTTCAAACTGTATCTTGATAAGTCCTATTTTCACATAACTCTTTTATTTATTTATTTTTCCTGCAAAATAAATAGATTATTCATTAGGCCATCAACCAGAGCTACTTCTTCAATGATGACATTTTCATGAACTACTTTGTCATATCCAATAGTGTAGCCAATGTTGTCATCTCCAAAGGACACTTTAGAGACAGTTTTCTCCTCAAATAATGAGAGCAGGGACTTATTTCCAGTCTTGTGTCTTGAACAACCACAGTAATGACATTGCATATATTGAGGTGGTGCAATGTATGGACAAGTAGCTGCAATTGAAACAGGAGGAACATTCATGTTATCATTAATTTTTGTGCATTTAAAAGAAAGGTGGTTGGAGTTCTCATACTTGGTGCAAGTCTTCCTAGGTGCATTAGGTATTAGTGCATAATTACTGTATTTATTAATACTTAATTTACCATTCCTGTTCTTTTTAGTCTAAGTTATTGGAATGCTTTTTATCTTTTCTTTTAATTGTATTTTACTAAGCAAACCAATGTTCTTAATAGCCTTTTTTTTTTAGCACATGTTCCAAAGTTTTCTTTACAGATGTGGAATTTACAACTTTAAAACTCTCACCTTTTTCAGTCTTAGCAGGTTTAACAAATTTGATTGGTTTTAATTTACCTGCTGTTCTAAGTTTTGTGCTAGCTACAATTTCTTCATATTTATCAGTGGTGATGGGTTGTTTACCAACTGATATAACAATGAGAATATTTGAGTATCCTAATCTAGCTTTTTGATTAGGATTTTGTGAGTTTAAAAGATCCTGCACTTTGTGTGAGGATTGTGTCCATTGTTTTATCTTATCTTGTTCAGGCTTGAGTTTTTCAACTAGATATTCTTCTATTTTCAAGGTATTATCAAGATGTCTCTTACCATTAAGAGCTTCAGATTTGGCCTTTTCTAGGATTAACAATTCAGACTCTAAAAATGAGTTTCTTTTTGAAACAACATTATTGGTCTCAGTAATCCTATTGTTTTCTTTTGTGATAGATCTTAAACTAGCATGCAAGTCATAAATCTCTTTGGCCATTTCTTGAATGGTAACATCACATTCATTTTTAGAAATTGAAGAAATGTTGAAGTTATTTACCTTAGTCGGTGATGAGTTCTGTGATTCAGCTTCTCCTTCAGAATTGCTTAAGGATTTAGTCATTAAAGTCAAATTTACAATCTCTTCTTTAGCATCAGATTCATCTGAATCCACCCAGTCCTTGCCTTCAGCTATATATGTTTCCCTTTTTCTTGAGAATATAAAAGTACTTTTTGTAATCTATTTGATCATCCTTGAAGTCTTTCTTTTTTTCAGATTTGGGTTTCTTGCATTCACAAGCAAAGTGGCCAAACTCATTATAATTATAACACCTAATTTTGGATTTGTCAATCATGGTTGATTGACTTGGCCTGACAGTAGTAGATGTTGATGATGAGTCTTTCTTGAAATTTCTCTCTCTTTAAAATCTCAAATTTTTAAATTTCTTAGCAATGTAGGCCAGGCTTTCATCAATTTCATCCAACTCCTCAGGTGTATAACTCCTAACTTCATTTTCTTTAGTCTCACTTTCTTTTTTTTCCTCATCATTGGAATCTTCTTTCTCAATGGAAACCTTCTCGTGTGTCCACCAAACTTCTTTTTCTTTAGACATGCAATCAGTGCAACAGATTTATCTTTAAAGTGTTACTTATTCCATTGTTGGATTTCCAACTCATAGGTCTTCAAATTTCCATAAATCTCATCCACTATTAGAAGACCTAGATCTTTGTTGGCTTCTCTGATTGCAATAGTCTTTGGATCCCAATGTCTGGGAAGAACTCTCAGAAATCTATGATTTACTTGAAGCACAAAATACTCCTAGCCATAGGTAGATAAATCATTAATTAATTGGATGAATCTCTCATATAGATCATCAAGAGATTCACCATCCTTGGCAATAAACAACTCATATTGTTGAATTAGCAAGAGTTATTTGTTTAGCTTGATTTGGTCATTCCTTTCACATAGGACAGTGAGCTTGTCCCAAACCTCCTTGGATGTTTTGCACTTCATAACTTTGTAAAGCATGTTGTTATCAAGTGCTGTGATAAGGATATCTCTGACCTTCTTATTGCTGGCAACCTCCTCCTTTTTTGATTGAGTAAATTCTTTTGGAGTTTTTGCTTCATATTTTTCTGATGCAGTAACTCCATCAGAGTTGATGCCAGATACAAGCTTCTTTATTTTTGGAGGACCTTTTTCAATAATCTCTAGGTATTGATCATCTTTTGCATCAAGATAACTTAAGACCCTTTGTTTCCAAAATGAGTGTATTCACCATTCTTGAGTTGTGGAACTCTGGTGTTGTCCTTTGAATTACTCATGATCTCTAAATTGAATTAATCTAGAACCACTCTGATACCAATTGTTTGTCTCGTGGAGTAATTGTAAAAGGGGGAGTTGAATATAATTTCTAACTTTTCTTTAAATTAAACTATTTAACACATTTTAAAACTTAAGAACAGTTATAACAACTTTACTGAAAAGATATAACAAGTGAAACAGTAAAGCAAATTGCAAGATATGAATATCAATCAACAATATGAATTTGTATTGTTAATCAGTTTGAATCTTTACAATTTTCTCTGGTAATGATTACCAGCTGCAAATAACTCTGTTGAAAAATAACAGCTACACTCTAGAAAAATGATTTCTAGCTACTCAAGTTCTAAAAACTTGTTTCTCTCAAGTTATGAAACACTTGTTTCTCTTTAAGATAATAAGAATACTTGTGTTTTTGTGTATCTTAGTATGTTATGTTGTATCCTTTTTATCTCAGCTGCTCCATGTCTCTATTTATAAACATAGCTCCTTTGTCCTCCAAGCTTCCACATTGAGTTGCCTCCAAAAATATCTCTGATATTCTTTGGTAATTGTAGCTCTGTCACATAACTTCTCCTTTTTGCATGACTTTTCTTGCACGCCAACCTGTTGTTGGAGTGTATGCCCTATGAGACAGTTATTTGATAATTGTCACGGCACACTTGTACTTATGTTTTGATTTAATAAATAATGTTTAGTTTATTATGCTTCAATTTATTGTGTGATATAATTGTTAAGATAATAAACGTCCCTAGAATAATGAATACGGACTATATTAGTTCAAGTATGTGACTTGGAACATGAGATCATATAGTTGTAAAATGTATCAATATTCTTAAACATCCCTAGTCAAGTAAATGGGATAATAATGATACATTGAGACTAATATATGGGTTGACTGATGACCAAATCTCATTGGCCATAGATATGTGAGATATTAAATCAATATATAGGTACATGTTGGAGAACAGTGTATTAGATTAACCCACCATGAGAATTATGCATGTAAGTGAAGTGTCATAAGATATTCTCATAGTGACAATGATGTAATGGTCCTTCGACTTGAAGTCATTACATTTCTACATGAGGATTCATATGGTTTGATATCACCAAAAGTCATCTTTAACCGGATGGACCATAAATGTGACTGTTGGCTATATTTTGAGTTGTGTGAGGAATGTGAATTATCTAGATATGATTTGTCCCTCGTATGTATTTTAGGAGTGATATCCTTGGGCCTCTTGATTGAGTAAAACTATTAAATGTATAACCATGCTCAAATAGTGATTTGTCTCTTATAGTTTACTCATCGATCAAGAAAACATTATAAAGAGGATGATACACTTCATGCCTTGAGTTTAGTCTTGGATATCAAGAGCAAAAGGAATTATATTACATTGAAACATTGGTCACAAGAAAAGGTTATGTTGAATCACTAACATTATTATTACTTGGGTAATAGTGATGTATTACTAGATGCCGCTCACTGTTTATAATTTTATAAGATGATTATAAAACTATTGTCAATATAATAATAACCTATAGGGTCTCACACTAAGAGCGTAATTAAAAGGAGAATTAATTCGGATATTAGATTTTAAATAAGTGAATATGATTGGCTTATTTAAAATTGTATTTGAGAATTAATACTAGTAATTCACTTGGTTAATTGTAACAGCCACTGCAAAGTATTAAATGTTAATAGTTGCTTGCAAGAGGTGGTTAGCCACCTCTGTCTAGGTTCATTGTATCTAGACACGCCTCTATCTAGGTTCATTGTATCTAGTCACCTCTATCTAGGTTCATTGTATCTAGACACACCTCTGTCCAAGTTCATTGTGTATAGTCACCTCTATCCAGGTTCATTGTGTGAGGACCGGTAATTAAAAATTAGCCCATGAATAATTTAGTTCATATTTTGTATAAAGGATTAATTTTGTTCCATCTAAATAATTAATTTGTACTTTGAGATAGAATATATATATATATATATATACATGCTGAGTAACAATTTTAATTTGTTGAGCAATTACCAGAAGGATTTGGATATATGAATCAATGAATGAAAATTGGTTAGATAAGCAAGATATTGTTAGGTAAACTTTAAGAGTTACATGTTTTAAGGAAAGGATTATCCGGAGATACGTGTGAGGTTATTTGATTAATAAGCTGCATGTGTGTCATCAGTTGATCAAGTTTAAGCTGCATGTAAGATAACAGCTGCTTGGTTTTATACCAGCTATTAAGGTGTTATGATGAGCTATCGTTTTTACTGCCCAAGTTGACCAATCATTTTATCTCAAAGCATAATCTTAGCCTACTTTTCTAATTGATTCAAGAACACTATAAATACCCCATTTTGAGAAAAAAATTCTAATCTCTTCTCTCTTAGAACTTCTCTTTAACCCACTATCTTCATAAATTTTAAGTTCTTCCTCGTGAGCAACTATCACTTTAGAGCAGCTAAGCTTTCAATTTCTTCCTTAGAGACAAAGAGGTAAGAGCTTTATTAATCCTATATTCTGCTCTACTCTGTTTTAGTTTCTCATACATGAACATTTAAGAATAATAGTCGAGCATGCTAGTATTCAAGAAGGAATAAAGTTTTCAAAAGTTGCAGTGGTATTCTATTGCATATTTGTGCGTGTGTAAAGAAGTAATACACACAGCAAATAGATTAATGATTCACCCTAAGTTGGGTTTGTTTGTTATTAAGCATCATCCATGAACTTATGAAAGGTCCTCCATTGTAGCAGAGACAAGTCCTAACTTAGTCTCCGATGAGTAAAAGTTAGTCTCTGATGAGTAACAAAGTTAGTGTATGATGAGCATCAATGATTAGTCTCCGACGAGTTTGGTGCTGAACAATTATCCACTGACAAGTTCAGCGCGGAGTTTGGCACTGGCTAAACAATTGGCGATGAGTTTGGAGACAGCCAAAAGAGTTTGGCGATAGTCAAAATTGTCCCCGACAAGTTTGGCGATAAACAAAATTCATCCCCTGATGGTCAAAGACTATCCCTTGATGTTTGAAGGTTACCCCCTGACGATCAAAGGTTACCCCTTGATGACCAAAGGATCATCCCTTGATGGTCGAAAGCAATTCCCTGATGACCGAAAATGTAATCCCTGACGAATAGTTATCCCCTGACGGGTAGCTTATCACCTGACGGGTAGCTTATCACCTGATGGATAGTTATCCCCTGACGGGTAGCTTATTCCCTGACGGGTAGCTTATTCCCTGACGGATAGTTATCCCCTGATGGGTAGCTTATCCCCTAACGGATAGTTATCCCTTGACGGGTAGCTTATTCCCTGACGAGTAACTTATTCCTTGATGGATAGTTATCCCCTGATGGGTAGCTTATCCCCTGACGGATAGTTATCCCCTGATGGGTAGCTTATCCCCTAACGGATAGTTATCCTCTGATGGGTAAGTCATCCCCTGATGACTATCCCCTGACAGAGGATTATTCCCTGACGGACAAAGTTATCCCCTGATGACCATCCCCTGATGGCCATCCCCTGTTTATATACATTTTCATATTTATTTTTCAAGACATAGATCTCTCAGTTATACCAATAATTATGTTTTACAGAACTTTTCACGCACCAGTGTGTTAGGTTTTATAACATTTGATGATGATTGTCTTTAGATTACTTAGTTATACAAATGTATAGAAAGTGTTAATTAGTAACACTGAAGTTTTGTAGACAGTAGTTATCTCTTTGGTTGTAATTCATTTTTTATTTGTAAAGAGATAGATTCATTCTTTAATTGTAAGTAACTGCTGGAAAGTGTATCAAAGCTTCAAAAAGTCAAAGTGTGTATTTGATCCATCGGAGATTACAAAAAGGCTTATCGGAGACTAGGAAAACTTGTCAGAGACTAAGGATTTTGCCTACCAAAGACTAAGTTTTGCCTATCAGAAACTAAAGCTTACATCATCAGAGACTAAATCTAAAACATCAGAGACTAAGCTAACGTCATCAGAGACTAAGCCTAAAAGCATCGAAGATTAATAACTCTATTGGAGACTATACAACCTGACGTCATCAGAGACTAAAAGACCAGAGACTAAATGATGACTTGATCACGGACTAAAGTTGAAGCCGTCAGGGACTAGTCGTGACTTATTCCCTGATGAGATACAAAGTTCGAATTGAATAAGGAATATCTTCCATGTAGATCAAGATATTATTGAAGATGTAGCTGGTAAGGAAACAAGTCAGAAATTTGTTCCTAATCAAAAAGGAAAAGATCGTGTTTGATTCTAATAAGGTAGCTGAATCATTATTGATTTAGAATAGAAAACTGAGTTGAATGTAAAAAAATCAGTTTGAGAAGCTATAATTAGGTTTACAGAGAATTGGAATTCGAAGTTGTATAGGTTTTCATAGTTTTGTATCTTTACTATACAGAAAATAAAAGAAGCTGATGATCATATTGTTGTGATTGTTAGAATTTGTATTCAATTGTTAAAATCAATAAAATCAATTGTTTATAAATTGATTCGAGTTCTTGTTCTTTATATTCCGCAAGAAAAGTTAATTTCTTAAAGAACAAGTAATCGAAAAGAATTCAAAGAACTTGTATTCAACCCCCCCCCCCCCCCCCTTCTACAAGTTCTCAGCTATCTCACTGGGAAAACACAGTGTGTTGAAATTAGAATTAGCTAAAGATCAAGGCAAGTATATACTTACTCTACTTCTTTCTCACTGAATACGTAAGATCATTGATTCGATTTACATAAATGAATAATGTTACTTCTTATGCAAGACAATGTTTTTCATGAATAAGTAGCATACGATTTATTGATCCGATGTACGTGAAAAGATGTTGCATATTGAACTAAGTATGAATGGGCAGTTGTTAGCTGTTTTATTCGCTAGCACACCAAAGGAAAAAAAATCATATATGGATATAGAAGCCTATTCTCTTATCATCTACTTATAAAGTATATCCATATGGGTAGTTAAGAGCTAGTGGGTGCGTTCGCCTGGCACCACGGCCAATGATAGGGAATGAAAAACCGAGGCATCGGTATTCAAACCCTCGTAGACCAATGCTTTCTGCGATGACTACATATGTCATGACGAAGTCAAACGACCAGACTAATCAACTGGGATGACATTTGATGAAGAGGCAGTCAGATAATGATCATGCTGGTCTAATGATGCATTATCTAGTGAAGAGAGGGCGAATCAAGATTTATTTATTGAAGAGGGTCAACCCCTTGTTATCACTCGGGAACCCTTAAAATTGCATGGTTATTAAATTCCTAGAGGTGTCGGCTTTGCTTCGCCCAACCTCAGTAAACACTTAAACCTTTGAAATATCTGTTCTTTTTGCTTGAACATACTCAGCTTATGATTATATACTTGCTAAGCGTAAATCACTCATGTGGATTATTATGAAATGTTTTACAGGTCATGCCAAGAAGGCTGAGTCTCCTAGTAAAGGAAAAGAGAAAATGACATAGCGAGAGTTTCTTGATCACTCTCCTATGGATAGCCTTTAGAAGGAAAGTAAAGCGAGAGGTCATTATAAAAATATTCAAATTGTAAGGCCAGATGGGACATTTATAGACTTCCATTTCTAAATATTTAAAATTTTGTAATAAAAGGTTATATGCCTTTAGATCATATTATAAACGCATGGATTATGGTTTTGTAATAGAGAGTATACTTCTCTTAATCAATGATGTTTATGCTTGGTATATTATGTTTTATGTTGTCAATTCCTGGCGGAGCCCGGAGTCCAGCATGGGATCTTTAGGGATTGTCACACAATTTATGACAGTGCCTAGAGCCCTACCTGAGATTTTTGGGGCTGCCACACATTGTATCTTGACACACCTCTGTCTAGGTTCATTGTATCTAGTCACCTTTATTCAAGTTCATTGAATCTAAATATATATATGATATATAGGAAGATCTATTGGTTGAAAGGGGTGGTGGAAGAGGAGGTTAGCCACATATGTCTAGGTTCATTGAATCTAACTATATATATATATGATATATATGACATATATGATGATCTATTGGTTGAAAAGGGTGGTGGAAGAGGAGGCTAGTTGCCTATAAATACTCCTCTTCCTCTTATCTCCTTTATGAGATATGTTTGACATATACATAGATAGAGATATATACTAGATATACACAACCTTCAGTTCTTTCTTATGCTCTGTATAGAAAAGAGTAGAGAAGAAAAAAATAGATCAAACAGAGAAAGTGAGATAAAAGTTGTTATTTGATTTCCTTTTGGCTAGTACCATATAAGGGAAGTCATTCATCTCCTTAGTTGAGTTATATACGCTCGTGTGGATACCTGTAGAGACTTGGTTTAGTTGGATTGAGATTGTGGTTCATCACTATCTCCACCAAAGTTCAGAATCTACAACTTGAAAAGGTACTCTTCTATCAAACCTGTATTACATGTTTTGCATGGATCCTGGTTGGGGTTTCAATAAATTGTTTTAATTTATCGCTTTTGCTGTGTTAATGTGCTTGAAACCCCAACACCTGTTATGTAACATCTCGGGTGTATCAACACCCTAGCTTCCTGAATTTTCTCTTTGAGTTCCCATGATAAGTTATCTCTGCAGTGAATAACTCATTTCTATGAGCTTCCTGGTTTTTAATTGGAACAACTTTCATATTTTACTCTTAAAGTTTCGATAAGCTACAACTGCAGTTTTCATACTTACAGTTTTATACGCATGCCTGTGTATAAGTATGACTTATCTCCATATAAGTGTTCACACTTGTAGTGTATAGCTTATATCCTTAAAACTTCTTTGGTAGCCAATCTCTCCTTATTAGATCACCATTTATATTTTAATTCCACCATTTTTAATAGTGGATTTGTGAACTTAGTCATGTGTCATCCCATATGTCATCTTTAGTCTCTGAAAATTTTATCCCCTTATAAACAGTCTCTAGTGCCGAGAAAATTATCCTCTAACGTCGAGAAACCTTTCCCCTGATGCCAAGAAATTTTATCCCCCAATGCCTAAACTCTAGTGATAGGTAAATGACTTTGGCTTTAGTAAAATCATCTCAAGGCTACTTTAATGCAGTAATTTTTTCCTTTGATGCCTAGACTCTAGTGATAAGTAAATGACTTTGGCTTTAGTAAAATCATCTCAAGGCTACTTTAATACATTGGAGTGTCTTTGCCTTAGTCTCTGGTAGCTTCAACATTAATCTCAAATGAACAAACACTTAGTCTCTGAAAGACTTAGTTTCTGGTAAACAAAAACTTAGTCTTCGATGAACAAAAACTTAGTCTCTGATGAAGAAAAGCTTAGTCTCTGAGAGACTAATTTTGTTTGACCAACTTTGACTTTTGTTGAACTCTCCAAATGCATTCCTTGTAGTCTCTGATGCTCACCTGTAGTCTCTGAAAGTAGATTCGCATAGTGCACTATTGCAAGTACATGTACAATTACAAATTAAACAATTCTAAGTGTTTATACATCATCATCAAATGTTATAATTCCTAACATCAGTGTTCACACCTACAATGTATAACTTATCTCCTTGAACTTTCTTTGGTAGTCAATCTCTCCTTATTGAACCACCATCTTTATTTTAATTCCACCGCCTTTAAACTTGAGTTAGTGGATTTGTGAACTCAATTATGTGTCATCCTATATGTCATCTTTAGTCTCTGATCATTTTATCCCCTGATGGACAGTCTCTGGTGCCAAGAAATCCATCCCTTGACGTCGAGAAACTTATCCCCTAATGCTGAAAAACTTATCCCCTGATGCCAAGAAATCTATCCCCTGATGTTCGAGCACTTTGGTGCTTCACAATTTATCCACTAATGCTCGAGCACTTTGGCGCTAGAGTAAATTACTCAAAGACTTTGGAAATGAGTAATTTTGGGGCTTCACTTGACTTCAGCGATAGAGAATTTCCCGTTGACTTTGACGATACTCATTTTGATTTTGACGTTGTTGTTGATTTTCCCGATGACTTTAGTGATAGGCAAATGACTTTAGCGACAATCAAAATGACTTTGGTGTTGAGTAATGTTGAGTTTGACGTTAGCCAACTAACTTTGACGATGGTCAAATCTTCTCATGGCTACTTCAATGCAATAGATAGTCTTTGCCTTATATCTGATAGCTTCAGCAATAGTCTCTGGTAGTACAAACCTTAATCTTCGATAGGCTAAAATTTTAGTCTTCGACAGACTAAATTTTAGTATCTAACTCATAGTCTACGATAGGCTAAATTTTAGTCTCCGATAGGCAAAAATTTAGTCTCCGAGAGTCTAATTCCTTAGTCTCTGAGAGGCTAAATCTTAGTCTCCGATAAGCAAAAACTTAGTCTCCGATAGGGTAATTTTGCTTGACCAACTTTGACTTTTGTTAAACTCTCCCAATGCATTCCTCGTAGTCTCTGATGCTTACCTACAGTCTCTGATAGTAGTTTCTCATAGTGCACTATAACAGATACTTATACAATTACAAATCTAACAATTCTAAGTTTGTGCATCATCATCAAATGTTATAATTCTAATAGAATAATCATATTATATTTGATAGTGAGCCAGCAGATGCTAGATCAAACTCAAGCTGTACACTCTAACTATGATTTTTAAAGATATTTCTTATAGAAGGCTCGATGCTTGAGGCACCAACGAGAGAAAAATTATTGTCCAATAAATTGTTGGTTGTTACAAAGAATTAGATGATATTTTGGCATCGGACAAATTAGTCAATCCCTGCACTTTTAAGCATATTACTAGAGAACATAACCAACGACTGATATTTGTCCACCAGATTGATCCAACTACTCTTGTTGCTTGTCAAGTTATATAAATATATCACTTAAAGTACAACACTAGCTCATTTCCATAAATTTCTATCCACCCAACCACTAATATAATTTTTAAGTCTTACTTCTTCCAAAAGCAATTGTCATTTTCAAGAACAGCCCAAACTTTTAACTTTTTCCTTAAAGTTGAAAGAGGTAATAGCACTATATTAAAGTTCTGCTCTTTTCCTATTCTGTCTTGTCCTTTTATGTTGTAAATACTTTGTTTACTCACTTCCAAAAGCATGATTTTAAATGTGCATATAAATGTATTATTTAAAAAGTCATCAAAAGAGAAAAGAGGATATACTAATGAACACCTAGTTTATTAAATTGTTATTATTATCAGTTATTAAAACTAGGTAAAGACATCATGCGTATGTCTTGACCAAACAAAGTTTTCTTTTATTGAGATAACAGTCATCTGTAAAGATAAGAATAACGAAGGAAAGCCAAAGTTGTCCCTCCTAAGCCTCCTAAGGATAAAATAAAAGATAGCAGTAGTGACTTTGGTTCTATATAAATGATTGAGAAGAAGCAAACAAAAAATGCTTAGTCTCCGAGAGACAAAAATGTTAGTCTCCGATAAGGAAAAAAATGCTTAGTCTCCGAGAGACAAAAATTTTAGTCTCCGATAGACAAGAAAAATGCTTAGTCTCTGATAGGTTAAAAAAATGTTTAGTCTCTGATAGGTCAAAAAAATGCTTAGTCTCTGAGAGACAAAAATGTTAGTCTCCAATAGGCAAAAAAATGGTTAGTCTCCGAGAGACAAAAATGTTAGTCTTCGATAGGCAAAAAAATGCTTAGTCTCAGAAAGACAAAAATGTTAGTCTTCGATGGGAAAAAAAATACTTAGTCTCCGAGATAGAAAAATGTAAATCTCCGATAGGCAAAAAAATGCTTAGTCTCTGAGAGACAAAAATGTTAGTCTTCGATAGACAAAAAAAAATGCTTAGTCTCCGAGAGGCAAAAATGTTAGTCTTCAATAAGCAAAACAAAGGCTTAGTCTCCGAGAGACAAAAATGTTAGTCTCCGATGGGCACATTCTCAGTCCCTGACAGGCTTAACTAAAATTATCCCTTGATGATATAATCCCCTGACAGGTAGTTTATCCCTTAATGGATAATTTATCCTCTAACGAGTAATTTATCCTCTGACGGATAATTCATCACTGTCGGTAATTCATCCCCTGACCAGTAATTTATCCCCTGATAGTCATTCTAGTCCCTAATTGTGACGACCCCAAAATCCCTCACTGGATCAGGGCTTCATCAAAAGAAGGAAAAGATAAACACACATCCATTCATAGAATAATTACTGAAAGAAACGATAATAAAGAGTTATTACAACCCAAAATATTACATTGTCAGCGGAAGCTATTCTGTTTCTGTACTATAATTCAAAACATCACTTTACAGGTCGTTTCCCTTTCTTCCCTCCTTATTGGTATTACAAAGGCTAGCCAACCTCAGTAACCGATCATTTTTGCCTTTCCCTTGTCCGAGGGCTCAAGCTTTATATTATGTCCTACAAGGCATTAAAATTCAACAAGAATGAGCGATTTACGGCCAGCAAGTATATATATATATAATTTGGGAAAACAAATCTGGAATGTTTCAAAAAAAATTCAATTCTGCTAAGAGGCTTAGTGAATCAATACTAATGCCTCAGAAATCTTTAAGGAATCTTTAGGACTACTGATGATAAACAATTGTGTAATCCTTCTTAAAACAAAGCATAACTTCTTTGAAGTAAAAATATCCATCGGGGGCTAAAACCGCTGGATCTGCTAACCATACGGTATACAGTTGGCCTAACTGTGCCCGCATGATCCCTCCTTGTGTGAACGTACGTAGTCACATAAAATTCCTCTAGGTCAGGTGAAGAACAAATCAGCACCTTTCTTTTCCTCTAGCCATCCATGTGGCATATCCCATTTAAGGGACATAGGATTCTCATTGATTGCACAGATATAATAAAATATAGTTGATATAACAAAGCTTCTTTATATCCATGCGCTTTCATTCATATCATGCTAGCAGAAATTAAAGCATAGCATTATGATTTACAAGGAAATTAAATATCATAGCTTTGTGTGCATGTCGGATCAATTGATCATGTGCTTAACTGAAATAAGCATAAGAGTGATAATATACTTACCTCGGTCCTTTGCAATAAAGATTCAAATTCAACTTACTGGTGAGTGAAAGATTCTGTAAATTATGCAAGTAATATTTTAAGAATTTATGAAAGAAAATATGTATGTGATGTCCTTAAACTTTTACTGTTTTAAAGAATAACATCATAAAATAATTTTAAGAAAATAATGTTTTATAGTCTTGATAACAGACTATGCATCGGGGAATAATTTCCTCATTAACAAACTCGTCAGGGACTGATATCCTTAGCCATCAGAGACTAGGAATTTCCTCTATCGGAGACTAAGAAACCTCCTTCATCAGAGACTGCAACATTTCCTTCATCAGAGACTACGGAATTTCCTTCATCAGAGACTATGGATGATGTCATCAAGGACTGAACTTAGCCCATCGAAGACTAAGGAACGACGTCACCAGAGACTAACAACTCATCAGGGACTGATGACGTCATCTTAACCCTATCGAAGACTAAGGCTGACGTCATCGGAGACTAAATAGCTCACCAGAGACTGATGACGTCATCAGGGACTAAAACTTTAGCCTATCGGAAACTAAACCTGACGTCATCCGAGAGTAAATAACCTGTCGGAGACTAATGACGTCATCGAGGACTAAAATTTAGCCTGTCGGAAACTAAAGCTGACATCGTCTTCAGAGATTAATAGAATATCTCATCAGAGACTACGAATATCTCGTCAGAGACTAACAATATATCATCAGAGACTAAGATTGTGACGACCCCATAATCCCATACCGGACTAGGGCATCATCAAGAAGGTAAAGATAACCATTCATCCATTCTTAAATAAATACTGAATAAAAAAAAAAAAACCGCATTTAAGAGTTATTACAACCCAAGAATTAAGTGATTATAGCGGAAGCTATTACATCATTTCTTAGTAACAAAATACTCTCATTAACCCTTCAAACGTCCTCCTTCTTTCCTTCATCAGTTCTATCAAAAGGATAAACACTTAGTAGCTTATCATCTTTGCTTTCCCCTTGTCCGAGGGTTCAGCTTTAGCTTTCTGTCCTGCAAATCATTAACATTCAATATCGGTGAGCGTTTTACGCCCAACAAGTATATACACATTGAGGAAAGATATGAATAATTCAATGAATTACATCCGGAATCAAAGGAGAGAAATTCAAATTCTGTTTGTGAGGCTTGGTGAAGCAATACCAAGACCTCGGAAACCTTCAAAAATCCTTGAGGATTCACTGATGATATACAACTTGTGATCCTCCCTTGAAGAAAGTCAGGTATACACCTGATTATAACTCTTCAATTATCCAACGGGGGCTACACCCGTGGATCTGCTAACCATACAGTACACAGCTGGCCAGGCTGGACCGCATGATCCCTCTGAGTGACTACGTAGTCAAATAACATTTCCTCTTGGTCAGGTGAAGAACACATCAGCATCTTTCCTTTCCTCTTGCCAGCCATGTGGCATAACCCCCATAAGGGGCATCATTCACATTCTCGTTGCATAGACATAAGATTGAAAACATAGCTGAAATTCAAAGCTCATTTATATCCATGCATCATCATTCATATCATGCTAGCAGAATCAAAAGCATAGCATGCTCATGCATCAGAACAATGAAAGTATAAATCCAACCTTCTACGCATATCGAAGCAAATGATAATGCGTTAAACTGAAATAAGTATGAGATTGTGAATATACTTGCCTCAGTCCTTTGCTTATGACCAATTTTAATTTACTCGTGAGTGGAAAGTTCTGTAGGAATATACATATCACAAGATGAATTTATTATCTGGGTTAAAATATGAGGGAGAAATGCACATGTGATGTCCTTAACTTTTAATCATCTCAATCTGGTATGAAGCTATTGAGGTTAAGAAATCAATTCAAACATCTTAAAATAATTTAAGAAAATAGCATTTTATAGTTTTAAAACAAACTGCGCATCAGGGAGGTACTACGCTTTAACTCACTGGAGACTAGTAACCCATCGGGGATTATCAACCCTTCGGGGATTATCAACCCATCGGGGATTATTAACCCATCGGGGATTATCAACCCTTCGGGGATTATCAACCCATCGGGGATTATTAACCCATCGGGGATTATCAACCCTTCGGGGATTATCAACCCATCGGGGATTATGAACCCATCGGGGATTATCAACCCTTCGAGGATTATCAACCCATCGGGGATTATTAACCCATCGGGGATTATCAACCCTTCGGGGATTATCAACCCATCGGGGATTAACTCATACTCGTCAGAGACTAAGTTAAAGTCTGTCTCAGATACAGGGTCGTCTTCCTTACTCCTCCATGTGTGGTGCCCTCAACCATAACCACACTTGGGTCAAAACTCACCATTCTCTCAGTGATACGTAACATTTCCTATGGTCTGCATGCCATCTTAGACAACTTGAAATAAATGACATTAACCCCGATCGTTAGAATATGCATTAAGTCATACTTTTGAAAATAAATGAACATGGTATTAAACGTGGTAGGTAGAGCAGGGATGCAAGAAATATAGCAAGACTTAAATGAGATGCTCTTACCTCCTCACTGTAGGAAGGAAAATGAATGCTCCGGTTTATCCTTCAAGAAGAACTGCTGTCTCGAAAATTAAATTTATGTTTGATGGAGGTTTGGAAAGGTAGAATCAGGGTTACAACAGTGTGGTGTGTATATATATATCATTTGATTGAACAACAAGGACTGTCGGATCAACTTGATCTCAGCCGTTGGCTATGAAAAGAAAGGAAATGACTGAAGAAGGAAAGAACGGCTGCTGTCCATCGGTCATCTTTCATAGCTGACTCTAAGGTATGATAGGGATGATGAGCATTTAATGTTGCTGTCCCCCCCCCCCCCCCAGCAGTGAAGTATTTTAAAAGAAGAAGGGTACTGTAGCTACCCGCGAAACACTCTTTCAAGGGTAGAACAACTCATAACCTCATGAGCTTATCAAAATAAAAAAACTCTTGGACATCACATTGCAGATAAATTTTTCATAAAAAAAAAAATATATAACTTCGATATTCACAACTCATAAGAAAATAATTTTCATGAAGAAAATAAGCTAAAATAATTAATTTCATAACGGAATTTATTTACAAATCCGGGTCTTCACAAAGATTATCTCATCAGAGACTAAAATTATCTCGTCAGAGACTAAGAATATCTCATCAGAGACTAAGAATATCTCATCAGAGATTAACAATATCTCATCAGAGATTAACAATATCTCATCAGAGATTAACATCATCTCATCAGAGATTAACAGCATCTCATCAGAGATTAACATTAGAACTTGCTTCTGCTACGATGGAAGACTTATCATGCTCAAACTCAGCTTATGATGTCTTATGAAGATGCAAAAGAATAAGAACTTAGCATAAATCTTTGATGCTATGCACGAAAGAAACTGAGTAGGGTTCCAAGTTCTTACCTCTCTGTTCTTAAGGATGAGATCAAAGCTGGTCTGAAAATAATTTCCGAAGGAAGAGCTTGGAAATTTATGGAGATGATATGTTTAAACGAAGATGATATGTTTAAACGAAACTCTGAAAAGAGAAATTTTGGTAAAGGAATTAAAATTTCATCTCGAATGAGGTATTTATAGAGTTCAAGAGCAGTAAACTAAGGTTACGCATTGGAATAAAACGATTGGTTAATTTAGACGGTAAAACGACTGTTCATCATGACTTCTTGACAGCAAACAGCTGCTGTCCTACATGCATGAAGACTTAGCCACCTAAACAGTTGCTAATCAAACACGTAATCACCAATGTTACGTAACCCTCTCCTCTTCCTCCATGTTGTTCGATATAATCCTATATGGGATTTGCTAATCCCCTTTTTGATATCCTTTAAAGGAACTTAACCTCATCATCATGGATATCACATCATCATAAAAATTTTCATTATAGATATGAATTTATCATTCATATTTAAAAAAACTAACCTCCATATAAAAATATAATAACACAAAATAAATTATTTCTTATTATAGAATGCATTTAAAATTTTTCGGGTTCTCACACTAATGACCACTTTTATGCTCCAACGACTATCCACTAATGCGCAGTTTATCTTTACGGTGAAAGATGTTATTACTTAAGGTAATAATAAATAATTGATAAATTTCAAATAATAAATAATGTATAAGTTCACCTAAGCTAAGTTTGGTTAATATGTAATTAACTAATAACCTCCGAAAACTCAAAATGAGTTATATAGGAGCCTGCAAATAGTCAGATACCAGTCTAAAAAATCTCTCAGACTTGGTTAAAAGTTTAAAGGCAAGTTCATAATCTCAGTTGTCCAATTAAAATATTTAAAATATAAAGACGTCGCATGTGTGCCTTTTCACATCTATATCCCATACATGAATTTTTCATAATGAGGTCAATGTACATGTTTTACAGAGTACTCTCATTCACAAGTAATTTGATTTAAGAATAACTAAGGACAAAGGCAAGTATATATTCACTCTATCTTTTTCATTGAATACGTATTATCATTCATTAGATATACATAGGTAACCAATGTTATACTTTATCTTATGCAAGTTCAATGCTTTTATGAATAAGTAACGTATGATTCATTGATCTAATGTACGTGAAAGATGTTGAATTAGAACCAAGTGTTTCTTTGGGTGGTTGCTAGTTGTTTCAATTTGCTAACACGCCAAAGTAAATCTCATACGGATATAGAAGACTTATTTCTTACCTCATACTTGTAAAGTATATCCGTGTGGGTAACTAAAGGCTAGTCTGTTGCATCCGCCTAGCACCTCGACCTAGGATTAAAGGGAATGAGAACTGAGACATCGGTAATCGGACCCTCGTAGATAAAAGATTTATGCATTAACTATGCATGTCATTATGATGAAGTCAAACGATGGTTAGGCTGGTCAGCTGATGCACCGTTTAATGAAGAGAGTCCTAAGGGCATGTGGGCCAAACAAACATGTATATAAGGCACATGTGAAATATTCAAGATTCTTTCAAGTGTCAAATCCTTCACTATCATTTGGAAACCTTGTATGCTATGTTGTTTCAAGTCTATCGAGAGGTGTCAACATTGTTTTTCGCCCAACCTCACAAACACTTAAGCCTATGAATTATTTATCCATCTTCAAGACTTTCTCAATGCTTGACTATATACTTGCGAGCGTAACCACTCATGTTACTGCTATTTAAATATTTACAGGTTATGACAAGAAGGCCGAGCCGTCTAATAAAGGAAGGCGAAAATGGCATAACTAGAGTTTCTTGATCACTCTCCTTTGGTCGGCCTTTAGAAGAAAATTGAAGCAAGAGGTTATTATAGAAATGTTTAGATTTGAAGGCCAAATAGGCCCTCATAGACTTTCGTTGCTAAATATTTATTTTAAAATATTATAATAAGAGATTATTTTCTTTTACTTTATGTTAAGTATGCTTGGATGTTGTTATTGTTGTTATCAATCCTGACGGTATCCAAAGTCCCGTGTGGGATTCTTGGGACTGTCACGTTAGGGTTTTTAGGTGTTCTTCAATATTCTTGATTTTTCATTTTCTTTTTTTTTAATAAACTTTAAAATTACATAACTTACAAACTACTGATGTTATGTGCACGTGTTATACGTGAATCTGATAGTGAAAAAAAATATTTTACACAATGGCTTTAACGAAAATGATAATACAATGCAGGAACTTTAATCCAGTGTTTTACCTCTTTGAGCTTTAATGGGAATAAATGCTTGATCTTCCAATAATTGCTCTTAAATGAGAATTTGAAATTTGATTGGTGGATTAACTGAAAATTTAGAAGTGGGGCTAGGGTTTACATCAAAGTTTTTAGGTCCCAAAGGGAAAGATACTAGAAGGGAGGGTTGAATAGTGTTTTTCAAAATTTAAGTCTTGTTTATAAACTTTACAGTTTTAAGTCACTTCTTGCTTAATAAAAAGCTTTCTTGTATTTTGAAAAGAGTTAGTAGCGAAATTTATAGCAAAGAACCCTTAGTTTTTAGACTAATGGCTTAAAACAGCAATGTCAGTAAGTCTTTGCTAAATGAGTTTAGCAGAGACTAAGTAAAGCAGGGATAAAGAGAATAAGCAATATAAAAGATAAACAGCAAAGTAAAGTAAGCAGGAGAATTTTTATAGTGGTTCAGTTTAAGTTTACTCCACTCTTTTTCTCTTTACTTGAGAAGGTACACACTAAAAATATTCACACAGAACAATAAGCATCAGGACACTTATTCCAAAGTTACAATAGGTCACTTAGACCAGGTAGTCACACAAACTAATAGCAGATGTTGTTTCTCGCTTGCTATCTCTAAGCAGTAAGCTCCTTGTTGAGCAGATTAGATAGCACTTTTTCAAGCTTGGAATTGTGTCTTACTGAGTCCTTTGAGTGTCAAATTGTCAGAGCAATTCTTGGTCGTTCAGTTATCATAAATGAATTTATGTCTCCTATTTATACTATTACAAAAATCTATTCGTTGAGAATTTTGAAATAGATCCATTGAGAATTGCACTGTTTTGACAGTGACTTGTACTTGTCCAGCTGTTTCTTGCTTGGTTCAAAAAGATAGCCGTTATTTTGTCTTCTAGTGCTTTGCAAAAGCTCTCTAGGAGTTGACTAAGCAGGACAAAAGATAGTCTTTTTCTGACACTCTTACTTAGGTAAGAGATCTTACTATGTCAGTCCTTGCTTATTTCCATTCTAAGCAGGACTGTCCTTGTAAATTTCTTCATATCTTTAGAACCCTTCCTGGTCGAAGAGCAGAGTCTTCATTAGTGATCAAAATCCTTACTTATCTAGCAAAATATATCCACCTAACAAGTTGGATGTTTTTTCTAAGTCCTTGTACATTATATAAGCAAGAACTATATTACATCATCAATTCTTATATTAAATAAATGTAATTCTTTAAGCGGAGTAATATAAGCAGGGGTGCATCAACAAAAGTGATATATTTATATCACAAGTAAAAATCATTTAGGGCCATTAGATCACTTTAACTAAAAATTACTTAGATTGACATAATAAATTTCCTTTATTGTTATGCTGAAAATTTGAAGTTAAATGTTAATTTTCTTTGGTTTAATAGCTATTTAATGATTCATTTTTTTTCTAATTGAGTTTATTGTAAATCCAAGAGAGTTTTTTTGCACCAGTGGGACATATGTATGATTGTGAGTTTCTCATATCGTTTATACGTCACAAATTATATAGTGTCATTCTTGTTACGTAATCTTATTAGTGGACACGTGTGTCTCGATTTGCGTGATTGTCACATGTATACAAAATCATAATAGTTGTCGGACATCGAAATGGAATGGAATTTTATAAATAATATGAATTATTTATCCATACATTTTATTTAAATTTCTAAGTTCTCACAGCGGAGCTAGAGGTAGGCATGATAATTCAATTTGTCCCGTGGTGAGTCACTGCCCCAGTTATAAATGGGGCGGAGATTTCTCGACCCAATATATTTATAAGCAAGGATGGTATTAGTGCTCACCAATCCCCGATATATATTATAAAACTATATATTTATTTGTATTTTTCCCTATAAATTTTATAACAATATCTCATATATACAATATTTATTTTTATACTCCCTTCGTCCCATAATAAACTTCCTAATATGATTTTGGAGGTCAAACTGACATATTTTAAAATCATAATTATTATTATTTTATAAAAATATAGATGACAATATTCATATCAAATAAAAGATCATACAATTAACTACAAGCCTCAATTTTTATAATTGTTGAAATATGAATATATTCGTCAAAATTTGGTCAATTTGATAGTGAAAATCAAATTAGGACATTTAATTTGGTTAATTTATAAAACGCTTTTGTTACAAATGCACATATGCAAGGGAGTTATGTCGAGGTAAGACTTAATAACTATTCCAACTCATTATGTTGAGAGTTAAAGTCCGGTGCCCTTACTAAATTTTTTGTGATAAAAAAAGTGCATAACAAAAAAAATTAAAAATTAAAAATAAAGAAAACTTGGCATCAGAGAGGGGCTATATCGCAGTAAAATTGATAACAAGCATATGTCCCTTGGTTTTTTTACGAGTAATTTTAAATGAATTTTTTTGTATGTAACTATTCACCCGAGGACTATACTACGTCTAAGTTATAAAAAATGAATACGAAATAAATTCTTATGTTTGGTCTCAATAATAACTGGTTAGATATAAAAAATAAAAATGTATAACAAATTATATCTTAAAATTCCAGAAAGTAAAGTTGGAAAAAAAATCGCGAAAAAGCGATGTTTGAGGCGAGCTGGTTTTTATTTCAAATGATATAAACACACTTATTTTCATCATGTGATTTAGAATGGAGGGAGTAGTTTATTTCAATTCCTTCCCATTTCGGGACAAAGAATTTATGTTTGTTCCCTCCTTCAAGTCTCTTCGTCTCTTAATACGCAGGATAAAATACTCCTACAGGCAATCCTTTTCGTTCAACTTTCTTCTCTTGCCATTTCAAGGGTCTTTATCTGAAGACTGAAAACTGGGTTATGATACATCAGCCATGTTTGATATATTCAACAAATTCCATTCATTTCTTCAAGTTATTCACCGTTTAGGCGTTTACACCAACACAAAAGCCATAATTAATCTCTCTCTCTCTAGATTAGCTCAATACAATGAGAGTACTCTATGGTAGCTAGAGTCCATTTTTGGGCACAAGATAAACCCTAGCCTTGATAATAGAACCATTGGCAAGCTTAAACCCCGGACTCACCGGAAACCCCACAACTTGTCCCACCACCACTCTTCCACCGGGAAACCTCACCACACTCTCCATGTACTGTGAATGAAAATCCGCGCCCCTACTACCCTCAAAATAACTAGGCGGTGGCTCCAACGAGAATGCCAACAAATGCAGCAGCCAGATTGCCTTTGTAAGCCCCAGAAACTCCCCATAAAACCGACTCCTCGGATGGTTTCCAGCCAAAACTTGGCAGCGCTGCTCCAAGTCACCGAACAAAGACTCCTCCATCTTCGGATGAATAATGGTGAGATACTTTTTACAGCAGAACTTCCCAAAGTCGCAAGTGGGAAGAATGCCGAGGAGTTCAATTGGGTCCATTGCCTTCATATCCCGGAACTGAGTGAAGCAGTCTCTTCGGAATTGATCAGGGTGGAGGAGAGATGAGAGGCTGCCATCCATGTAAAATGTCTCGTGGTCGAAACCTTGGAAGACTTTGCGGTTCACATATGATTCCATCGCATACTTTGCATGGTTGGGTCCCACGATCGAATCCATGGTAGCCATTGTGGTGGTCCCTGCAGCCGCCTCGATTGATCTCACAGCCGCTGCAATGTCCCAGTTGGCTGATTTCATGAGTGATAGGAGGAGAGTGGTGAATGACTTTGATGCTTCTCTTACCATGCTCATTGCGGCTTCAAATAGCTCAGGTGCCGGAGAAATTGCAACTGTAATTTGCAAGTATGAGCCAAACAGTCTCAATTAGATTACAAAAGTGATGCCTATTTATCACTAACTGTAAATTGTGGACATATATAAGCTTTACTTGAAGCTGCTTTTAGTGTTAAAATATGGATTCAACGACATTCTACACATTTAGTGCATCTTCAAAAAGGTATCTATCCTAAAAGGAACAAAACTTAAATCAACATTTCCTTTTTGCAAATACAACTTGATCAGCATCGAGTAATACCTAATATATGCTTTATGTAAATTTCGAAAGTGAACTTCAAAAAATCTTTCTAAAATGTTCAATACAACCACAAAGTGTATGTCAATTACTAAAAACTAAAAAGCACTTCTGCTCAAATATTAGGACATTGGTACTATACAACACCTTTAATAAAAATATAAAATACATGGTCGATTTATTATCAAAACATATTCATACAATTTTTATATTGTACTCAACAATTCCAAGTAATCCATTGTGTACTGTATAAGACCATTTAGTTTGAAATTATTATCCTTTATTGATTTCATTTAATAAAGTGGATTTTGTATTTTGCTTAATCTTTTCTTAGGAGTAGTAAAAGTAATTCCAAAAAGTACCCAAGTCAACTTAAAGTCTAAAAGTAACATATAGTATAATCAGGGGCTATTTTAGTAAATTTGTTATGGAGAGAGAGAAATTACCAGGAGCTTGAGAACTGCAGCTGACTCTCCTCTTTGACCTCCCTTTCTTTCCTCCGCCGCCGCTGCTGCCAAGATTCGCCGCCGTCTTCAGCTTCTCCCTCAAATTCTCAACCTCCACTTCCTTCACCTTCACCTCCCTCTTCAGCTCCTCCACCGCCGCCTCATACGGCGCCACCACCTCCCTCAGCGTCGCCCCAACCACCCTCCTCCCCCTCTCCCTCTCCCCTCCTCCTCCACCACTCTTCCGCCGGAACCTCTCCCTCAGCACCCCCAACCTCCTCAGTTCCGCCACCACCGCCACATCTGAAACCCTCATCTTATCCGGATCCCAAGGACAATGCGCCTCCTGTAGGCTAACATACGCCCTCTTCATAGCCGAAACAGCCTCGAAAACCTCGCCAATCAGCAATTCCATTTCAATCACTCCTTGCAGCTGCTGCTTCTCTCCCTTCTCATCCCAAACCCTAAATCCTCTCTGTCTGAGCCCCCCTTCCTCTCCAACATTCTCCGTTTTGTCGACCTCGCCGTCTTCTTCTTCTTCTTCTTCGTCGTCGTAATAGTCGGAGAATTCACCGGGAGAGAATTGGCCGGAATCTTGACGGCCGGCGGCGAGAGGGTGGAGAAAGCAAGAAGCAGTGACGCGGTGGATCAGATCGGAGAAACTAGAGACCTTGTTCAAAGCCATTTTCTTGATTCCTTTGTTTTTGCTGTGAGATTGATAATGAAAATACGAGTGTGTTTACTGGTAAACTGTTGGTGACTGTGGCATACTAGTGGAGAGTAGTAGAGAATACTACATATATACTACTTGGTTTTTATATTTAAATTTGGTCATAAAATTTTCTATTTTAAATTTGATGTTAATTTATTTTATTCTAGCCTCTATATAATCAACACAATAAAGTATTTAAAAATAGGTATAATTTTAAAATTTGCAAGGCACGGGTGACTTGTTATAAAAATTTAATTAAATTATTATAATAAATAATTAAATAATAAACATGTACATTTAAAGAATAGTTAATTTATTTTATTCTCTAAAATATCAACAAAATAATATATACACATCGTTTACAAAGTTATAAGATTATCTCTTCTAAAACTGTATTTATATTTAAAATAATACAAAATCAGGAGTTCATTGGCCTTTAATAAATTGGTAATATCATGATCACAAATTTCAATTCTACAACAATAATGTCATTGAGATATAAATATATTAAATGACAAAAAATAAATAAAAATAAACATGAAACCCTTAACACATGAAATTTCAATATTTGTACAATGATAATATATGAAAAAATTGTTAATACTTTTACATAAGAATTATAAAGAATAATATAGATACATTCAATTATAAAATTATGATCAAATAGTATGAAATATTAATTAATGTCAGGCAAAATCATACAACAAAAATGGGTAATTGAAAATTAAGCGTGACAGAATATATAAAAAAAACATTTAATATATTACATTCAAAATAATTTATTCATTATAACAAAATAATATAATAAACAGTAATATGTATGTTTTTGCTAAATCTTGCTATGAATATAAATTTGAATATGATTGGTTTCACTAAGTAAATAAAGTCAAAAGAAATAATGAAAATTTTACTATTATGAGAAGTTTAACCATAATAGTGATGGTTAACCCTCATATGATATTAATCAATTTACTGGATGAGCTAATGTTATTTAAAAATTTAAAAGAAAATAATAATAACAACAGTAATAGTAAAATTAAAAATTGAAAAGCTCACCAATAATCTGAAAATGAGTTAATTAAATAACTGGAAAAAAATTATTGAAAAGTTTATTATTACAAGAAATTTAACCATCATATGATATTAATCAATTTGTAGGATGGACTAATACTATTGCCAAAACAAACAAATAACAACTACAACTAAAAAATAAAAATAGAAAACATCCATCAGATAATTAGCTATCTTTATTTGAGCAGTACCTCATAAAAAGATGAAAATTTGTACTAATAAAATAAAAGATTTTTACATGTTCAAATTGTGAAAATTATTCCAATATTTTATTAGATATGATTATTGGACTACAAATTTATGTACATATATTACTGGAGTTTTTTAATTTCTAATTGGAAAAGAAATTAGTAAGATACAAGTAAATTTAATTATAATGAAAGAAAAAGACTATTTATGAGTTTTATAATTTCTAATTGGTATATGAATTGAAAAAGGGTATAAATGGATTAGGAATTTTTTTTAATGTAATAAAAAGAATTATTTAAGGGTAATATTAAGGGGAAAAAATTGTGGAACCATGAGAAAAAAAACAAGAAGTTTACGACTTTTTTTATTTTATTGTTTACTTAAAATATTTTATCAATATTTATAAATTAATATTTTCTCTATTTAATTATAGTGTCAATTTGATTACTTTTTGATATCAAATTTGTACAATTTAACTTAATTTTTATTGTATGATAGAAAATATCTCAACACATTTATCAAAGTTTACTAATTTCATAGTTTTACCAAGTTAAAGTGACTTTGTAAATTCAAATTTGATTTCATATGTTTTTATGCATATTTAATATATATTTTTATATACTTCATTATCAACATAGTGTTATTACATTAAAATATTGATTTTATTTGTATAATTTATAATGTGTTTATATGTATACACTTTAAAATAATTATGATAATATAGAATTCAAAATTACTATATATATAGACTTAAAAATTGTTATACTTATATTCGTTGAATTAATTTTAAATAAATATGATAATTAAACTATCACACATTATATCGTAATTAATTTTTTGTTTCCATCATTCCATTAGTCATGCATATAAAGTTATTTATTATATTGTATTCATATATTTTATTTTAAAACTCTTTAATTATGGATTTCGTAATTTCTAATAATAGTAGAAATTGATGAAATTATAAGTGGATTAGGAAGAATTGTTGAAAGTAGAAGTGAATTAGGAAATGACCGTAAAGGAAGAAAAAGACTTAAAAAATAGTAATATTAAAAAAAGAAAAAGTGTGAAATCATGAGATAAAAACACATATTTGTGCTTTTAAATATAGTGTGTGTGTATATATAAATATATATGAATTTCAAGTTTCACATTAAAAATTTCAATACCAAAGAGTTAATAGTTCATACCTTATGTTTTCTTTGATAATTCACTCTTACAAATAAAAAGAATATTAAAAAATATGAGTGAGGGATACCCTTCTTTTTTCTTTCTTTTTTTTTGGCACTTGACAGAATTTAAATTTTAGAATTTTAAAATTGTATCATTATTTAATTAAAATGTATATCTATTTGAAAATAATAAAATAGTATACAATTGCAGATGTAAATGTTGATCCCATATTATATAGTTTTAGGTAAAAACAACAATCAAATGGGCAAATTATTATTAAAAATATTTCTTAGATAGGTTATAGTGTTACCTTTCAAGTTTAAAAATCAATTATCTCACACCAATTTGAAATTTAGAATTTTGTAATTGAAAACGGCACGACACTGGGAAAGATGAAAATAGTTTTATTCAAATAAAAATAAAAGCAATGGGTTTTCAACCAAAAAAAAAAAAAATAGCAATAAGCGCAACAACAACAACAATTATTATTATTATTAGTACTTTCAAATAAAGTAATAGTAATTTATTAGTGATTTGTTGCTTACCGCTTTCATTGTTACGCGTGTTGTTGTTATTAAATCTTGTTAAGAAGTATAGTTATATACATGATTTACTATTATAGGTTGAAAAGAGATACAATATTGTATCACATAGCATTAAATATTGATCACAAAAATTCTTATATTCTAAATGTTAATTATTAATTTTAAAAAATTATTTCTCATAATTTTATTTCTACAAAAAATCCTCTAATTCTAATTTCTCTCATTCTTATATTCAAGTAAGAAATACTACTTTTAAATTTTTAAAAGCTATGGCCATTTTTAAATTTCATATCATACATATATGTTTAACCTATATATATTCAACTTGTTTCAATGTAAATTTTAAAATTTAAACTTTTATAGTCAGTAGCACTTGCTCAATAGTTTATAATATTCTTTAGTTATTCCCTATACCTAAATTAGATCATTTAAATGTCGGTTTTTTTTTTTAGTTAATATCATATTTTTGAGTCTTAATGTGACCTAACTTAAATTGCAAAATTAATTTATGTGACAATGTTGATGTATATAATATTTTTCACATCATCTCCAGCATTTTATTAATAGTGATGTCATTCACATCTACACATTTTAATTGTCAAAACAAAACAAATTAGTGAATAGAATAAATAAAAATCACATCAGTACATTTTACTCGTCAAAACAAAACAAATTAGTGAACAGTAAAAGCTATATAAAAGGCTGTCAATGTTTGTGAGTTTTTAATAGGATGAGGAGGAATTAAAGTTGGACATATTTTTGTTTTGTTATGCTTGGTGTTATATTTAACTTTATTTATTTTATATTATTGATTTTTTTTTCCTCCATATCATTGAAAAATACAGTACATTTAAAACCCTCGCCAATAGTTTTGACAAAGTGATGAGAAAACAACATGGAGTGTTATCATCCAAGCTAATTATTTTGAAGACAAAGTTATGTTTATATGCGCGTGATATTTTTTCGAGAAGAGATAGAGAGAAAATAAAAAATACTAATACGGTTCATTTAAATGAAAACAAAAATGAATTTACGCAATCAGAGCCTCATTTTTAGTCTTACAATATGTATACATAATCTGTGGTTTATCATGATTTGCGTTGTACTAGCTATGCCTATGACTTAAAAAACCCTCAATAACATGATATAATTAAAAGATTATCACATATCTTTCGCTAGCGATAATTTTCGCTAGCGATAAATTTTAAAAAGAATTATCATTGGAATATAATGCAGTAATCTCTTAAAAATATGAGAACACGAGATTTTATTTATTATTTTAATTCGTAGTCACATAAATCAACTTAACGTAGGGATGAGAAGAAAAAATTAGTCTCATATATAAGTTTAAATATGTGACTACTAACGAAAACATTTACTTATTTACCTTTTTTTTTTTAAATATTTCTAAGCACCATATGAGATTGTTTGAGAGATTTAAATTACAGGTAATACAATAAATTAAGACAAATTATAGATGATACAATATATTTTACCTTTCAAATATAAAAAACGTTATTAAAATATAATCAAAATATGATTTAAATTATAAAATTAACATGAATAACTTAAACAACAGACACAAAAAACTATGAAAGGGAAAGACTCACCTGATGATGGGTGGTTGTTTGACAACTGGATCTCGATAGAAAGGAATGGTATAGCGGAGATGCTGCTTATTGTGTTGGGCTTCCATATTCACCCTGTTCATTTTCTTCTTTGTTGTCCTACAAATTTAAATTATAATTTTAAAGAAAAACTCAATTTTCTTAAATAATATTTTTTTTAAAAAAATTAGAAATATATTTTGACTTTTTGAGTCAAACAACAGTAAATGAAATTCTAAATTACTATCAATTAAATTAATTATAATTGATACAACTATTATATTATTAAAGTTTATAATAAAAACCTTTTATCATAATATAATTTACATCCAAAACTAATAACATAAATTTTGAAGTTCAACATGTTATCGTTTAATCAAAAAAATTAAACCGTATCTCTAATTTTGAAATGAATGGAGAATTATTAACAACAGCACCCCACATGGTTGGGTCGGAGAATACTAAAAAACTCAAAAAGTGCCACTTTCTTTCTTCATTTCATTCACTTTTTATTATCATGTTTTTACTTCTCTTTTTCTCTTTTTTTTCCATTCTTTTTCAATGATTTTTGCGCATAAGTAATATATAAATCAACCTTATTTTTGCATCATTACCTTTCAAGTAATTTGATTAAAATTGCTAACAAGCCGTGTTAATATATCATAGATCATAACATATAATTTTGTTTGCAATACATATCAAACTCGATACGAATTGGTTTTTTTTTAATGAATAAGTCAAACTTAAACTAAGGTAACACAATTGTTAGTGGACAATATAAGTTTTTTTTTCTTTCTGAAATATACCTTATATCTTTTTGTAGAATGATAAGAGTAACTAATTGAATGTAAATTTTTTAAAACTCGAAAAAGAAAAAATAAAAAAAGAGAGAAGAATAGAAATAGGAAAAAAAGCATAAAAGAAAAGTAAATTTAAGCATTACCTTGAATTCGGACTGTCATGATGGTATGAAGAGACCAATATACTTGGCAACATAATATTTTCAGATAGTTTCTATGTATGAGCTTGTTGTAAATTGTATGGAGATAGAGGTCGATTGCTATAATTTTGGTATTTTAGGGGAGTGGAGGTGTATGGATTTTGACATTTAGAGGATATGAATAGAAAGGTGGCTTAATGGCCCAACTATTTATAGATATTATAGGGATGTTGAAGCACTTCAAACTCTAGCATGCAGGATATTATTAAAGTGTAAAATAATTCTAAAAGTAAGCTGATTAGTTGGCAAAAAGATTTTCTTTTTATTACCAAAGGTTAATTGAGTTTGAAATTTATACGCAATATTTATGAGAGATTTTTTTACCTTGAATGCACTGGGCGGATATAAATAAAGGTCTTTTGTATATATACTTAACACCCCTATTTGATTTTAACGTTGTTAACAATATTTACAATCAAACTTATCAAAAATATTTATTTTTCATATTTTAATTTGGGCACAAACACAGTAGGTCATTCTTATATTATGTGAAATCCTCATTATATTCAATTTTGATTGTGTTAAATTCTCATTTTTAACTTTAACTAGACTCGTGTCTTAATTTTGGTATAATAAATGAGTAAGACAGAGCATGGAGATAGTACATATGATAAAAGAAAAAAGAGATACTACAAAAATTTACAGTAGAAATTTATCCTAAAAATTCGTCCTAAAAAAAGACACGAAATGGGAGGTACATACACCGATGAAAGAAAAAAACATCGTAAACTTCACATAAAAAATTTACCCTAAAAATAGCGCAAAAAAAAAACAGGTAAAAAAAATTGTAAAAACAAATCCTAAAAATTAATAATAATTTTAAATCATGCAACAATAAAACAAACTTATAAAACCAACAAAAAATTTATTAACTCAATATCTTAAAAAAACATACCTCACATGCACCAAAAATAAAAAAAAATACAATTTTAACATATATTATCTATAAACTTAAGAAAATGATAATTTAGAAAAAAATACTCTAAATACTATATAATAGATAAAAATATATTAAAACTTTCTTTAAAAACACACAAAAATCAAAATTAAAATATTAAAAAAAGATATTAATAAAATATACTCGTGTTATGCACATGCTCATTAAATAGTTGGTACAAAATGAAAGTTGTAAAATTGTTTTAAGTCAAATTAATTTTTTCACCATAACCCTCTTGTGACATATCAAAGCTCTAGATAAGAAAGTTCTCGTTCAACTTAAACTTTTTGTATTAATAAAATGATTAATGTAGTATTGATTTAGGATTTTAGATTTCCAAAAACATTTAAGTATAATACATTACATCGAATGAAAATATTTGAACTTACAAACTAAACTAATCTAAGCTTAAGTAATATATCCACATCCCATTAAATTTAACATATTTTGCGTCCTTTCCAATAAAAGTTTACCGACAAGAAATTGAAGAATATACAATATACAACTTATAAATCAGTTGAACTAGAAATATCAAGAAAATTCGGTCAAACAATTGGATAAACATGAATGGGCTAAATTACAAATACATAAAGTTGTTTTATTTTTTGGATATGAATTTATCGATATATACTGCCTCAAACCTAACCACATATATGTCATGTATAAAAGAGGCGCACATCATAGAGTAAAACAAAGAAGAAAATACAATGTCCATAGTTCTTGATTAAAATGAGGAATTATATACATAAAAGTATACATACATACACAAATGGTTGCATATGTGTTGTTTATTTTCCGCCAAGTATTTGTGGGGGTGGGGGGATGAACTAAATGATTTGATAAATCTTTATCAATTATTTTTATGGATTGATCCACTAGAACGCATATTTTTATTCTTGATGCATATTTTTGTGGGACAACTCATATACGTAGAAGAATTTCATTTTAGCTGCTAAAATATTGTTCTTTATTTTTGTAAGAAGAGTTATATTTTAGATTTTTTTTTATTACTCAGGAAATTACTATCTAAAAAATAATCGATAACCAATAAAATCAACCAAATTTATATTTAAATTATTATTGGATATCACTATTTCATATTTGATTGAAAAATATATATCCGAATAATAATTTTTTTTATTTATGAAATTTGTTATAATCTTTAATTAATGATAATATAGAAAGATTGAAATGATAATTTTTTGAAAATATAGTATTATAATAAAAAATTATGTACATATAACTCTTGTCGTGATTTTTTTTTTAAAATTTCAAATGTAATGTTTTTACTAAATAGAAGTAGTGTAATTAGGGCCTTAAATAAAATCAAACGCTTCAGATCGATTCGGCCTCGACTTGAAAAATAACTAGCTCGACTCAAGATCAATATAAAAACAAATCAAACTTGAAACTCATTTTAAAGTTCGATCAATTAAACGAATGAAATTTGAGCATAATAATACTCAATTAATTTGCCCGTGAATAGTTTGATTGAGTCAGTTATATATAAACTATTATAACATATATAAAATTTTCAGAATCAATTATATCATAATAATCCATTTAACTGTTATATATGTTACATTCTACTTCAAAAGTGATAAAGTAATGTTTGTGTGTAAAATATATTATAACATATGCTCATGTTAAAAAAAGAAAATAAAATTTTATATTGATGTACTCTAATCTTTGTGAAAATGATCAAATAGTTTATAAGTTAAACGAATTCAATTAGAGTAGAATATAAACATAAAATAATTTTTTAATTAAATATTCAAATTCAAATTCAAATATTAAAAAATTAATTAAAATAAAATTTATTTTACAGATACTAATATTTACTTATATTCGACTTGATTACACTTGTATAATACATTGTATTGGACCCGGTACAACCCTTACCCAAACGGTCATACCTATGAGCATCCACCCCGAGAACTGAAAAAGTACAACTAATGACTTAAATAATTGATTAAAAAAAAACTAATGATATTATCTAATGAGAATGAATAAATTGAAAGGAGAATGAATTGAAACTCATTCCTTTCTTTAATTTGGTTAATTAATATTGGTTGGAATTAATTCAAATGGAATCTTCCTTCCCTTTAGGCATCGAATATGAACATTATTAAGGGCAGATTTAGTAATAAAGCGTTAGGATGCATATTTGAATCGATAAAGTGAATAAAGACATGTATGCCTTTTTTGAACGTAAAATGAATATTACAGTAAATTGATAGAAATATTATATTATCAAAAAAATTAATGTCTATCAATATCATATTATAAAATTTTAATGATAAAATAATAAATAATATTGAATATATTAATATAACAATAATGTAATCATAAGACATAATATTTTATACATTATTATGTTATTCCATATATATTATTATGTTATTTTTTACATTTTAGTAAATTTTCATAATATCATTCAATTTCAAAGTAACCTTCAAATAACATACCAAACATATCATTGAAAAGATTCGTTCCAATTCTATTTTTATTAAGATTTTTATTTTATTATAAATGATTCTGTCAAACCAAACAGTCATATATGTAGCTTTATTTCTTAATGCTCGATCAAGATTATCCATTGAATATCAATAATGATTTTATTAAATATTATGATAATATCAATAATAAAAACTATTAGTTTGTAAATATTCTAACTTCGGAATCATTTAAAATTTACATAACTTTGAGATGCTCAATGTTATTTCTTATGTTTATATATATACTACGTATGTTTTCTTTTCTTTTATTATTTTGTTTTGGTTATAATAAAGTTTAGGTGAACCGAAACTTTCTTAGTCTAGGGTCAAGATATATTATCGAACTCTCTTTGATAATTTACAATAGTATTTCTCTTTGACAACTTACAGTAGTATTTACAGATTACTCACACAAAAAAGAAAAAAAAGTAAGTTTCAAAACCTCATCCTAATTAATGAGAACGTATGTTTTTAACTAATGAATGTTGCACCATATAAATAATCTAATCAATTAGTGTACATATCACAAAAGATTTCAGATTTTATGGCTTTCTCAAATAAATTAATCTACTTTTTTTTAATATAATTATACGATATTTGCTAATATAATAAAGTGCCAAAAACATAATAGATATGAAATCCTTTAAAGTCAATTATATAGAATTACTAGTACTACAAAAGATTTAATTAATATGTAAGATATGGTTCAATTTTGTACTTTATTGGTATTTACAAGTATATATTGAAATTTGAAATTATGTTGTATTTTAAAAAAATAATTTTGAAATAAACAATTATGTAATAATTTTACATATACAAACAAGAATAATTCTTACGTTTCGCGTACAATAGTTAGAATATGTTAGATTGTCATTTGCAAAAATTATTTAAATCTACCTATACTTATGAGTAAGATGTGACTTAGTCGTTCGTACGTTCGATCCATTTAATTGAGATTAGTCTATATTATATAAGACCAAGACCAAGAATATCAATTAGTCATGAATTTAGTTGAATTTTATATATTTTATTATCATTTGAAATGTGTTTTGAGTAAAAAAACTAATTGTCCGTAATTGAAACAACTTAATTTCTAGAATTTAATTTAGAATGTTCTTAAATTCTAAAACAAAGCTAGAAAATTCATACAAAGTAAATCATACAAATATTTTTAATTAAAATATAAATAAATATGTATGCTAAAATATCCCAAAATTAAATTTAATAAAAAATTTATAAAAATAAGTGTCTGTGTTATGCATGACTACAATACTAATTTTAATTTAAACTTGAAGAACGTCAAAATTAGTATCCTGCGACCGAATTTAGTAAATTTAAAAATAAATCAAAAGAATTAAAAAATAGTTCAATAATATTTAGTAAAATATAGGGTTACCCGTAGACTACCCTTTTAAGTTTTCAGGTCCAACAGAAAAACAGTTGAATTTAGTAATGAGTAAATTTATCCAACACAATATTAACCGCGTTTAAATTACACACACATGTATATATATTCAATTGTCAGATTTATGTAAGAGTGAATATATGTCAATAAAAATATATATTCCAAAGTTAAATATTAGAGATAGAACAATTATCTAAACAATACTTAGATACCTTATTTAAATATACTGACAAAAAAAATTAGTGACACTTATAAAAGAATAATTTACTCAACAAGATTTTCTTATAGAACTCACATAAACCATCCAAAATTTTTAGTAACAACTAAAACCTAATTTAATGCTCTCAACAGATAAATTTTATAGTAGTTGTACTTATAATATGAGTAGTATTTTGATGTAGTATACGATAGAAAATTGTAAACTTATAATATTGTTTCGACTCGCATGATGCTCGAGATATAACATAGTAGTAATTAAATTAGTAATTTTCAATTCTATACTAAATTAATATATTATTATTACTACAACTAACAAGAAATTTGAAAATGAGTTATATTATTTATATTTTCAGCTAATTATTTATTGATATTTATGTTTTTAGTATGTATATATTACATCTTATTGATTTTATGTAATAATGATTTTCCAATAAACAATCATAAACAAAAATACTAATTTTATAATTATTGTATACTTTATAACATTATTAATAATCAATTAGTGTATGAGTTTATGCCAATTAATTTTGATTGGTAACCATATTATGGGTCAATTATTTAAGTCACACACACACAGAAACATATAAATAAGAAAAGAATACTTGTAACAATTAATAATATCTGATTAATTATATTTTTAGCAATAGTCTTCGTATTTCATTCATGGACATTAATCTAATAACATAAATATCAACTGTTTATTTAAATATAATTCCAAAAAAAAGGGTGAAGGTATAATAAAAACTTACGAAGATTTGTTTGGATCCACATTTTCGAGATTAATACAAACGCAAGGAAGCATCTTCCCCCAACCACAATCTCTTCTCTTGACGTGCCTTGCCTACTCTTAAAATTTTACAAGGTTTTGAAGATAGAATAACTTAATGAAGCATGCTCTTATATTAGAGAATTAACTCCTTTCCTTTCTTTCTTTTTTATTTTTTTAATTTATTTCCTTTTGTCTATAATAGTTTGATATGTCAGTTGCCACGTGTCACCATTCAGGCCTTTCTGATGAGTCCCCTACAGCCCATGAAGTCATGAAGAACAATAGAGATTGATGTTTTGTTGGTGCCTTATGTAAGATTTATGTAAATGTACATTAGTTTGTGGCAGCTGCTGTTTGGACTTTAAAGGATAAAGTAAATGGCGAACAAGACTGAAAATAAACACATATTGACATATTGTATATATAAACTATAAAGAGAACGAGATACGAGAATTTGATATGAAAAATTAGGGTTAAATTTCTATTTTTCTTTGAAAAATCGAGACATCGAGTTTATAGATGAACACAACATTAATATGTTGGATTATAAATTTTTTCGTAAGTTTTATAATAGTGTCTATCAAAGTTGTTAAAAAAGTCGAATATATTTTTGAAAGCGAACTCTTTTTTTTTTTTTGTAATTTTATATAATTATAAAAATTATTGGACACATCGTAATGTTTTTGAATATTTTTAAATATTATTTTCTTTTTCTGATTAATCATTACAACTAGACAAATATATAAGGGGACCTCACACGAAAATTTTATGATGAATCTTTAACATTCCGTTTTCAGTTAAATATATATATATATATGTGTATATGTGTGTGTATATATATATGTGTGTGTATATATATATGTGTGTATATATATACACATATGTATGTACGTGTGTGTGGGGAATTTGGGTGGAGGAATGATCCAACCGAAGGCTTCAAATTACAGAAATACTCCCAACATTAATAAAGAAAGTCCTTTTGTTATAGTGTGAAAAATATGTACGGGTGTAAACGGTCAAATACGGATATAAATAGATATATATCTGTATTTATACGAATAATATTCGTCAAATAATATCGAATATAAATACAAATTTTGGATTTTCAGATATCATAAAAATGATATTTATTATAGTACTTAAAATAACTATTGTGATATGTATTAAATAATGTATGCTTAACAAACTACCAATAAAATTAATCTTTGTTTTGTTATAAATTCTTAATTTAATTTGACCATCAATGTAAAGATAAGCTATAATAAAACTAAATATTTATAGATGAATAATATAAATGTTCTAAAAAATTTACTATAAATAACAATTATAATTGATAATGAATATTACAGATACTATTAAATTTACCGAGGTAAGAATAATAATTATAAGATAATTATTAGAGAGAAGAATACGGGTGTATATAGAGTTTTGCTTGAAGTATGATACCCTAGTTATTAAGTTTGGAATACCAAGTTTGTTACCCTCAGAAAGATATATATACATACCATTGTGACCAGGTTATCAAACTCAACATATACCAATTCCAATTAGGATTCTACATTGACTATACACCTTCAACATTTTGTCTACGTATAATATTAATTAATAAAATATAATTAATTATACATACCCACTTTCAACGTTTAATAAAGTATAAATAATTGTCTACGTATAATATTAATTAATAAAGTATAATTAATTATACATAACCACCTTCAACGTTTAATAAAGTATAAATAATTATACATACCCACCTTCAGCGTTTTGTTCACAGAATAATATATATACATACCATTGTGACCAGGTTATTAAACTCAACATATACCCATTCCAATTAGGATAATTATACATACCCACCTTCAGCGTTTTGTCCACAGAATAATATATATACATACCATTGTGACCAGGTTATCAAACTCAGCATATACCCATTTCAATTAGGATTCTACATTGACTCATACACTTTCAGCATTTTGTCCACATATAATATTAATTAATAAAGTATAATTAATATTTATCAAATTATTATTATTATTATATTTTGAACATACATTCCAACAGATACATATACACATATATTTATATTCGTATTCATTTATAATTAGATATAAATATTATCTACTTTTTCGAACACAAATGTGAGTAAATATCGAATATTTCGGTTATCCAATATGTTAAACCACAATTTATTACTAGCGATAAGTCATAGTCCTAAGCATGTCGTCTCTGTGTGGAGTCTAAAATGCAGTCTAAACTCTTTAAAAGTCATGTTTATCAAATACAAAGATTTGTCTTTTTTAATTGTGAAGATTTACAAGATTAGTCGTGATCGAGGATTCTTAAAAGAGTTTTTTTAATGATATAAAACTAAACACCGTGGCTTTACTTTATATATATATATATATATATATATATATATATATATATATATAT